>JBBCBC010000025.1:9168202-9682945 GCA_037126765.1 Stenogyne calaminthoides | reverse complement strand
GGAGTACATGATACACTTTGTGCTCATGAGAACCAATCCCCAATTAATAGTAATAAAAAGTAATAAAAATAAAAGTTTAAAACAAAAACATAAACTAATACATATATTTATATAATCAAAATGTTAATTATATACATTTGAAAACAAAATGTTAATACATTTAATAACATGCCTCTTCGACTCTTCTTATTTTGGAAGCGTTGCATGATAGCTTTGTTACTAACTTTAAAAAAAAATAAGTATACAAACTAAACAAACGCTCAAAAATTTATCTCCAATTCGGTTAAGAGGTGAACTTTTGATGAATTTGATTGCTGAAATGATCTTTCCACGGTAGTTCTAGCAATGAGTAGGATTAACGGTAACTTAACAAGCGAGTAATTTAATTAGAATACAGTATGAATTTTTGTAGAACTAATTTTTGAGCAAGACCTGCTATTCTAACAATTGTAGAGAAATTTTCATCCAAACACACATCAATAATAAATTTTCGTTGATTGTCAAGTTCAAGTGGAACAACTCAGATTTGCTCAAACATGTATATGAGATTAAATATTTTTTATTATAAATATAATGTGAAATTACTAAAAAATCCTTAAAAAATTTCAAAAAATCTCGTGGAGGTCCAAAGGTCCCCCTCAGATACTTTCCTCGCCCGCTCCTGCCCTGTTGCCACTTCTATCACTAATTCATTTTTCTCACCAATATGATATAATAATAATTCATGGTCACTATTAAAAATGAATATTTGTCATGTACACTACGTCCTCAATCTGATTTAATTTAAGGTGTGTTTTAAACATGCAACTTGTATTAATAAAAAATAAGTTGCATGTCTAAAAAATACACTTGAGTTGCATGGTACACTTTAGTACATATAAAACATTATCATTAAATATTGATTTGACATAAATAAAAAATTTAATATTTGTCAATATTTGAAAACTATTTAATATATATACTTTTACTATTAAACATAATTTTTAAATTTATAGAATTTGTTGAATTATGACTTCTCTCATGTATAAATCAAATTCTTGAATCAAATATACCATAAGGCTCCATTTGAATGGATGGATTTGAAATTCGTGAATTTTACACATAAATCACCACTCTCTACACTTGAGTTAAATAAATTTATAAATACTTAGATTTAAGTCTAGTTTAAAATGAAAGGATTTCAAAATCATGTAATTTGAAATTCTCTCCTCCATACCCTTCCCTCTCTCTTCCCTTCACTTTCATTTCTCTCTTATCTATTCACAATTCATAATTTGAAATATATATCTTCTTACTTTTATTATTTTTTAAATTCATTTATTTCAAACGGGAGGGATTTCCTTTAAAAAAAACTAGAGGAATTTCAAAATCATGTAATTTAAAATCCCCTCCTCCATACCCTTTTCCTACCTCTTCCTCCTTCACTCTCTTCCTTTCTCTCTTATCTATTCACAATTCATAATTTAAAATATATATATTTTTATTTTTATTATTTTTTAAATTCATTTATTTCAAACCCATCTAAACGGAGCCTAAAACCTTTTCAGGAACGTGGAAATGAGATTTTTTTAATGCCAAACAAATGCACGCACTGCTTGACAATACATGGAAAAACCGGGAAATGATGGGCACAAATTTCTCAACCACGTTTATGACCAATTAATGCTACGCAACAGGTCCCATGTCCGAATCAAAAAGTTTTATACTTACAATTGCAAGTAAAGTTACTATGTAGGAAATGAGTAATGTGTTATAAATTAGGTTTATACATGACATCTATCTCAATTATATATAAAAATGATTATTGTTATGTATAAAAAAAAATTATTATTTGAAAATATAAAATATTATTTAAATAGAAAGAGTTTTTGTGAAATTGTAATAATTTTTATACATAACAGTGATAGTTTTTTACACATAACAGTGATACTAAAAAATCAAGTTCACCATGAACTCGGGATCACACAAGTTTTGCCGTAGAAAATATATATAAGCAGTTTCAAATTTTAGTATTATATAATCATCAAAACTACTCATCAATTGAGAGTATCCCATTTATATAATTGAAACTTTTGGCGGCTTTTCTGCATTTCCGTTTAGATCAGCAATTTCCGACCAAAAATGAGTTTCTCATTTATCAATTTATATATTTCCGGAAAATTCTGATATTAATAATGTTCTAGTAAATTAATAGTAAATTATACGAACCAATATTCAAAATGACATTCTTACAAGACCCCAAATGAATACAAAAAAAAAAAAAATCCATTTGAGATAAGGCAGCCAACACGCTTTTAATAAATAAAGACTTCATATTAATGTGACATATTTTAGTTTGTTTATTTTTTGAAAGCACTGTGATAGTTGTTAGATGGAAAAGCTACCAGCCTGCCATGCACTATTGTAGCGTTGAATGATTTTTTTATAAACCCTTTGCTAATAATACTTATTATTATATCGCGTTTACACACTCCCTTATAATTAATCAATGCAAATTTGATCGAATTTTTACCTAATTAAATAGGTTATATAAGACCCATGACTTTTTGTGTTAAAACGATATTAGTACAATTTACTATACCAACTGCTTTAAAGATAAAGTAAAAAAATTATTTAATTAAAATTTTGTGGAATAAAATCTTGCACCAAATTCAAATGTTACTCATATAGTCATATGGAGTACAAGTTAGTCATTGATCAATAATTCATATATTATGGATTATTTGAATAAGTCGCGTTCCTTTTTGTCAACAGCATTCACATCTTCAATTGGACTAGTTAGTCTTTAGTACTTGTAACTGAGTATATATGTTGTCAAGATATAAATTCATTTAAATGCTTTTAATTAGTTGACCATTTATTTCAAATGTTTTTTTTTATCTGTGTAGTATATATATATATATATATATATATATATATATATATATATATATATATATATATAATATTATATATGGGGCATTCCAATTTTTCCGTTTGCTCACGTTATCTGGTTTAGTCATAGTAGATATATATAAAAACACAACTTTATATTGTTTAACCTTTTTTTTTTAAATTGTGTCCACTTCTAAGAAAGAGTGGGTCTCATGTGGAAATGAGTGCCTAGAGGTTTAAGCACATGTCTGAATTCTTGTGTTCTCAAAAAGGCTGAGGAATTAAGTTTGTTAATTACATTCTTAATTATATTACGGACACATTATTCGATTAATTCCACATAAAGACCCTTGTCAAGAGTCAGTCAACATTCGGTATTCTGTGTTCTATAATATATACTCCAAATGTTCTATATAGATGTTATGAAATTTCTTATATCGTAAATTTTTTTTTATGTATTAATTGTATATTTTTAATATGTATAATTGTATTATGAGATTTAACTTATTATTGTTCTTTTTTTTTGTCTTTTTATATACATATTTAAAATAAATAATAAAATAACTAATTTTAGTTATATTTAATAACTAAAATGAAAAAAAAACTATTAATAATTATGAAGTTTTAATTTGTATAATTTGACTCCACATAAAAAATAATAAAATAAGAATATTATATGGGGACAAGATGTAGAAATGAGGACAGGAGATAAATTTGAGTGATATAGTGCGATTTTTATTGTAAATGATTTGAGGGTCACTTGCATGAGACGATCTCACGTTGAGATCGGACATAATTTAAGTATTGACGCTTTAACATTTTGGGAGGGAGGGAGGTGGGTGTTGATATGTATTTAGACAGATCTCGCCTCATACATGAGAATTCTTTTATACAAATTTAATTTTGTCAAATATTTTTATTGTCGAATAGCGTGTGAAAAATTGGAATTTCTTAGCTCAACGTGGACTAAAATATAGTATTATAAAAAAAATCATATTTAGTTCACTACTCGGACATCTAACGTTATGAAAATAATGCAACAATTGGGCACTTGGAATTTGGAGATAGAAATCACATGTGAATATGATAATAAAGAATGACGATGATTTTAATTCTAAAAAATTTCAATTCTCACTTGACTACAATACCTTAAAACGTGACTCAATGAAACTACTTGGAAGTTGGAGTTTACTAAACTAAATCCACTATAGACACTGTTGCAATCCAACACAAAGCACTATAAATATGAGATTAAGTGATTCATTTGCAAATTGCAATCAACAATTCCAACTAAATACTAACCAACAAAATGTCTCCTCTGTTTGTTCTTTGCTATTTCATCTACACCACCATCACCACCACCATATTGTCACTCCTCCTCGGCTTCCGCATCCTCCTCCACCGCGTCTTCGCCCTACGCACGTCCTACGAGGTAGGAAACGTCGTCGCACTTTATGAGGGCACCGTTTATCACTTAACGACGCCACCCGTCCACAATTCGCTTCGATTCCACGCCCCGTTATGCTCTAGTCGACCTTGATTGCCCGCCCTACTCGCCTCCGAACTTCCTATCGGGCGATGATGCTCGTCGAGCTGCTAAGACGAGTGGGCCCGTGTAATATTTCTTTCTACTATGTATAATTTCTCATTAAAATTTTGCCACACTCAAGTGGTGTTTTCAAAACTAGTTGTGTAACTCATTCCCCAACAAGTTGGACAAAAAAAAAACTCTTATAAATTTGTGAGTAAAAATCATTTTTGATCCCACAGAATATGGTACCTCACGATTTTGGTCCCAACACCCATCACTTTGGTTCCAGACCATTTTTTCATGGAATTTTGGTCCCACTGTTACGTTTAGTTGCAGTTTTTATTGGTCCGATAGGACAATGTTTGAAACCAAAATTGCAGGTTGAACTTAACGAACTCAGAATGTAATTACCAAACCGCATGAAGAAATTTTTACGAGACTAAAGTGGAGAGTATTGAGATCAAAATCGTGAGGTCCTCTAAAAGTGAATTTTATCAACTTAATTTTTAAAAAAAAATGATTCTAATTTTTCAAATGTGTTTAATAGGCCGTAGCTCTATATACACTTGCATAACTTTTTCATTATTTTATGAAATTAGTAACATTTAATTTGTCATTGCAAGTCTAATATGCACTTAATAACATTTAATTTGTCACTTCACTAACATTGACTTGTATAAATTGAGCAGTTATCTTCTGAGAGTACCACCCAGCCTAGGATATGAAAGAAGTCCAGTGAATTACTACTACTGCTATGATATTCAAGGCTCTACAAAAATTTTGAAGAAATGCCTTGTTGAGGTGAACAAATTTAATTAATTTCTTTTTAATTAGTTTTCAATTCATTGCAATTACTCTCTCTCTCCCTCCCTCACTCTCTGATGGAGATGAAGCCAAGATATATAGTATTAATGGATAAGTTTGAAAGTCATCTACAAATTAATTCATGTTTGACTCAATTCATAGGTTTTAGATCCTTTTATTTATTAGTTATTTAATTTAGTCTTTTCGTTTATTGTGTTAATTAATTATGAGACTAGTATAAATAGTTCATTTCAAGCATTGTAAAAAAGGAGATCGAAATGAAATAGAAATATATTGGGTTTATCCCTTTGTTCGTGTTTTTATCTCGTTGTCATTCCGGTATTCGTAATGAATCAACGAAATTAAACGTTAATCACGTTTTTGTATTCATCCGGGTATTCTAAGAATCAACGGATAATACTATTATATGCTTCCGCCAAACTACATATCTCTCTCTATCTCTCTCTCTCTCTCTCAAACTGATATATACTTAATTTTTCTTTTCTTTTTTCAGGCAAGCAATACACCATGGGGTGAGAGTGTGACATTTGTGTTCAATCCAAGCTCTGATTTAGTTCCAAAATCTGAATATATTAGCCCTTTCATGGTAAGTCTTGATCAATTCATTATTTCTTGAATTGATTTTACAAACATATGTGCATATACAATAAATTTATTTACCAACAAGTAATATTGTATTTTTAATTAATTAACTTCCTTTAATTTCTTATAACAATTTATAGGATATGCTAGGAAATTGGAGGCTGAAAGTGAATGAACCCAGTGAACATTTATTTGCATTTATTGCAGTTGAACATCCCAAGTTTGGCACCTATTTTAGATCTTCATTTACAGCAAAGAAAGTCATGACTTCCTCATTACTTACATCAGATGATCTTGAAGCATTCTTCTGGTTGATGCCCCATAGAATTTCAATCACAGCCTATTGGAATGTAAGTGATAAATTTTCATTCGATTTCATGATTTTATTTTTATTTTACTAAATTGCAAATTCTTGTAATTTAGTTAGTATTTTTGTTTTTAACCAGTGACATTTTGTATGCACAACAATAGTATTTTGTAACAGTGACACTCGAAAAAGAGTCCCCACAAAAATCTGGGTTCATTAGTCTCAGTGTCTCACTCTTGAGTTAAGCAAAAACTTATGTGAATTCAGGCTCACATGAACGTTTTTCTTTTTCCAAGTGTACTATTTAAAAATAAACATTTTTTTTAAACAATCACACTTTAAAAACACAATAATAACACTCTGTATGCATAACAATGATACTAGAAAAAAGTCGGGCCAATTAATTTCCCAGTTTGGTTCGTGGGATTGACCGGGATAGGCTAGGATTTGGATTTTAATCCCAACTAATCTACCGTTTGGTTTGTGGAATGAGGACCAATGATATACTTCAAGCTCGGGTTGTATTAAATCCCTCCATGGAAGGATATGTCAATCTCATGTAAAAGGTGGGATAGAACATATATCATAAATACAATATTACAATTTTGTCCTTTTAGGGGGTGTTTGGTTCATGGGACATGATTGATTAGGTGTGATAGGATTGAGTAAGATTGAGTAAGATTTGATTGATTAGACTGGATTTGTTTGAATCAAGATATGTGTTTGGATTGTAGGATTGACGTGAGGGATTAGATGGGATACCTATTGAAATGTCGTAAACACCCTTAACACACTTTATTCTTGTGAATCTATTCAAACAATAGAAGGACAATTTGTAATATTGCATGCACTAAGGATATGTTTTATCCCATATTTCACATGGGATTGACATATCCCTCCATGAAGGAATTTGATACATTTTCTACTCGGACTTGAAGCATATCATGGATCCTCATCCCACAAACCAAACGGTAAATTAGTTGGGATTAAAATCATAATCCTGACCTATGCTAATCAATCCCGCGAACCAAACGGGGCCCTATTGTATCCAATCTAATCCATCAATCAAATCCTACAATCCAAATGTATATCTTGATTCAAACAAATCCAGTCAAATCAATTTAATCTTATCACACCTAATCAATTCAGTCCCGTGAACCAAATGCTCCAAAGTCTTAAAAAATCAACCAAGCTAGATATTGATATTGTTTACTTATTTGGTATATATTAATGATGATTGCAGGCAGTGAAACTAATGTGGAAAAATGTACCCTTCTATGGACATCCAAGGAAAGAAAATCCATTGTGTAGGGAGGAAGCTATTCCACTAGATGAAAATATGCAATTTTGTCCTCTTTTTGGAAGTAAAAATAATGCAAAAAATAACCTGAGGCGTGAAGAAAGAATTGATCGCTGCTTCACCTGGAAAGATGCTAAGAGACCTTGGTCATACCTAATTCAATACGCAGGCAAAACTTTGGAATGAATGTGATTGATGCATGATATATATTGGTTTAGAATTTAGTAATCTATATTAGTACTTCTTCTTTTTTAAATATACAATTTTCCAATAATAATAATATCAGAATAGTTTCGCCGAATTAATTTCCTATTCTATTTTCATGTTAAATTAGACTGTCTTTTATTCAACATGTAAGTAACGGATTTTGCTCTTTTAGTTCCATAGCCGATTGGAATGTACATGACGGAACAACAAGACCAATTAATTTCATGCATTAGAGTCGAAGTTTAATTAATACTCCCTCATTCAAAATACATGTTGTGAGGTGATAGGCTGATATATGCTTACGATTCGATTCTCTTGTTTCATTTTTCGTATTCCATTGATGTTCCGCCACCTTTCTGAATCTTTAACATATGGACTCAGAATATGGTAGTACATTGGATACTTTTTATTATTTCACATATCACCCATTCATACTATAAAATACAAAGTGGAACACCAATTATAAAAAAAAAAGTGATCTTATTTTGACACTTAGGGCTTGTATTAGAGATTCGGTTCACAATCTTAACAAAATACAGCTATTTCCTGCTCATTTGCAAAATAAAAAGAAAATGAACGAAATGAAATAGTTCAATTGGACTACCTAGCTACCATGAGGTATTCCGTACTCGTGGTATTCATAATTTAAATTGAAACGTTACATGACGTATTTTTCTCGAAAAAATTATATATTTATTAATAATATGAAATAATATGTATTCAAACAAATGACTCAAATTTAAACAACTAAGTCATATCAATAAACTCTAAATATTATTAAATGAACTTAAAAAGATTTTAAACAGATTTTTAAGTTGGTCCGTTTATTAAAAAGATCAGATCTAAATCTACTAAAAAAATTATTACTCCCTCTATCGATCCCATGATTATTTTCATAGGGAGATGGGCACACATATTAGTAAAATAGAATAATGAGTAAAATTTTAGAGGTAATTTTATAAACTTTTATATATAAAGTAAAGAGATGAGTTGAATTATGTGTACGTGTGGGTCTAAAAGTAATGACAGTTTGTATAAATTTGTGAATATTGTGAGAATATAACTTATAAAGGGTTTTCCTATTTTAGAATGTAGAATTTTCAAAGTTGTTGTAACTTATTATTGAGAAGGAAAAAGTAAGGAGTTTTTGTCCCACATTGAAAAAATACAAATGAGGAAGTGAGTTTGCCTCTGTTTTATTTCCCGTTTAATTACAGGCACATAACGACTACAACAAATTAATAAGCAATAACGATACGTACGTTTTGAATTTATTATTGTGACGCTTACAATGAATTAATTGAAAGTTTAAAACCTAAATTGTCAGTTTTATTTTGAGGCCATTAGTGGCTCATAATACCGAACGTTTTCAACGGTCAAAACTTCGATGCTATAAATAGCACTTTAACTCGAAGTTGAAGGAAGAGTTGAAACGACTTAGGAAAAACGTGAAACCACGAATTGGAGAAACGATGCAGACATTTTTCGGCAATTGCCAACATATCTTTTTGTTCAGATTCATTTGTACTATGGTGATATTTTTCACTTAACATCTCGGTTCTCCTCGGACAAGATGTAGTGCTAATATCGTTGTTCTTAAGTCGTTGTATCTTGGGAAACAAGTGTCCTATGATTCACCAGCATCGAGATTGAATGACACAATTTATTTTAAGGAAATCGTGTTTAACACGAGCCTCAATTATTTATTTATTTCAGCCATATACGGTGCATAATAAAATAAATGAATAATCGAGGCAATAAAATTACATAATTTTTTAAGTCCAAAAATGAATTTAAAAATATGAATTTAAAATGTTTAATTTTTCAATTTTGAAATTGTATCCGAAATTAATATTGGTGAATATTAATAAACCTCATCTACGAATACATTTAGATGGGTTTTCTTAAATTACCATTTAGATGGGTTTTCTTAGCTGTAGTTCTTCATCTTTACATTACTTGAACACATCACTTATCTACTAAAGACGAATCACGTCAAATTTATATGATGACTTTATTTTAAATTTCTGAATTTTTGTAAGAAGTTATTTATGACATTATTATTAATTTTTAAAATTTTTAATTTTAATAATTTATTATTTAATTTTAATCTCTACCTTTAATTTCTTATTTATTAATTATGAATCACCCTCATTCATGTGGTTTGCTATATATTAAATCCTTTGAATTTTTATGAGAAGTTATTTATGGTATTATTATTAAATATATAATTTTTAATCCCTAATATTAATTTTTTTAATTTAATCTATGTAATTCAATCTTTTGTAGAATAGAGTTGATATAAATATTCTAATTCTTATCGTTTATTTTTTTTTTTATCTCGTTTGTATAAGGACTTTCTTTGTTTCAATCCAATTTATTTTTCTTCTCATATTTTTCTGAAGACATTTATTGGAGATTCATAGAGGTTTATAAGGCAATTCATATTTAAATATCACTCCATAATTTATTAATTTATATCCTCTCCTATTCCTTTTAAATATCACTAGTATGTAACTCGGCATACTACGCGAGATTGAAAATAGTTTTTATATCATTAATTTTAATTTAAATACTTTAAATATTTAATTAGTTTGATTAATTTAATTATAGACATAGTTTTTATTTTCTAATATTGTATGTATATTTTCATTCATTTCTTATTCTAAATAACTCTCTCTCATTCTTATTAATGTCTTTTTAGTCTATTAGAATATTTATAAAATAAATAGCGTTATGATATTTTCTCCCTCCATTTTATCATATATATACCCATAATAATTAATTTTTATAGTCATTTAAATTTTCTTATGCCAACATTAATCATATTTTTTTATAATTAAATATGTCTAACATTAATTACAATTGATTGGGAAAATTATTCACACAACATATTTGTAGAAAAAAAAATTCATAACCATGAAAATTAATCATGAAGGGTATATATGAGATAATGAAGGGTGAAAATATCAAAAAGCATATGTATTATATAAAAAAATATATAATACTGAAATAAGTATGATATTTAATACTAATTGGAGAAAATAATTTAGAATAAAAAATGAATGAAAATATGCACAAATAATATTAAAATATAAAAAATATACTTGAAATTAAATTAATTAAATATTTAAAATATTTAATTTAAAATTAGTAGTAAAAATATTATTTTGAATTCGTGACGCTGGGTTACGTGCTAGTTATATATAAATTATTTATGTGGGTACATCAGGTCTAGTCAACCAAATCTAGCTACACTTACTTCTAAACTAAATAAAGCATCTTTAATTAATATTCAAAACAGTTTATAGTTAATTGTCAATTTATAGGCTTAATTTTAGACATACTTGTTTCTTTGCAACTTGGAAGGAAAGAATTAATACTTATCATTTATTTCCTGTGTGATGTATAATTAACTTGCATTCCACGAGGCTATAACATTACATTTATTAGTGATCAAGCCTAAGTGCCAAACCATAATTGAAACTTGTTTGAAATGTGCAAGTGAGATGATCCTAACGAATTAGGATTTGGGAGACTTACTAATAGTCAGGTACATTTTAAGATTCAGAACGGAGTAAAATTCATATTTTGGCCCCACACCTGCATGCAGATTTCGAGGATTTTGGATAGGAGACTTGGCATAAACCGTCTGAACCATATGGACTCAAATTTAAACAGGGTTAGGACAAGCAAGATCTAACTCTTCTATCTTTCGATTCAAACGGGTCTTTCCCAATAAGTCACGTCTCTTTTAACATCTCTACTTGAGTGTTGAGACAATAAATGATGTGCACGAACGGGTAACTATTTTTTTGGGACATATTTGCCCAACTTTGATTTCAGACAGTCTTACTTTAGTATATATTAAATTATGCCACTAACCACATTTCCCCTATTTATTAGGGGGGAGATGTGTTCACATTCTCAAAGGTGTGAAAGAACAGCTTAGTTCAATAAGTCTTCCCTAAAAGAATAGACCATTTATTATTCATTGAACTTTCAGACAATAACAAAAAAAAAAAAATTAAAACCAATTTTATTATGTAATTTTATGTTATCTTTTCAATTATGTGTAGTATTTTAATTCATAACATATTTTAAATTAATTGAGATATTTTAAGTAAAAATAATAATTTAATTATATATGCCATCACATAAATTATTCTAAGTTATCCACAATAACAAAAAAATATCATCCCAACACAAATACACAAATCATTCTAAGTTATCACATATTATCAAATATTAAAACCAATTTAATAAAAAAAAAAAAAATAGTTATTTCAAAGGTGCGCTTATGTTCAACAAGACAAATTTTCTAAACAATTTTTTGCTCTATTATAGCAAGAAATCAATGGTGCATTCTTTGGAGCTCAATAAATGAACAAAAACGCTACTCCAGCGCATTGTTGGAGATGGTCTTAGTTCAATAAGTCTTCCCTAAAAGAATAGACCATTTATTATTCATTGAACTTTCAGACAAGATCTCAAGAGGTAGATAAAGTCATAATAAGAACTGATACATTAAGTCATGAGAAGACTTAAATTAAAGGCTAAAAAGCTGCCTAATTTGTAATAACAAAATCAGATCCCAACGGCAGTAGATTATATCTAATTAAAGTCATGAAATATGCACATCAACTTATATGAAGCTTTAATTTGAACTAATTTATACAGTAAGGGTGGTTACAATAAAGATGACATAAAAGTTGTATTAAATGATCAAATACACAATATGAATCTCATTTACTATATTATATGATTCATGGATTCATGAGGCTCCATCAAAATAGAGTTCAAAGAAGATGCAAGTGATCCCAAAAAAAACTAACTATTCAATTTTGGTCACATAACTATCTCGATTGTCAAATTTTGGTCCAATTTTCTCCAAAAAACCAAAAGAAAAAAACGTCGTTTCCAGTCACTCACAAGTCACGTGTCGGTTTAAATTGGAAGTTTCCAAACTCAGAATGACGTGAACGCCGATTCTTTAAAAAGAAAATCATTTTTTCCACAACTTAGAAGGAATTTTCTCGCTCTTTCTAATTTTTTAAAATGATTTTTTTTAAAAATAGTAATCGTCGCCACGAGCTCGAAAATATGTTTAAAAATTTGTAAATATAAGACAATATGTTTTAAAAATCTGTAAATGTTGGACAATCGAGCCTGAATCTCACATGATATTTCAGCCCGATTTGGGCTTATTCGGGTTCAATTGTCCTACATTTACAGATTTTCAAACACATTGTCCTAGAGAAAAAAAGTTTTCTGGTCCCGTAACTTTCATGTCTTCTGTTTTTTATCCCAAAAAATTTAACTATCCGATTTTGGTCCCATAACTTTTGTCTTTGTCCAATTTTGGTCCTATTTTTTTCTCGGAAAAACTAAAAACTAGATCGTTTTTCGATCAGAAATTGGGGATCTCCGTCCGGCCTTCACACGTGGACGCTGAGTTTTTTTTTTTCATTTTTTTTAATCCATTTTATTATACACATAGATAATTCCAATAATAAATTTAAATCAAAAATCTAATTAATATTAAAAACTTAAAATAATGCAGTATAAATTAAAAGAGTCCTCTACTAAAATTAAAATTAAAAGAATAAACTAAAATTATGATGCAACTAAACTAAAATTAAACACTGCAAATTAAAATTAAACACTGCAAATTAAAACTTGTAACACTTATATTGTTTTTCTTTCCTGATCTTCGTTTTTAGCATTACTTTGAAACTAGGGTTCTACACTCAGAGAGAGAGCCGCATTTGGAACTAGGGTTCTACACTCAGAGAGAGAGAGAGGTAGCAGACCCCGTCTTTGCGCCGGCAACATGGCGGTTATGCGAAGAAAAGGGGCGATGGACTGGGATCGCCCTGATTATGGTAAGTTTCTTTTTCAATTTATGTGGGTATGTGGTGTGGGGTTTACTTTTCTAGTATTTTCTAAAGAATTTATGTGGGTATGTGGTGTGGGGTTTACTTTTGTAGTATTTTCTAAAGAATTTGTTGTGGGGTTTGATTTTCTATGAAAATATTCTCCTGAACATGTGGTATGTGGGGTTTTCTTGTTGTTTAATTTTTTTCGACTTATTGCATTTATTTATTGTGGTTGAGAAACGGGTAGCAGCATTTATGTGGGGTATGTAGGGTTTTGTTGTCGATGTTGTGGTGTTTATTTTATTATTATGTTTAAAGTGAGCATGTGGGGATTACTTTGTTTATTTTTTGTCTCTGAAGCTCAGTTTTGTTTGTATTTTCTTGGCATTTTGCAGACCCTAAAAGTAAGAATCTTACTGTGGTATTTCATTATGGGGGGACATTTGAGAATATGCCTAATCCTTTATATATTGGGGGTCAAAGGATAATGTATGACTGGGTCACAGCCGATGGATTTAGAATGAGTCACCTAGATGAGTGGAATACCAATGCAGGGGTTAATGGCCAGAAAAGATTTTATTTGAGAATGATGGACTATAACTTCAAATTGTGCATTGATGATAATGATCTAAGGAACTGGGCTAGTAAGTTTCTGATGGAGGATAGGGAAATGCATATCTATGTGGAGGTAATACATTTTGATGATGAATCAGATTATGAATCTTTTGAAGATCCTGATGATATTATTGGGAATGAGTTAAGTGATGAGGGCTGGAGCAAGGTCTGAAGTGAGGGCTGGAGCAAGGGATGAAGTGAGGGCTGGAGCAAGGTCTGAAGTGAGGTCTGAAGTGAGGGCTGGAGCAAGGGATGAAGTGAGGTCTGAAGTGAGTGCGGAAGTGATGGTTGAAGTCAGGGCTGAAGTGAGGGATAGGGGCAAGAGTAAGGTTGTGGCATCTGATTCTAGTGAGAGTGAAGTTGACTTAGAAGATGATGTGATTCAAGGTGATGCTTATGACTTTGATGAGCATAGGGTCTCTGAGGAGGATAATGATGGGCCTAGCTATCCTGTTTTTAATCCCAAAACAACATTTGCTCTTGTCTTTTCCATATCCCAAGTATTTACAAGCAAAAAAAGAGTTCAAGTTTGCTGCACAGTCTGATGCTGTAAACCAAAGAAGAAGCATTCACTTTCCAAGGAATGATACTAGGAGGATATATGCCAAATGTAAAGACCCTACCTGTAAGTGGTTGATTCACACTCTACGTATAAAGGATGAACTTTCATTTCAAATCAGGAAGTATAATCCTAAACACACATGTGCACCTTCGAAAAAGGTGACAAGTTGCACTTCCTCTTGGTTGAGTGAGAAATTTATACAGAGATTTCAGTCTGATGCAAAAAGAAGAGTTTTTGTATTTGGGGCTGATGCATCTCATGACCTTAGGTGTGACATTTCTAGGCAACAAGCTCATAGAGCCAAGGCCTTAGCATTACTTAAGATAGATGGTGATCCTGATGCCCAGTATGCAAAATTGTGGTCATATGCTGATGAGATTAGGAAAACAAACCCTGGGTCAACCATCATAATAGGGACAGATAAAGATAATGGGGTGACAATGTTTACCAAGGCATATATGTGTTTTGATGCTATGAAGAAAGGGTTTACTAAGTGCAGACATGGAATTTGTGCCATACTTAAGCAGAAACTGGATCCCAGTGACTTTGTGGATAATCAGAGGTCCACCACCAATCAGAGCTCCACCACCTTCTACGTTTGGTGCTGGTCATTTCACCAGTATGCAGCCAGAGACCTTCAGGAGAGTATTTGAAGAAAGTGGGCAAAAATTTATGAGCCTCTCACCTCAGACTAATGTTGGGGACAAGAAAGCTACTTATAAGAAGGGAAAAAAGAAAGCTACTAATAATGTTATTTGAACTTATTAGTTGCAGCAGGGCTGTGGTCTATTTTTTTCTTTTGTTAGCAAAACTTTTGTTGAAGCAAAACTTAGACTTCTTATTTTATTTTGTGGCTAGTAGCCTTGAGATTCAAGACATATTTTTTGGCTAGAAGGAAAGACTTAGACTTCTTATTTTATTTTGATTTGGCAAGTTATATATGTTCAAATTACAGAATGTTGGCAGATTTTATGATTTTTTGTTAGTTGAATCTTTATTGCTTGACATGCTAGGATCAAATCTTCAATGTATTTTAACCTGATCTCATTTATTGGATAATCTTGAAGAATGGAAAACAGGTCCGTCAAAGCTGGATTTAGACAAATCTTTTACTTCCATAGAAAAATATTTCATTTATTGACCTGACAGATTTGTACTCCTAAAATTTGAAGATTTAGATATGTTCATTACAGAATCAACCTTTTATCTTTTTTTCTTATATTTTCTTACTGTGTTCATGAAAACCCTTAAATATTTCATTTTTGACCTGACAGTGTGGATGTTGATTAGATAGCTTAACAACTGTGTTTAAACCCTGTTTCTAGATTGTCATTAACAATTTGCAGATTGTAGCTCATTGAAGGTATTTATGCACAATTAAACACCAAACACCAAACCAAAAAAGCATATTAATCAATTAAAGATGAAATACATGCTGGAAATTACATTCAACATCTTAATCAAAATTACACATCAATTCAAAAGCTGAAATTACATATGACATATCATCAACCTATCATCCTATAATTCAAGGTGTTAGTACCATTTGAAAACATGTTACATACTATCTTAATCAAGTAGAAGCATGCCAAAAACACCACAACCATCTTCACCAGCATCCCCTGTTTTCTTCCATTCTCAGATTTCTTCATCTTCAAATTCAAAAATCTTTGTTCTTTCTCCAATCTACAATTAACATTCTGCAAAATCCTGATCATCTCTTCAAGTTTATCAATTTGAGTCTCAAGATTTTTACTCTTCAACTTCTCTTCATTCAACTTTCTCAATAGTCCAGGAATAATTTGTTTTGCTCTGTCACACACTGGTGGATCAAACTACTTAAAATATTTGCAGTGCCCATCACTCTAAGACAATAACAAACATCGGCCACTTAAAATTCGACTTATAATTCGAGCAAATAAAAAAAAATTAATTCGTTTTATCAAAAATAATTTCTTACCGGATACTTCTCACACCCAAGAAACCTTCGACCAACATTGTCATCCTTCCAAAAAGTTACAATAACTGCGAGACGACCACAATAGCAATTGGTAGAATTCGAGCTTCGACTTGATTGAGACATTAGATTAGAGTTGGGGACAGAACTGAGAGAGTGGATTCGACCTACAAAGAATGGACTTGATTTGGGATGAACGCGATTTGGGATGAACGCGATTTGGGATGAACCCTAGTTTTTCTCCTTCTTCCCGTCGTGTGTTGCAATTTGGATTGAATGGGTGACTCTTTTAATTATACTGCATTATTTTAAGTTGCAGATTTTAAGTTTTTAATATTAATTAGATTTTTAATTTAAATTTATTATTGGAATTATCTATGATTAATTAGATTTTTAATTTAAATTTATTATTGGAATTATCTATGTGTATAATAAAATGGATTTAAAAAAATGAAAAAAAAAACACTCAGCGTCCACGTGTGAAGGCCGAACGGAGATCCCCAATTTCTGATCGAAAACGACGTCGTTTTCGTTTTTCCGGCGAAAATATGACCAAAATTGGACAAAGGCAAAAGTTATGGGACCAAAATTGGATAGTTAATTTTTTTGGGACAAAAACGAAAGACAGGAGAGTTACGGGACCAAAAAACTTTTTTTCTCCATTGTCCTATATTTACATATTTGTAAACATATTGTTCTACATTTCCAAGTTAATAAAATTATTGCCCTTAAAACACAACCCCTAAAGTTATTGTCCTAGAAAAATATTTTTCCCTAATAAACAACTAATACCATTAAATAACGACTAATCTTGAAGATTGGCGGTGTAAATAGTGATGTAGAAGATTTGTCAACTAGATATTATGTGAAGCTTAGGGCATTCCCAATGGAGCACCACATTTGCTTTAAGATTATACGTACGTAGAATAAGATAAAGATGGTGTTCCAACAAATACCACATTGTAGTGTTGTATTAATGTAGTATGAGATTCAAGATTTTACGTAGAAATTAGTCTTATTCATCACACTACATCTTTTTTCTTTTTTTTTTGTTTTCATTTATTTTTAATACAATTTACATTTTATCATTTTTCCTTTTCATTATTATTATTTATGAAAATTATTATTTGTTACATTTATACAATGTAAAATTATTTTAAACTAAATAATAAAGTTCTAGATAAATAATTAAAACACACAAAATACAATAAATTAAAATACATAAATCACAAAATAAATTACATAGTTCATAATTAAATAGCACAAATACATTAAAATACATAAAATGCTAAAACAAAATACATAATTCATAATTAAATCACACAAAATACATTAAAATTTGAATCATGATTCTTAAGTTAAAAAAGTATGATACTTGAAATTAAACGCCCTAATTAAAAAAGACCGAGATTACTTCCTGACCCTCCAAGATCACCAAAATTTACCCCATACATGTCAAATGCATCATTATTTGGTGGTTGTTGAAGACTTTCAACATTTTATATGTATGGTTTGTATTTTATCATGAAATTTAATTTAATATCATTTTATAAATTTTGTCTTTTTTATTTACATAAATATGTAATAAAAAATAATTATATTTGATAATAAGAGTAGTATAATATTTATTAAGTTTAGAATTGTATAATCTATTAATTAAGTTTAAATTGTATAATTTAATTTAATAAAAATTAAAAATAATATATGTAGTGTAAAATGTAGCGTCAACGGTTGGAGACAAAATCGAATGTAGTGCGAACTATTACGCTACACTAGCGCGAAGTCGCGCTGGTGTAGCGTTAACTGTTGGGAATGCTCTTATTAAGCAAGGTGAACTTATTTTCAACATTTAAGTTATAGCTGATGTTATTCAAATCATCTTTTATTGGTTTAATAACACTGCTGGATTTTCCCGCCCCTATATAATAATCTCGGAAGCAGGAAAGAACAGGGGTGAAGCCATGCATACTATTTTTAATCATCCTAATAGTACTGTTTCTTTTAATCATAACAAGACTTGATACATTAATGTTTAAGTAGGTTTTCAGAAAACATTCACCATTTAAATCATTATTCATATTTATAGATCTATTCTTTCAATTATCACGATTATCGTTTTTGTGTAAACTTGTTTCACCATAAAAACTGTGATCCATATTTCTGAGACTATCCTTTCAATTATCACAACTAATACCTTTTTTTAATGTAAGTCATACTCTTCGGGTTATCACTACTAATACTCCTATTGTAATATAAGTCACACCCTTCAGTATTACGAATAATACCCTTTTTATAGTAATAAATCATGACTTAAGTTATCACGACTAATACCCTACTATAAGGAAGATTACAAGAATAACATTCATGGACTTGCAATAAAGTAGACAAAAACTTGTACGAAATCGTCATAAATAAAACCTCCTCAATAATAGAATAGAAGCAAAGAAAATGACATGAGAATTCAAAGAAGCAAGAATGAAAATAGTACCTCAATCACTAAGCCAATTAAGAAAAGAAAATAACATAACAATTAATTTGTTCATAAATCATATAGCCAAAGCAAAAAAACAAATATATATGTAGCTATGGTAAAACAAGGCTGCCCTTATACTCTAACATCTCTATATCATCATCTGCATCCGGCATCTCACAACACATTCTTACTTTCTCCGCAGAGTAATCATAGAAAATCAAATTACCTTCCTCATAACCATATTCCATCAAAACCACCCCATCTTTCTTCCACAAAGCCATCACCCTTAGCGAGTTCAGTCCATGCATAATCGGTTCCACATTAACATCCGTCACATGACTCCAACATCGTTCGTTACCTCCCCCTTCCATCTCCCACACCTCAAACCTATGAAAATCGCAAGTACGAACAAACAGGGCAAACGAACCACCATCCTTCGCAAACACCTCAGATGTCGCCAAATCCACCTCCCGGTCCCGAAAATCGGGATATGGGACCGTCTCAAACACCTCACTCCGCATGTCAAACGACAAAATTATGTACTTTTTCCCTGTCTTCCTCTGTATCCGCCAATTAGCCGATGAACCATTTTTTGACGATTTTACCCCCTGAATACTGCTAATAAACAAAAGGCTACTATCCGTATCATCCAGTTTCCTCCATGTGTTGGTTTTTCCCGAATAGACCTCGACGTAAATAGCACCCGAACCACCCGAAAACATGATCAGCTGCACTAGTTTGTAATCTTTCGAAACAGAGTCGAAACCAAACCCAATCTCCCGAATAAATTCTTTCTTGTTCCAGTTTTTGAGACCTTTTTCGCACATTGCGGATACTGGCAGAACGTTGATTTTATCGAAACAGGGGTTGTATACTGCAACAGAAAGACTCCAAGAACGTTTACCGCGAGTTTTTATATACGGAGTCTTGTTATAAATGCAAATCAATCCGTTCACAGGTCCGGCAACTGATACTAAAGGAGTGGCTACTTTGTGAGTGCCTGCCTTTAAAAATTTCCGAAAAGCTTTGAGCGATTTCCTGTTATCTGCTTCTTGGACAGTGCCGATGTTTTCGTTTAAGAAATTCTGAAAAGCTGAAAATTCTACAATCGATTCGCCGTTTTCTGCGTTCAGTATTGAGAGTTCGCATGAAGTCGATTTGGAGTTGGTGAACTGTAGGAGCAGAGTCTGGTCGTCGTTGGTGTCGTTTTGGAAGTGATTTTGGAGGTGGGATTGTGGAAAAGTGGATGAATCGATGATTTTGCACCATGATTTGCAGACGGCTCTGAATTTTAGAACGAATTCAGCTGGAAGACGGGATAGTATTTCGATTATGAGATCATTGTTTAGATCCATAATTGAAGGAATATTGAGTATTGAGGCAATATATCAAATAGGTGGTGTGCGAGAAGTACCAAACTAAAAAAAGTAGTGGAATAGACGAAATTGATGCGATTTAGGTCATAGATGGTGGGCATATATAAGTACATGTTATGTGTGAACTTATATATGGTAAGTTTAGATTTAGATTGTTTACGGAAACAAATATTTAAGGATATCACCCTGTCAAAAAAATATTTAAGGATATCAAGATTTTGTTTAGATTTTGATTTGGATTCAAGTTTCGGCATTGATCTTTTAAAACCATTCATTTCATAGTCGATCTCATATGCATTTACAGATCACAGACTATAATAAGATTTTTTTAAGCGTGCAATTATACAAAATGGAAACGTGCAACTATTCCAAATGTAAACATGCAACTATGTTCCCATATTACTTGATTGCACTTTTCTATGTAAATAAGTCACACTTTTCAAAGATAACAAATTCAGACGCTTTAAATCTTATTATGAGTCTCCAAGACGGTGCATACAAGACCTAACCTTTAAAATTTTATATGGAAAAAATAAATTGAATTAGAAATTTAATGTGGCTTTTGTATGGGACAAATATATATTACAAATCTTTGCAAAATATATATTGAACGAATATACAATATCTAAAAGATCTGACAATAATACATATATATCACAAATCTTTATGAAATTTATTATGGTTATTCAACAAATATGCTAAAAATTTAATTATTATTTTAGAATATTCATCATGAATATAAGGTAACTATTTTGCAGTAATTTGAACTATTTATTTAAGATTTTATTTTTATTTTTTTTAAACAGAATCCCCAAAATAATGTATTGAGGCGGACCTGAGTACAAATTTCATATTGTGAACAAATTTTATCGAAAATCTACTCTTAATCTTTATAAAAGAGAAGAGATTCTGGCCTTTATAAGAAAGTGTAGATCAATTTAATTTAACATCGCAAAACATGCATGGATGGTTGAAATTTGGGTGAAGGGTGATCGATTAAAATGAACCAATCATTCAATCTTTTACTCACCGCAATTACTGTGCAACTGTTGCAAACTGTAACTCTCAAGTGAAAGAGTTGATACTAACAAAAACTCATATGAGACAGTCTTGAAACGGGATACAACTTAGCACAAATTACACCCACATTTCCCAAAGTCTTAAAGCGTCAATGTTCAATCTATGTCTCGTCTCACCGTGAGACTGTCTCATGCAAGTGTGCCTCAACAAACTAATATTTCTTAATAAATTAACAATTACCTTTGAGAAATAACGGTGAGTTGCACAAGTTCTTGTCATACATAAAATGGTTGCATTCGTGAATGTTGTTTACATTATACTTGCACTCGATATAAAACCGACAACAAATAAATATGTCCAGCAAAGTTTCATGTCTCAGGGCATACCACACATGAATAGTAATTATTCAATCAAAAATACCAATTCCAGTTTGCTGTTCATCTTGCAAGATTTCACTGCCTTTAAATACATCACTTGTCACTAATATTAATAGTAATTTGTGATGCCTTTTACTACATGCCTCAAATACTGAAAGCAGTGAAACACGAGATGAAATAAAGGATCCACACAAGGATTGATTTTTCGAGTTTCACTCTTTTTTTTTTTAGTAAACATTAATTTATGCATTAAAAATTGTACAAGTAACCCCTGCAATACATTTTGAGAAAAGTTGTACAAAGAATCAAAGTAGGCTGAAGAGAGAGAGAGCAACAAAATCATAGTTCATCATCAGCAACATCTCCCAACAGGTAACACACCAAAGTCAGGCAGGGAAATGGGAGGCTTTTGGGCAATGACAATGAAAAATAGTAACCAAATGGAAGCATAAGATCAAACACCTTTAAAATGTAGGAATATGATTTCGACCGACGATCCATTTCACCATATGGTTATGGTTCGCTAACGAGTAAACCCAGCACCGTAATCCACAAATACTTGGAAAATCTGATATCATGGTGTTGCATTCGACTATATATTAAATTTCCTTGTCATTCATCGTATCTACTCTTCCTTCTTTTCCGCTTTTCATGTTCAGAGCTACGATGCGATCGACTAGGAGAAGAATCCTTTCTTCTGTGTTTCCGGTGCTTTGAATGCTTTCTGCTCCTCTTTTCCCGAGACGAACCCTTCTCGTCTTTTCTGGACCTCGAGCGGTGCCTATCGGAATTGTCGGATGTGTCGCTATCTGAACTGCTTTTATGTCGGTGGTGACTCCTCGAGCGTTTTCTTCCTCTTTCATCTCCTGAAGAGCTGGTACTTCCATTCCGGGTTTTGCTAGGAACCCTATCTTTTTCGCGAGCCTTCGAACCTCTATTTTCTTTTCTATCATCTTCAACTGAACCTTTATCATCCCATTTCTTTTCTCTACTTTCTCCATTTTTAGAACTTTCCACAAACCTTTGATCGGTTGTCTTTTCTTTGTCAACTTTAATAGCTTCCTTGTGAGCAACTGGGGGTGGCATCTCAGGAGGAAGGGATAAACCAAGTTCTTTCCCTAACGATTCCAAGAAATCCCCAGCCATTAAACGATTCAGAGTCGTGTTTGCAACTTCCATCTTCGTTTGAGGATCCTCTACTTGATTGGATGTATAATTTTGCTCTTCATCATCTTCATCATCGGAAAAAATGGCCTGCAAAAGACCGAGTATTGATATAAAACCCAAGTAGCAATAACTGAAGTAAAATATCAACATACAGAAATGTAAACGTGTAACACTAAACAATTACAATGTAGAGAGAGGGATCAGAAGTACTTTGTATAGATCAACGGGCCTCTCAACATTTTCAACTTCCACCTCATTCTTGACTTCCACTTGAGGATTCAAAGATGATGATGCCTGTTCTTCAACTTTTGGGGTTTTGATGGAATCTGGCATGAAGATAAGAGAGTCGATTTTGCTTCTTGGACGTGGAGCAGGAGGTGGCTGCATTAATTGTTTTGTGTATAGTTAAAATTCTTGTAAGACTGGAAAGCAAGAAATAGTAGACATAAAAGTCATCACATGCTCTATAGAGACTTTAATATGATAAAGCATCAAATCAGCCTACTAATACAATAGACAATCAGCCAACTAACAGAGTACAGATTCTGTTGATTTTATCCCCAAATCATGCCTCTGATTGTACATAGAATATTCAATTAGCATTGTAATTATTCTTGTAAATCTTTCCTTGTATCTTACACAGTTGGTTGTATATATACATGTAATACTCTGGATATCAACACAACAAAATCATTTTATTCCATTCAACTCTTTATAATATATATTTCAATACTCGACCCGAACAAAGGCAGAAAAAAAGTATAATTCATGGCAAACCAAGTACATGTTTACGAAAATACGAATGAACAAAAAGTGCATATGGTTCAAAGTTCAAAACTCAAATAAGACACCACAACAGGTAATGATTGTACATATACAAGAAGGTAGAGTACCTTGCCCATGTAAGGATCAATCAAATCAAAACGCTTGCACAGAATAGGCGAGGTCGCCATTGAAACTCTTCTTTTTGGATACATTGATTTAGCTATCAATTCATCATCCAGTTGAACTTGATTTTTCTGTAAAACATTCATGTACATTATTATGGTGAAATGCACTTAAAAGGAGTTAATATCAATTTACGTCCTGTAATTGAGAGTGGATCCTATATAAATCCCTTTTCTTTTCTACTTCTCCAATTTCGGTCCTATGCGTAAGCAATTGTTTTTTCCCGCAGAAAAGGACTAAATTTAAAATAAAAAAATAAAAAAAGACTGAAATTGGACAACATAGGACTTGATTGAAAAAGTAGAAATTGAAATGATTTATTAAATTAAATTAATATTAACTCCACTTAAAAGATACAACTGCAATGAAACCTTCATTGCACTACATGATATACCTCAACTCCACCAGAAGTAAACTGCAATCCTGCTGTGGCTGGCATATTTTTAAGTAACCCCTCACTAGCCTGCCTTCCTCTATCTAATTTTTCTTTCTCTATGGCATCAGCAGCTAATTCAAATTCTAATTTTTCACGAGCACGGGCAGCTTCAGACATGTAAACAGAACCACCAGAATCTTTTGTTCTGAGACCACCTTCGTACTTCTCCTTCAAGAACTGTTCGAATCTCTTTTGCTTTGCAGGATCATCATCAAACGGTTTCCTGACATCTGCTTGCTCATTCTGTTGGGAAAAAAAAAAACAAATGAAATGCTAATCCATATCACAAATACTTTCTAACAGATCAGGGGTTATTTTAGGTTTGTAACTTAGGGGTAGCAATTGTAGGATATCATTTTACTGGCTGGCACATTTAGGCCATTTATTTTAACTTTTGCACATTTGGGCCAAATCCGGAACACCCCAATTGGGCTAAATGTCACATGCTACTCACATGTTTGGCCTAAATGTGGAAAGTTAAAGTATAATGGACCAACATTGCCAGTCCGAAACACCTCAATTTGGCTTAAATATACGAAAATCAAAGTTACCCTAAATGCGCCAAACTAAATTTAATGGCCCAAATGTGCCAGCCCGTAAATATATTGTCCTACAATTGCTATCCCCTAATAGTTACGGTCCTAAAAAAATGGTTCCCGACAGTTCTTCATGAATATTAGAGCCACTCACAGCAGAAGCAGGTTTGGTGAAAGTATCTGAAAGTTTAATTTGAACATCAACAGAAACGGTAGGAGCAACAAAAGAGCTCGGGTTTTTAAAACTTCTCTCGAGAGCCTTTTCTCCTAAAATTACTCCACGCCTTTCAGCAGTCAGCTTTTCTGAATTCTGAGGCTTTTTCTCTTCCCATAGTTTGGGTTGATCACCACGCTTTTGGCGTGCTTCCCAAAGTTTCCTTTTGTAATAATCAGAACCATCTCCTCCACGAAGGAAGGCAAATAGTGGGTTTGACTGATTTTTCTCTCTAGAGAGATCCTCAAATAATTTGCCACAGCGAGCAACTAAAGTTGCCACCCCTTCAATTAAAACCTTAAGGTTGTTATCTTCTGGATGAGGGACCTCTGGGGGAGGGAATTCAGCACTCTTGCCATCATTTTCACGAGGAGCAGGAAAGTTATGATGGGGAACAAAATCTTTTGGAATTGAAGGAGGATCAAATCTGTGAATACCACATACAAATAAGCATGTAAAACTACTTAAGTCAACTTAAAATGCTAAAAAAGAAAGAGTAACACTGGGGGTAGCAGTTGCACTGTGCAACTGGTGCACAACTAATATTGTTTAAATGAAATAACTAATAATATTCAGTGAATACAGCTAATACTGACCAGCTAATACTGACCAGCTAATACTGACCAGCTAATAACTTTTATTGAAACAACTAATACCATTCAAAAACTGGTGCAAATGGTGCATAGAAGTATTTGTCAAACAGAAATTATGTGAAGATTAGTAAGCATTGTGAACATAATTTCTACATCTAAGTTATTGCTGATGTTATTCAAAATCATCTTTTATTGGTTTAGTAAAACTCTCTCTCATTGCATTTTCCTTTATATGCTGCCAAGCAAAAAACACCATTTATCTTCCGTCTCCGCCCCTTCATATCAAACGTGACCTTGGTCATTAAATTTTCACTTCGGAAAGGGGTTGACGACATGATCTCAAGAGGTAGTAAGTACTCATAAGAGGACTTGATACATTTATCTATGCTCCTAGCAGAACTGAAAAGACTAAAATTTTTGCCTAGTTTGTAATAAGTAATATCCCAACTGAATTAGATTATATCTTAAAGTCGTGAAATATGCACGAATATACACCTCTTTAAAGACTTTGATGGAGTTCAAACTAATTTAAACAAAAAAAAAAAATTAACATCAACATATCACTAAAGTCAATTTAAAGCTTTCCTGTGATGCAAGCCAACATTAGATTTGGATCCTAGAGAACACTGTACAAGTGTTCCAAAGAAATTTTTCTTGTTTTATGAAACCTTACTATTTAGAACCCTTCACAAAATATAGAAAATACGATGTCTTCTTACATCAAACTCATAATGGATTTGATTATACCCAATACTGTAGTAAGTGCATTTTGATTCTGAGTCAGAGCAGAAAAACTGAAAGTTTCGAGTTTATGTACCAGTTTTCACAAAAGAATCATTGTTTTGAATGAGTGGCATCATTCTATAACTTTAAACTCTCAATAAGGGTGATTACATTAAAGAAACTAAAGCAAAGAATGTGGAAAGAATGGGCAGGAGAATTCAAAGAAGATGCAAGTGAATGAAAATAGTACAATGATAAATATCACATATTTCATCCAAAGTAGGTTGGATAACATTTAGTTTATTAACAGAATTATCAATTAGGTTACAAACTTCATTTCAAGTTTTAAGTTTTGAAGAATATTAGAAAGAATTTATAACAAAATAAAAAAGACAATCACGATTAACCCAAAACTAAAAATAGCTAATGATATTAAAAGCTCAAAGGACAGCATAATAAAATATGTACCTCTCCAGCTGTAGCTCAGATTTGGATGCGGCTTTAAACCCAGGCAGAACACCGTCTTTCTTTGCTTTTATCCGCAAAGTCTCTACTTTCCCTGTTGAAGAAGGTTCTTCTATTTCTTGCACGTAGGTAACTTGAAAGTCATAACCTGTTAAAGGCATTATCATAAGGAGAGGTAAAGATTTTGCAAAAGAAAGAGTAAAATGTTACTCGCTCCGTCCCACTCCCACAAAGATATGGGTTTTACACAGACCAACAAAAAACACATTAATTCTGCTTGAAAATCTGGATTTAACCCATAAATTTCCTGACGTGCTCTTATTTATTGAATCCATAACCTATTAACATGTTTACTCTAAATGATCTTGGAATTGGAAAAGGATTTCTCTCACACATTATAATAATGACTTCATTTAAAATGGTAAACATGATAATTCCAATATATACATAATAAGGGTATTTTGAACATTTTACACACATGATAATGAGGAAATGACTATAATTTGGGATAAATAACAAAGGAAAATGTGATTCTGTTTGTGGAAAGGAGGGAGTATGAAACAGTTGCGAATTCGAATTGTAACAAGACTTGAGCCCAAAAAAAAAGAGGGAAAGTTAGTTTCAATTTTTAAACCTCCCTTCACTCTCTTTCCAATCCTTCAACCTTTGGTTTTTCCCAGTGAAATTTTTCCATCCTCTCCTTTGTTCCACCTTATTCTACTATCTTCCCTCCAAATCTGCCATCACGTTTGACGTTTCCCCTTCTTCCTTTATAGTTCAGTTAAAACAAAAGGTGCTGCAGTCTTCAAATCTCATAAAGCAACCTATAACTACCTCCTATTATAGACTAATCTGTTCATTATTACTCAGAAAAATAATGTGCGAGTTAAATGAAGACTTCGTGAATCATCATGGAATTTACGCGCATAGATTTGGACTTCCCACTATATGTAGAGCCGTCAAAACGGGTTGGGCCCGTTGGGCCAGCCCGCCCCGCCGTGCTAAAGAGGTGGGTTGGGTTAAAAAAAATTAGCCCGTTTGAAGGCGGGCCTAGATGGGCCGGCCCGTTTGGGCCGCGGGTTTTGGCGGGTTGGGGGCGGGCCTCGGCGGGCCAGCCCGCCTCCTAAAATAATTTTTTATTTTTTTATTTTATTATATATTTTAGCAATTATAATGTTATTTTTTTGAGATATTTTGTAAGTTTATGTTTGTAGATGATAAATTTAATATGTAGAAGATTATGTTTATAAATTATTATGGTTGATTAGTGGTAAATTTCAATTTATATGAAGTTATATTTGTGAGTAATGAATGATTAATTTTGTTTATGAGAAATTTTTTATTTTAATTTTTTTGTAGTGATAATAACCAACATAAATTGTTTGATTTCATTTGACTTTGATGAATTTAATGTATTTAGAGCTTTTAAATTACATATTTATAATTTTTCAAAATATAAAATAATATTAAAAATATAATAGTGGACTGGCCCGCCTAAACCCGCAACCCGCCAATTAGTGGGTTGGGTTGGGATTTTATAGCCCGCCAAATTTTTAGCCCCCCCAAGATCTAGTCGGGGCCTGTCTTGACAGCTCTAACTATATGTAATGCATATATATAGAACAGACAAGAATTTATAATGACCATAATCTGAGTTCTAGAAATTAAGATAATCATCGTCCAAGTTCCTTTTCCTTGATCAAGAAATTAATCTAAAGGCCCAAACATCAACCTAAGAAGCTTTTGAAACTCAACTTCATACCATATAAATGATACTGGATGTCCTAAGATTAGGAATAGTTTAGACTTGTGCTGCAGCCTGAAAACGCCGGCAATGGCGGACACATTCTGAATTCTTTAGGATAATTTTAGAATTAATTGAAGTTTGCCCTGCATTAAATGGGAGGAGTGGGGTATAGCATTGAAACATTTAAAATGTGAAATTAGGAGAAGAGATATAGTCAGTTTCTTCCACTTTATTTCATGAGTCATTGACTGAACAAAAAATATCTGAAACCGTTTAAAAGATACCCAAAAAAGTATAAACTAGTTCAAAATACTAACCAGAATCATATACATCTTCATCTTCTGCATCTAGATCTTCAAGAGCACCGATGCCAAAACCAGGGCCAATCTTTCCTGGACACATACATAGCCATTAAATAAGAAGAGGCCAATGGTCAAGTAAGTAAATTACTGGAAACAAGTAAATCTTACGTTTTACAGTGTCAGAAAGGGACCTAACTGACTCGCTCTTCCCAGACATTTCTTGTCTTTTCTTTTCTAAAACAAAAGAACAGTTAGTATCCCAAAGAAAAGTAAATTTTGATATAAGTAGTAATCTAAACCCAGAAATTCCATACCCCTAAACTCTGGAGCTTGCTTGAAAGGATCATAGCCTAAACCATGCAAATTTTGCTTGGGGTTGAGTACATATGCCTAAAAATTATAAAGTATATTAGATTGAACAACCCTGTGGTAGAAGAAACTATATTATGACATATCATCACAAGACATTTAAACATGGTATTCAACAAATTCCATGCCTAAAAATGAATATAATCATCTTCAACTATTCCGAACAAAACTAACTGTTCTCTGTTTTACTCCAACAGAAAATGTGGCCAGTTCCATGACCAAATTGTGAATTGCAAACTTTAAGTGGTCAATCTAATGGTATATCTCAATTCTTAAGACTAAATATGACATCTGAACATGAAGGCAGCCCAAGAAAGTTGAAAATGACGAATCAATTATTTGCCTTCATAATGAATTAACCTGTGCAGGATAAATTTTTGAGCTATTACAATGTTCCCTCACTAGTTCAGGCCTTTCTTCAGCAGAATACAGAAAGCCAGTAAAATGTACAGCAGCCTATTTAATAGTACATGCCATTTTATATGCAGTACTCCTACATAAATGAATTTGGTTTATTGATCACCTGATTCAGAAAAGTACAGAGACGTCATCCCCAGTTTTTTTCTTTTTTTAAATCTTGAACGGACTCGGGCATAAATATCTGATATCTGATACTAAAATATAGAAGCAACTCCAAATTTTCCCATCTCAAATCGTTCAACTACTTTTTTTTATTATGTTAATAAAATAATTACCCAAAACTAAAATATTAACATCAGTCATAAAAGAAAGCCAAGGATAGTTGAAACATTGGAATAGCATCATCTACATTAAGCTAACTAGGCATTTTTCAGAAGTGCTTTCCCAGAGTACAATTATATATCAACAGAATTGGCTTTAAGGCAATCAATTCACTGACCTAGATCTAGCTTAGTCAACAATACTGTTTTATGTGAAAAGTACCTACCCTTAATAACTTAAGTTGCTGTCATTATTTCCTGACTGACCCATCATGCAATGATACTCAAGCATAGTGCTTACTTTTTCTAGCTCTTCTTGCAAGACTTTGCTCGCCTATAGCCTAGTAAAGACTTTTTAAAAACCATAACATGAAAGATTTTGTGAAGCACTAAAAAGTGAAAATGATAATGAATTTCAATTTTAAAACTTTCACTAAAGAAAACAATAACTGCTAACAAAACTCATCGTAGCACTCACAAACTCTCTCTCCGTGACACGTGTTGATGCCAAAAGTTGAAGTTTATTGAAAATGGCGCAGAAAGAACTTATTTATTAGATAAGCATGGACATAATCTAACCGGTGTGCTTTTAGTGAAGTGATTATCATCGTCAGCTGGCAGATCAGGAACATTTCCAAAATCCTCTTCATCCAGCTTTGAGCTAGCAATCTCTGATCCTTCATCTTGTGAGAGTGCAAGAAAAGCTTTCCTAGCTTGTCGTCGAGCAACTTCATAAGATTGGCAAACAAGAATTAATACAAGATCAAGGGATAATTCACGAATTCAATAGAAGACAGTACTTATTTTTATCACTTATTATATCAATGAAACATAACAGTTATTAACTGCTTCTTTGGTTGAAATAAATCAAGAAATATTTATAGCATAAAAAAAAATCTCTTTTTCTTTCTTGAATCTTGTGAAAGGCCATACACCTAATCATCTTATGATTTTCATCGCTGGAGCAAAATCTCCAATTACTATCAGATGGCAGAAAATTTATGACTAAAAAGAAAGACTAAACAGACAAGATCCATGTGAATCATACCATTAAGTGAATTCTTGTTAGAATCCTTTATGGATCGTCCTTGTCGCCATCCCATCTTCAACAGAAGTCTCACGCCTGAGCATAAGAAGCATAAAAACTTAAGGAGATAAAATAACAAAATGCAGCAGAACGAATATGCATATCAGCAAATTTGACACGAACCTATGGACTCTGTAACTGGAGCTATAAGTTCATCAGGGACAGGTCCAGGAATAGCTGAAGGCCTAGAACAAGTTATAAGAAGAAAAAATACATCACGGGAAGAAAAATTGGTGGGGGAGGGGAGATATGACATGCATCTTGAATTTGAGAACTAATTTAGCCAAATTAACAAAATAGAAAATGGAGATAAGAAGAACTTGCGGAAGCACAGATTACAAATAGCTAAATAGCACTACATGTAAACTTTTATTTAGTAAAATACTAAAATGGCAGCAACCATGGAGATAAATGACAAGAATCAGTTTAGTCTGTATAAGATCTCTAAGTATACAATTCTTAGCTGCATCTTCAGCAACAGAACAAAGCCCAAACTAGATAAAAGTGCCAGTTAGGGTCCAAATTAGCAGTTTAAATAACAGACTTTCCATCACATATGATACCAGATTAACAAGACATCAAAAGGAAATAAAATATATCCTAAGAATCCAAGTTCAAGAATGTTCACCAGAGTTTAGCAGCTAACTAAAAAAGTCACACAGTAGAATAAACTATATGCCCAAATTAGACAAGTATTTGAAAAAGAAAAAAACTGACAGGACAAACACCATTAATATGTCTAAGCAAAGAGGAACCTTTGTTGTTGCTCCTTATCAGCTTGTTTACGAGCAATCTCAGCAGCTGTAAATCCGAATGTATCGAACTGCATGGATGTACTCAAGGACCGACCTTCCAAATCCTATAACATCAAATCAGAAATTAGAAAAAAAAAAAAAAACATAAGAAAGGAAAAATGAGTAACAGGAAAGATTCAGTGTTACTAAAAATCAAATTCAGCAATATCCTAATAGATCATACAGCTTTCTCATCCTCATCCAGGAAGCTAAAAATGTTCTGCTGTTGGACTTCAGCCCTCTTCTTCCGAGATGATGTAAATGATTGTGGAGTCCATCCTTCTTTGGAGCCAACAGAGTTGTAGTAACCGGCAGAATAGCCACCAGTAAAAGCTCCATGAAACCTCCTCCTCCCTTCTTCATCTGTGACCTGGAGAATTCCCCATTACAATCAGTTCAGTTTGGAGTTAAATCAACTCAGAAAACAAAACCGAAATGCTCTTTTATTTGCAAAGAGTACAATCAAATTTCACAACTAACCCCCACCCCTCACACACACACAGAAAGAGCAGCACGAATCCAGCAACCATTCAATATAACATCCTCAAAACAACAAAATATATTAAAAGCCAAATGACAAGGGCTAATTATCAATTGCTACTAGAATTCAACGTTTTCCACAACTGAACTCTACAAATTAACGAATATGTTGATGGTGAATTTGTACCTCTTGTTTCCACGGAGGAAGAGCGGTTCTGAGCTGACCGGAGGATTCCGCCACCGCCTTTTTCTTGCGAGTGGTAATTTCTTCTTCTCGCTCAATCGGCGTCCCATAGTATACGAAATCCTCTTCGTCGCTCGGCATTCTCGGGTTTTCCCTCTTTTGGGGCGAATTATTTGATGAAGCAATGGAATTTGATTCCTTTCGGAAGGGAATTAGTAATACAAATTTTGTTCTTGCTGAACCGGGTGAAGAAGAGGGTTTTGTCCGGTTTTCATATATCCGGTTCGGTTATTCATTTTCCATGAACCGGATGTACAATGTTCTGAAAATTAATTAATTTACCTCCTCATATTAAATGAATATGGCCGTGTTTCTATATACACCACTCTATGTCATAATATATTTTTAAAACATATAAATTATTTAGATCAAAACATGTAACTTGTTTAAGCAAAATAAATTGCACGTTTCAATGTAAACAATACACATGCATAGGAGACCCACTCAAACAATATACATATGTGGTGGAGTTGTTTTCGAACAAATTGTAAAAACATTAACTTGTTTTTGCTAGTAATTGAATTTTATAACGGCTAAGCACTACTACACATTTGAGCTTGCACAGCTGCACTTAGATAGCCTTTTTTTTCAAACAGCTTGCGGTTTTAATTAAAAAAAAAGAATAGACAGCGGTTCAAAACCGCTGTCCAAGTTTAAAACTTAGAAAGTGGTTGAGAACCGATGTGCAAGTGTTTAGACAGCGGTTTTGAACCGCTGACCAAGGGTAGAGTTTGGACAGCGGTTACAAACCGCTGTCCAAGTGTTCAGATAATAATATATATACACACTCAATCGCGTATTGAACCAGCTGATATATATATCGATCGAAGCCCTAGCCTCCTCTTCCCTCTCCCCCAAATCAACGAACCATCTGCCGCCGCCGTTTTCAGTTCCGTTCACCAAAATTTCTAGGTATTTTCTCTATTTATCTCTTATTTGATGTCTTCTTCGTTAGAGTGGAAGCATTTTACCAGGAGGCCGGTTGTGTTCATTTTCGTTAGAGTGGAAGTATTTTCTCTATTTATCTCTTATGGATTTTAGAGTGGTTGATAGCTATTTTGGATGGTTAATTTAGTGTGCTTTAGCTTGTTTTCTGTATGGCTCATGAAATTTAAACTAATGCCTTTCAGATTCAGTCACATTTTCATGTACATATGGACGATAGCTTGTTTTCTGTTTGATAGCTATTTTGGATGGTTAATTCAGTCACATTTAAACTAATGCCTTTCAGATTCAAACACATTTTCTTGCCATTGCATAATACAATTGGTATTAGGTGTTGTAATCTCACTCATGTTGCTCTTGTGGTTAATATAATATCTTATTTGGTTTAAAAAATATTCCCTACAAAATAGTTGAAAAAAATATGATACCTTATCTAGAACAGCTGCTTTGCAGTTTGCAGAACACAATAGATTCCTTATCAGGGAAGCATGCAATATTATGCAGTTTTTTATGGTTTTGCTTCGTTACAAATTGTATAAATACTCTCATAAAAGTTACAAATCCGTTTGTGATGTACAAATTTAATTGTTCTCAAGCAAGTTATCGTGTCTCATTGTTGGTTGCTAATGTGTTTTTGGCATACAAATTATGTATATTTATAAATTGGCATTGTTACTCTTACAAACAATGAATATTTAGATTTAACACTCATACTTTGTTTATCTATGTATTGGTGTATGTTTCTTCTGCTTTACAGGATCATGTCTCGTTTGCCATATCCCGGAGATGATGGAGATGATGATGGATATTCTGATGGAGATCATGGCGCATATGATCATGGTGCATATGATCGACAAAGATCGATGACTTGAGAGAGTGTGACATCGATGCTTCCACCACCACCAGAAGTTTTGGGGAGAAGCGCTTGGGGTATATAGTCACCATGTCATCTATTAAAAGAAAGTAAGGGGAAAAACACTTCGTAATTTTATTACAATTGAACAGTTTGAAATCGATAAATATATTGATTGATCGTTGAACCTAATTAAACATTATGTTATTGCAGTTATCGTTCAATGAGTTTGGACAGGCAATAGGAAAAGAGAGTGAGTCGTTGTCCTTCTACATTGGAGCTGCAGTCAGGAGCGTGATCCCTATCGTGCTGCCAGCCAAGGACTGGCGTAGCCCCAAACTGACTCATTTGAAGGAAAGATTATGGGACGAGCTTACGGTATGTTAATTATATATTTATTGAAAGTTGTAGTATGACCCTTAAATTTACTAAATTGTTATGTTATATGCGTATAGACTACATTCAGAGGTCTTGACCACACAAAGAAGAAGCAAATATTGTCGCAAGCTGGAGTAATGGCCAAGAATTTCTGATTTTGGTTGAGAAGTAACACACGAGATCCGGAACCGGTCTTTACTCGGCTAGTCGCCTCCCACAGATCGTAATAGCCCTATGGTGGCTCCATCTGGGAGGAGTTTTTGAAAGCAAGAGCTATGGAGGATGATTTCGTGTAAAATTGATCAATGTCATTTCCTCAATTTCTAATGCCCTAAGTTTTTCAGTGTTTATCATATTTCTATTATACTGTAGAATCGAAGTAATAAAAATCGCGATCAAGCCAAGTCGATGGAGGCGCGATATCGTGGATCGAACAAAGGTTATGCATGAATAAGAGAAAATATGGTGAGATCAAAATCCTAACTTTTAATTTTTTTTTATATATTCACTTTTAATATATCTAATAAAGGGACACGTTCATCACTATCGTAGAAAAGAAGAAAAAAGAAAAATTTGGAGAGAGTGAGCCTATTGTTACCCGATTTTTGACTTATTTCGATTACCGTAAAAAGGGTCGAACGGGAATATTCACGATCCCAGTGCACAACGCATCATCGAAGAAGTGGTAATCTATCCATTAATTTATCTTTCAATTACAAACTATTATTTATAAACAAATAATTAAATAATAATCTTTTGTCTTTGTGATTCAGGAGCGTCTATCTCAGACCATGACGCCTGATGACATCCGCATGTTCGGCCCCGATGATCTTTTTCGGGCTATATGGGTCGCCAGAGCATCCCGCCGCCACGGAGTGTCGGATATGGGGATTTAAGACATCTTTAGCAATGACACCGGTCTTCAAGACATGAATATGGTGGGTATATTAACTAAACAAAGTTGCCAAGTTGTCTAAAGATGTGGAACGTTTGAGGTCCGAGAGAAGAACGAGCCACGGAATGTCGTCGAGTGGAGCAAGCTGTGAACATAGTGTCGTTAATGATATGTTTTCAGCTAACCCTAGGGACGACTTTATTGAGGCACTTCAAAACATCTCTCAGGTATCAGATATGCATGTCTCACATTTGTTTTAATTAAAGACTAGTGTATTAAAATTTTCTAACTAAATATCTTATTCGAACAGCCAACGACATTTTGCTACCTTTATTTGGAGGATCCCGTCGGTTGGTGGTACGGGAACGTTAAGACTCCTCCCATGGAATGATTCATGGTCATTCCATCATTCCCGGTTTCGTGAGGGTCACACTCGATGTACCCGTGAATCGGACAAGAGGATTCCGGTGCAAAACCAATCGATGAAATAAAATCACAATCGGAACAATGGTCGGCACTTCATCGAATGGCCGAGCAACTTGGTCTCTAGCACCATGAGGGTAAAATATATGTTATTAAAGTTCATTATCTTATTTGTGGTTCTAAATAATATTGCAAATTAATTGTAGAATTTGCCGACACCACAAATGCCTCGGAAGAAATCACCACAAAAGGCTAAAGAGAAATCGAGGGGTGTCGTAGACAGTCAGAGGGGGAGAACGAGGGACTCCACTGCGCTCAAACTTGGTTATCCCATGACTGGAGACTTAGATCACGATGATTATGTATAGTCTAGGGTGCACCGGATGGTATCGTCTAATGCTTTCGAGATAAATCACAGTTCCCATGCTTGCTCACTTTCATCGAGAATACTTTCCAAGAATTCGCCAAATTGAGGAAACATGTCTTGCCAAGTCTTGAATGACGAGTGGTTGAGTGCAACCACCATAGCCCTTTTACCTAGGTATGTGTTTACTAATTCTCAATATTCACTTTTCGTATTGTTTAATTTTTTTTTAAATATTAATTAGCGTATATATGTTGGTTAAAGATATTTGGGTGAGGTGAGGTATATCTCCGAGAGATAACCGAAAGCAAGTGGAATGTACTCATTCATCTCCCCCAAGTGTCTTGCATAATGGGTGATATAGGTACAAACCATGGATGGGTTAGTTAATCATATATTTGAATCTAACGGGGAGCGATCATCTCATTTTTTTTAGCCAACAAATGTGGGGTGAGTGATAAACATTTCGTTAAAATTTGTATTCATGTTTATAATATTTGCACATATATATGCTAAATTTGTAGTTAATTTTAACATTCTCAATATAATATAGGAACCATTGGGTGATGGTCGTCATACACATGAATACATTAAGTGTGTATTTTATGGACCCAACTCATGATGGAGTTTATTCAAATCGCCCTGATCTCGTTTCATATATGGAAGCGTAAGTTCATTTTTAATATTCTATACAATGATTTGTTTTACTTTTTAAACTATGCATATTTAATCTATTTTTATTTTTTAATTATAATAATAGTGTGATGACGATGTATCGGAGTCGCCTTCAGAGTCAAGGTTCAAGATCTAAGTTAAATAAAGTGAACTGGATTAACATTAAGGTATATTTAATTTAGTAAATTATCAAACTAATTAATAGAAAGAAATCATAATTGTAATAAGTGATTATAATTGTTAATCAACAGGTTCCGAGGCAACGAGATAATGACCATTGTGGACATTTTGTGTGTTGCTTTATAGAAGATATAATCCGCGCTTCTCTAACGAACATTCCTCTCAATGTAAGTCAATTTATCGATTTATTTAAATTATTATTGATTGAATAAAAATTCATACTATATTGATTAATTCGTTGTTTGCGTTTTTTGTCTATGAACGTGAGCTCAAGTCTTACTCTAATAAAAGATGGAGAAAATGGAAAACGATTGGAATGGGTACCTTTTTACAATCGATTCTTATATTCATACGATATTGAGTGAATGTTGTTTGAAATATTGGTAGCATGTAATTAAATTATATATTTGTGATGATATATATTTCATGTTTTTGGTGTATTGGACGTATGTTTATGATTGTATGTTTATTTATTTCATGATGTGTATGTTTATTAATTTATTTGATCCATGTTTTGGTATATATATATGTGGTTTATGGTTTTATTATAGGATTTTTGGTTTATGGTATATGGTATTGGACTTATATATAAGTTTTGGTTTATAGTTTTATTATAGGATTTTTAAAATATAAATTAATAATTAAATAAAAGATATTATTGACAATCTGTTAATAACATTTGCCTATGCAACATATAAACGAAATTAAAAAAAAATTAACTTAGACGGCGGTTGATAATCACGTCAAGCAAAAATCTTACCAAAGCGGTTGTAAAACCGTCGTGTCAAATCCGATTTCTTGGAAGCGGTTTTTTATCATTGTCAAGCTTGGATAAATTCTTGGAGAGAGGTTATAACCGCTCTCCAAGGTCATTTTTCACAGTTGTCCAAGCTCAAATATGTATTAGTGAAGCTTTTATGCATCCAGATGCACCGTGCACTCGTAGTGCATTTTAAAAATATGCAATTTATTATATTGAAATATGCAACTTGTTCACAATGAACAATGCAACTATAAAAAAATAGTTATACGGTTCAATGTAAACAAGTTGCACCATTCAGTATAATAAATTGCATGGTTTTAAATTGTATTATGAGTACAAGGTCCACCTGTACCTGGATGCATACAAGACTTAGCCCGTGAATTTTTTATGAGATAATTATTAGGTTTCTGATGCAGGCGAAAACGTAAAACAATACAAGAACACAAAGGTTGGTGGGATAATTCCCGAGATTTTCTTAATATTCAATAATCTGAAAAACAACGGGGGAGTGACTCTAAGGTACAAAGTCACTCCCCAAGTGACTCTAAAGTACAAAGTAACTTTATTTTGACTCTAAAGTACAAAAATATGGTTAAAAAGTCTAAATTGCCCTTCTTCGTCTGTTTTAAGACTTCAAACACGTTTTTCACGACTTGTGAGCGATTTTGGGGGCGCTTTTAAAAAAAAATTTTCGCACTTCTAGGCCAATTTTGGAGTGTAGTTTTTTTAATTTTCTGCATTTTCGTCTTTTTTATTCCAATTTTTATTAATTGCAATTTTTTATATAATTTAATTTAAATTTTAGATTTTATAAAAATTGTATTTCGAATTTGCACTTTCTCAAAATAATATGTACTTTCCCAAAATGTGTACTTGGTCAAAACAAAAAAATAAAATTGTGAATACATACAAAAATGAGATAAGGGGTATTTTTTGTACAAATTGTATCTTAGAGTCACTTTAAAGATACTTTGTACCTTAGAGTCTTTTTGTTAGAAACTTTGTAGTGGAGAGTCATTAATTAAAAAACAACTACATAGGATGGACCTATTTATACTAAACTAGTTTTTTGCCAACACGTTCGTTGCACGGAAGTCATTAATATTGCTATATTTTATTAATTTATTTGTTTATTTTTAATATCATTTCAAATTATAGATTATAAATAATCTTGTACATATTAATTGGTAATTTAATCATAAATTTTTTTATTTTTTTACTAAAAAATATATATATTAGTTAAAATTAATTTTAATAATTATTCGATTCCCGTTTACCACTTGACAATTTGATTTTAAAAACGGTAGTTATTATGCATAAGTGATTCTCATTCTCTAACTCTTAATATAAACAAAATAGATACAATATATCAAACATAAATTAATAAACATGCATATAGCAGTAATTATATTTAAAATAAAATAAAAATAAAACAACAACAATTATTTTTAAAAAATAACATTCACCCTTTCAAATAAAAACAAAGTAGATAAACAAATAAATAAAAACAATAATATAATCCCAAAAATCTAAACATTTCGGAACACTTCTTGAAATACAACATTATTTGTTGTATTATGTTCAAAGATATTATTATTACACAACATAATCCTCAAACCACGTCGACTGGTAACCCTCGAAACTGCGACATAAAGCTGGCCATGGCTAAACATCGGCTTCTGACATAAAGCTGGCCATGGCTAAACATCGGCTTCTTAAGAAATTCTCCAACATGGAAAAAACATTGTCCTTGACTTTTATTTATAGACATAGCATGCGAAACAATCAACGGAAATTGTCTGCGTGTAAACTTGAAAGGTAACCTAGGATCAGAAGGAGTCAGTGACAATCTAGGTACCAATGTTAGTTCACAAGCGCTTCTACCAGTAAGAACTTTAGCTTCGATTAATTACTCTATCACTCAACCTAGTGATCACCAACCTACACATATAGAAAAAGAAATTATAAAAATAATCTTATAAGAAATGGTAAATATTACTAAATAATAAATTTAATTAAAATAATAATAATAATCTGGTCCTATTACATAATCCCCTTGAATGGTCTATATTTCTCAACAACAGGTGTTCCAACTTTGAGATTAAGTTCATGGTCGGGCACACCGGAAAATTTCAAAGTGTTAAGGAAATTAGGAGTATGAACATCAGTTAGAGAATCACAATTGGAATTAGACCTGCAAACATTATCGAAACTGAGATACTTGCGAGACTTCTTTTGATTTAACCAAATCATGTAATCATTCACGTTTGTTTTCGGCTTGAGGTGGATGGGGCAAATTCGGATGGGGAATAAAGTTGGATGAGACAAATCCTATGAATAATAATATGTGTTTGTTTTGTGTTAGATGTGTTAGGGGTAGATGGAGCTTTATGTCAAATCAATACTTTTTAATTATGATGGTGTATTATTTTATTATTGTTAGTTCGTGTGATAATGATTATATGAAATAAAAATGTAAGAAAAGTAGGAGAGATAATGAATTGTTATAAGAAAATTAAGAGAGAGAATGAGTTGGTGTAAGAAAAGTAGTGATGTGATAGTTTTAGGGTATACGTGTATAATAGGGGTGGATGTGTATTTGGATGGAGGATGTGATGTGCAATTCCGAAAGTGACCGGAATTGGGGGAAGTCCATCCTCTATCTGAATCTCCCCAGTGGAAAACAAACATGGTTAACATCAAGTGTCAGGGATATAATAGCTTTGTCCTGTAAAAAATTGTAATTGTACATCCTAGATTTAAAATCAGGATAAATACAATCAACAATAGAAACAATTGGATCATCACCAATATGATAATATCAGAACCATTATCAATTCTCGTCCCTATACTTCCATCACCAATTGATTCAATCCATTCAGAAAATAACTTCATTTCATTCATCCCTGGAACAAAATCAAATTACATCAACCTATGTTTCTGGTCAATTTCAAAACAGTGCATGCATTCCACAAATCAGATGAATTGATAGTGGCATGTACAATGTCATGTCTCATTCCTTTCGGAATGACTGGCAAGATCTGTCAAAAATCTCCCCCAAAATAGTCTTTCCACCAAATGATATTTCAAACCGTGATGGATCGGACAACTCCATGATATCTATCAATGATGTATGTAATGCTTCACTACAATGTCTGTGAACCATTGGAGGTTCATCCCATACCATGAGCTTGCACTTAATCAAAAGTTCAGCGAAGTGACTACCTTGATTAATGTTACACGTAGAATCCTCGATATAAGGATCACAAATAAAATAATAGTCCAATAAAAGCAATCATACACAATTGGCATACATCAGTTTATATTTAATTACACAAAATAATGAAAAAAGGAATAAGCACTTTCATGAAGTCGAAAGATTTGTTAATCTGTTAGAAAAATAAAATTGTTACGGAAAGGCGAAATACCGGTAACGTGCAGGAGATGGCTTGCGGCTGAAAAGGTGGCGGCGCCGCCCGTATCACCGCCATTACTAACTGCTCCGTCGCCATAATTTTGTTTTTTTCTCGCCTGAGCCGATTGATTTTGGCTTGTGCTCACTTTCTTCTTAAAAATGAAAGGAATCAAAGCGGATTCCCCTTAGGCCTGGAGTATCCAATTAAATAAATATTGAGCCCATAACTAATTCGTGACATTTGTGGATTTTGTTGGGCTTAAAAATGGCCCGTGAGTACATAATATAGGCCCATCTGTATTTCATCTCAGACCTGCATTTATTCCATGGAATAAATTAAATGGATCATATTTTGTCACTGTTGAATTCAAACACACAATCAGAAATGATAAATGATAAAAGGAATGTGTCTCTGCAATTTTTCTTTCGTTTAGAACCAAAGTCTTATGTGCATGAATAAATATTTATTTTATTTCACTAATATACATTTGGGCTTGGACAACTGTTAAAATAACCCTTAGAGAGCGGTTATAACAAATTGTCCAAAAGAATAATTGTCCAAGTTTCGACAACTATTAAAAAACCGTTGTCAAAAGATTGGGCTTGGACGGCGATTTTCAACCGCATTGCAAGAGGATGGCTTGGACAGCGGTTATCAACCGCTGTCCAAGCAAAAGGAATAACCGTTGTCCAAGCAAAAGGTTTGGACAACGATTAATAACCGCTGTCTAACTTATTTTTTTTTTTAATAATTTCTTTTATTATGTTAGATAGACAATGATTTATAAACCCATTGTCCAACATCTTTTTTTTAATTATTAATTTATATTTTAATAATCCTATAATAAAACCATAAACCAAAAACTTATATATACGTCCAATACCATAAAAACCATGAACCATAAACCAAAAATCCTATAATAAAACCATAAACCAAAACTTATACCCATATACGTCCAATACCAAAACATCAAATAAATAAACATACACATCATGAAATAAATAAATATACACATCATAAATATACGTCCAATTAATACACCAAAAACATGAAATATATATCATCACAAATATATAATTTCATTACATGCTACCAAAATTTCAAACAACGATCACTCAATATCGTATGAATATAAGAATCATTGTAAAAAGGTACCCGTTCAATCGTTTTTTCCATTTATCCATCTTTTCTTAGAGTAAGACTTGAGTTCACTTTCATAGACAAACTGCAAACAACGAATCAATCAATATAGTATGAATTTTTATTCAATCAATAATAATTTAAATAAATCGATAAATTGACTTACATTTAGAGGAATGTTCGTTAGAGAAGTGCGGATTATATCTTCAATAAAGCAACATACAAAATGTCCACAATGTTCATTATCTCGTTGCCTCGGAACCTGTTGATTAACAATTATAATCACGTATTACAATTATGATTTCTTTCTATTAATTTGATAATTTACTAAATTAAATTTACCTTAATGTTAATTCAGTTCACTTTATTTAACTTAGATCTTGAACCTTGACTCTGAAGGCGACTCCGATACATCGTCATCACACTATTATTATTATAATTTAAAAATAAAAATAGATTAAATATACATCGTCGTACATTTCTTTTTAGCACTTGTTTTTCTTTTTCATTTTTTGATTGACTTTTCTCGTTCATGACCATAAATGTTAACAAGATCCGGATTGCCATATTCATCCTCATTTCTAATTATTCTCTGGTATGGGCGTGGATTTGCAGGATCGTCGAAAGATGGTAAAGAATGAGTGAAGTTCTGAAAAGGATCATCAATTGTGTCAACATCTTCATCGACATGGTCGCTAATCTGGAAACTATTGTTAAATTTGTTTGACAGAACCACAATGGACCATTTCTTATTAACTAGGGGGGGGACATAGAAAATTTGTTGAGCTTGGATCGACAATTATGTAGGGGCCATCTCAGATCCCACATTCTTCAAATCAACGAAAGCATTTAAACCGAAGTTTCAACTTGGACCCCGTTAGGGATCCTCACCCAACTACACTCGAAGATTGCGTGACGGTGAACAATATAGTCGAAGTTCCCAAATGTTGACAATCATCCCAAAGTAAGTAGTATTTGATTGATCCACTCGCAGATTCAAAAGAATGAACACTCCACTATTCTCGCATAGTACTTGTGGCATCATGATCACTTGTATAAAATGTGTATCCGATTTGCTAAGATAACACTTGTATGAATACACATGTCTATCAGGCATTCTGGATAACCACTTAACTCTTTCATTCACTGATTCTTTTTCCCGTGACAACATATTTGCTACATAACCATTGAACTAGTCAATAAACGTGCGATTGTGCTCAACTTCAATCCATGATCTATCTCTCGTGGGATTTTTTCTCGCCAAGTGATCGCATGTCTTGGTCAATAAAAGGAAGCACGTCGACCGTGTTGTGAAGCACGACAAGTGCATCCGTGTTAGTTCCTCCATACTAACACTTACGGGGTTGACCACCGATAATGCCTTCACCATCCATCCTATTGGTGTGGGGTAACCGGAAGTCCAATTGCATCGACATTCGGAATAAATTCGAGATCAAGATTACTATCATTGCTTTTTCTACTAAATAGCGTTTCGCAATGCATCCTCCTACCAACTTATTCATCACATATCATTTGAGCACTTTCATATATCTCTCTACACCATACATCCATCGAGATAAGATCGGGACCATACATCCTTGTCTCGTGTACCAAATGAACTATTAGGTGAACCATTATATCAAAAAAATGATGGAGGAAATACATCTCAAGCTCACGAGAGAGTCCCCACAATCCGCCTCCGAAAACCAAACAATTTTCTAGGATCTATGACCTTGCTACTCATTGCTTTGAAGAACCAACATATCTTTGTTATGATTATGCACATATTTTCAGCAAGATAGAGCGTGTTGCAATGGGCAAGAAAGTCTCCATAATGACATGATAGTCATGCGATTTGATTCATCGACCTCACGCCATCATCCGATATAAGTCTCGTATGTTGAACGAATAACCCTCCGGGTACTTTTACATCCTTTAGCGTCTCAAGTAACTCTTTTCTCTCATTGTTGGACAAGGTATGTGCAGCAGGAGGTAAGAACGGTTTACCCCTTTCTCTAGGCACAGGTTTTAGTTCTGCTCTTATTCTCATATCAAACACCTCAAGTGCATTATTCATCTCTAACAAAATGTTCATATCCAACACTAACAAAAATTAATTCAAGCCACTAACAACAATTAATCCAAGCTACTAACAACAATATAATTAAACCAACATTAATCCCACACTAACAACAAATCATAATCAAAACAAATTATATATATATAACATATATATATATATATATATATATATATATATATATATATAAACACATTATATATATATATCGTAGCTTATAACAATTAATCCATATATATCCTAATATATGTTGTTAGGATATATAATTAATCCCAAACATATATATATATAAATGTGTTTATATATATAAACACATTTTATATATATATATATATATATATATATATCCTAACAATAATTAATCCCAAACATATATATATATATATCTTAACAATTAATCTCAAACATATATATAAACACAATATTTATATATATATCCTAACAATTAATCAAAACACACAAACACACACACACACATATATATATATATATATAAATTAATTAAAATATATATATATATAAAAAAAATATATACATATATATACATATAAAAGAAAAAAAATACCTATATATAGGGAGGAAGGAAAGTGGGCGGAGGGGAGGGCAAAATGGTGGTAGGAGAGGGAGAGGAGGAGTCTTGACGATTTGGGGAGAGGGGAGAAGCTAGGTCAACAACGAAGACGACGATTTGGTTGGAGGATAAACCAAGCGACGGCTTGATTTGGGTGGGAGGGAGAGCTAGGTCTTGGTCTTTGCAATTTGGGGGAGAGGAATAATTGGGGAGAAGAAATGAAGGCAGCAGGGTTCTGGACTATACACGTACGCGGAGCATATATCGATAAAAAAAAAAGACAACGGTTATTAACCGTTGTCCAAGTTTTTACTTAGACAACGGTTATTAACCGCTGTGCAAGTGATCTTGCAATGCGGTTTAAAACCGCTTTCCAAGTTTTATTCTTGGACAACGGTTTCAAACCGCTCTTTTTTTTTTTTTTAATAAAACCGCTCTCCAAGCTATAACTTGGAGAACTGTTTGAAAAAAGAGTTGTCCAAGTGCAGTTGTGTAAGCCTAAATGTGTAGTAGTGTTTATTTTGTTTGATTAGTTGTTGATTTGATATCAACTCCAGACACATTCACACATAAAATTCTGGTCCAGCAAAACAATTATCATTACTTAAGTTTTATGGTTTTATTTGTTTTATATATATATATATATATATATATTTGAAGTTATGATATTTTATATTTTTCTAGAACCATGGAGAACTCTCTTGAATAGTAAATGAAAAGAATTAAAAAATAATTTAGAACCTTTAGGATACATAGAGAATTATTGAGGGATTGATCAAGAGAATTTCTCTTAACCGTTAAATAAAAAAAAAAAAGTGTGTTAGTATAAATAGAAGAAGTTGTGTCATTTGTAAAAAAATTAGAAAGTTGTAAAATAAATTTAGAGTAGGTCTAGTGTGCAAATTTGTATAGATGAAAATCTATAAAATTGTCCTAAATTAATCAACTACACCCTAAACACTAAATAATTAATCATAAATTATGACTTATTTGAGTTGGGTGAACCATGAACTAGTCGGGTTGAGTGAATCATGAACCACTCAATTTTGTATTACATTCATCAATTATAAAATTTGATTGAAAATTAAAGTTTTTGTATCTATACAAATTTGCACACTAGACTTTGTCATAAAGTTACTATTTTTTTCTATCTATTAAAATATAACATATATCACACATTGTTAAAATTAATATATAATAAAATAAACAATTTTGCATATTTGTTGAGGGAAGAAGACACTAGATGAAAATAAATATCCACAACGAGAACAAAATAAAATCCACAAAACAATGTCATAATTAAATCTTGAAAATAAAGACTAAAATGTATAATCCACATTATAAAAAATGATTGATTAGTGTGAAAATTACTCGAAATTCTTATTTTTTATTTGCTAAATTTTATAGGATTTCATGCATTTTTTATACTAAAATTAACTAATTGTGCTTAATTGTCGAGAAAGGTAGTGTTTTGTTTATTTTGTAGGAAATTGAGGATAATTGGAGCAAACACGTGCCTATTTTATTTGTGAGGTCAATTGAAGAAATAAATCGAAAAGAGTGTAAAAGTCGAGATCGAGAGCAAAAGGAAGAAAAATTATTTGGGCCTAGCAATTAAATCTTGCTGCCCATTTAATTAAATAGCTAGTAGCAGGCCCATGTTGAGTCCAATTACAATGAAGATGTAGCCATTTAAAGTGATGCATTCAGCCACCAAACAATTGAAAAAAAAGTAGCAGCACGTGGACTTCTCAAGTTAGGCCTTTATGGTTGGGCCGCCATCATTTTTTCCTTTTTAAGAAAAGCCCATTGTATCCCAATTTCGGTCCATCAGGGCAACAGAGGCGTGGCATAAAACAAGCAGCGCATTGGACACAACATAAGACTTCCAGCAGAAACAGATTGACACATTTCAGATTTTTAGAGGAGAGAAATTAGCTAGGGTTTTGAGAGTCTTCTACACACTCTCACCCACTAGGTGGGGTGTTTACTTGGGGAAGATAGAAGGAGTTTGGGTGCAAGAATAAAATGAAGATCCTCTCACAAGATGTCATTTAGGGTTCATTCTTCTTTTATTTCTTGTATTTTTCATTAGTTAGCTTTGTGGTATTTACATTCTAATTTCTATTATTTCATTTTGGATTGTAAAATCATGAGCTAAACTCTTCAGTGCTCTTAAATGATGTGATATTTATGAATTTTGAGCTTATGTTTTAATTTAATTGTCTTGGTTCAATTTCTTAATTGTTTGATTAGATTGATAGGTTTTTATTGTTCGATTGCATGATTTTTTCTATTAGTTCATACATTGATGTTTGATTGTTGCAACGATAGTTGGATAGTTGGATAGTTGTGCTAATATGTATGGGTGTGAGTTGAGATTGTGTAATTTGAGTGAATATTGGTTTATCGCAACGAGAGTTGGGTAAATTTCATTAGAACCCCATTAATTTACATTGGTTATTTGAATGAGAATTCGGGTAATTATTAAAGGGACCATAGGAGTTTGGACCCTTGTATACAGGTGGAAAAGCATGGAATAGATAGATAGATAGTGTAGCTAGGTAGAACCCCCCTAGTTGTGTGATTACCCGGGTGGGAACATGTCAATTCATCTTCTTCAATCCTAGGTGCTTAATTTGATGCATTGGTTCTTGGCTTATCCAGTACGAATTGATGTAATTTTAAGTGATTGCCCTTATCTCTCGATTAAGAAATGAACTAGGATAGTTTTATTAATTCGTTTGTTTGACTTTTGTAAGTTGATCATCGTCTAAGATCGCGTTTCTCTCCCCTTGACTCCACCTAGTTGGAAACTCTTTATTGTTTTCGTGCTTTTCTTTTATTGCTTTTCTTTCTTTTCTCGTATTATCGCTCCGCAACTACAATAACATGCCGACACATAGCATTAGGGCCACATCGTACTCACTATTTCCCGTGGTTCGATAATTTAACCGGGCACTTACTTTCTACTACGAGGACCCTCTTACACTTGAGAGGTGAGTATTTGAAAAATACGTGTCAAGTTTTTGGCGCCGTTGCCAGGGACTAGTGGTGTTGAGTATAACTAATTGTTCGTTAAACGTGATTACTAGTGTCTTTTTCTTTTTAGTTACTAACATTGCTAATAGTTGACTTGGAGATTTTTGGTGTTTGTTGATCTTCTAGGTGTGTATGAACACAAGAGCAAGTGGGAAAAACTTAGTAGATAGAGGTGTGTATGGGCGATTCGCCTTGATGATGCCTTGTGGGCCAACCGAACGGCTTACAAAACTCCATTGAACATGTCTCCATACCAACTCATTTTTAGAAAATTGTGTCATCTTCTGGTGGAGCTAGAGCACAAAGCCTATTGGGCCACTAAACATTTGAACATGGATGACGAAAAGGCGGGTGAAAATCGGTTACTCCAACTTCACGAGCTAGAGGAGTTTCGGGAGAATGCATATGAGAGCTCCCAAATTTTCAAAGAGAAGACAAAGCGTTGGCACGATCAAAGGATTAAGAAGAAGAAGTTCAAGGTTGGAGATAAGGTGCTACTTTTCAATTCCCGGTTGAAACTTTTTCCCGGGAAGTTGAAATCTCGTTGGAGTGGTCCGTTTGAGGTGGCCAAGGTCTTTCCAAGTGGCTACATGGAATTGAAGAATGAAAAGGGTGATCAATTCATGGTCAATGGGCACCGGGTCAAGCATTACCTTTCCACATCCCAAGTTGGGAACATTGGTGTTGATGTTCTTGAATAAAGTTGAGCGACTTTAAGCTCCGTCCGGCAAAGGACGTTAAACCTAGCGCTCAATGGGAGACAACCCATTTTTACCACTTTTATGTGTTTGTGTGTTCGTTTGATAGTGTTTTTGTCTAGTGTTATTTTTTGTAGGTGATGGGGTCGTGTGTTTGAGGCTTGGTGGATTATCGAGCTTTAAAAGATGATGTGTACTCGAAGGTCACTTTAGGTACAAGCACTTTCCTCGAACTTAGATTTGCTTTGCAAAGTCTAAGTTTGGGGGGGTGTGCATTTTCTTATGCATTTTTGTTGCACCGGCACACCCCCATTTTGAGATTTTGGTGATGTTCACCTTGTGGCATATTTTTGAGCTTAATGGTGATAATACTTGTACATGAATTTTGCCGTGATGAGCTCTCGTTTTGTTGGTATACTTGCTACTAGTTGAGGTTGTATGTTGATGAGCGTAATTGTTGATGTGGTTAGTCTTGAGCTTAATGTTTCTTGGTGCTTGGTGCAATTTCATGGTAAATTACTCCTTTTTCCAAACTTAGAATTGCTTAGCAATGTCTAAGTTTGGGGGGAGGGTAGTCGTTATTTTACGTTTCATTTGCACCGGCGCACTTTCCATTTTGTTGAGGTTGTTGCTTGTTGGTGGTTTGCTCTTGTGCTATATTCTTGATGATTATGGCATTTTTGCTCCTTGGGTATTGTGTATTGTGATGAATGCTTTTGTGTGTGATGTTGAGACTTTTGCTTGGTTGATGGGTTGGATGTGATTAGGTGGTTACTTGTTGGATGATTGTACTACTTGATTACTTGCTTTGAAATTGATGGACTAGGGATGGTGTGACTATTCCCTATTGCTAAACTTTAGAGACTTGAGTCATTTGAATCATTCATATCATGATTTAAGTTTTTTTTTTGCTTGAGTGGATCATTCACAAAATGCATGCTAGAACTTGCCCCTTTGTCTTGTTTGAGATCATGTTTTTGGGAAGGTGTTAAAGATGATTGGAGGCCATTTTTGGTTTGATGAGTCACTTGGCCAAATAAATCTCACCGAATGAAGTCAATCCGTAGTAAGCCCCATTGAGCCTTTAAGCCTATTTTTGTTAGCAAGCTACATTGATTTAACCATTTTTACCATTTCTTTCTTGAGCCCCATTTTGATCCATATTGACTTATAGAGCTTCATGATTGGTAAATAATGGAAGGATAAAATTTAAATGAGTGGATTTTGAGTTGTCAATGTGAGAAAGTTGAGAAAAATGCAAAAAGAGGTTGAGCAAGGATGAGAAAAGAAAGAAAATAAGCCTTGAGAGAAAAATGTGAAAAAGAGAAAAAAATGTTAGAAGAAGAAACCTTGAAAAAAGAAAATAAAAAACAAATGAAGAAAGCAAGGTTTGAAAAAAAAAATGGCTCTAAAAAGAAAAGAAAGGGAATGCGAATTGGGTCTTTGTGAGTTTGAAATGAGAAAAGAAAGAGAAATGAGTGTTGAGTTTGTGTTCTAGAAATTCTTGAGTGATTTACCAACACTTGTTGCTTTACAAGTAATTGAGTCACTAATTCCCAAATTTTACCCCACATTTGTCCAAAGAGCTTACATTACCACCTTGTGAAAAACCTCCTTGATTTGATTACCTATCCAAAAGAGTTGGTGCAGAATTGAGATGAGGGGCAAGCCTATGGATGTCCATGCAGTGGATTGATTGAAAGAGTGTAAACACGTCCCTTGAAACACGTGAGCTTTGAGTGAATTATTTCCATAAGAGAGTGGGGATAGTGCACTTGAACTTGTGTTATCTTGATCATTGCATGTTTGATTGTGGTATGAGAGTTCACTTGTGATTCCTTATTCATTTGATATGATCCTAGAAGTCCATTGCATAAGTCTTGGTGTCCATACATTGCATACTTCACAATTCCTCCCCCTTGTTCTATTTTCTTTTGTTGTTTGGGGACAAGCAATGCTTGGTTGATTGGGTGTCGTCATTGCTTGTATTTATGTGTTTTTGTTGCTCAATTTGATAGGAATTCATGATTTTATTGCACTAATTTCACTCAATTGGATCTAAATATGGAGAAAGGTTGTGTTTTGCTTAATGTGTAGGAAACAAGTGAAAATGAGCTAGAATTGATGGAAAAAACTGATTTGATCTAGAAGGAGATTTGAGAAGAGGGTTGGACCACATGAAGCTCCTCGAAAAGATGATCACAACAAAAAAAGAATCAACTCAATCCGAGGTCGGGAGCTCGAGTCATGAGAAAAATAAAATCAGTGCGCAGCTCCAAAGTATAGGCTCGGGCCTGCTCGCGAAAATTGCAGCAACAAAAGCCCAGAATCGAAGCCCACTTCCAAGTCCAAATTCAAGAAGGTAGCAGCTGGCCCACTTAATCATCAAAATGCTAGCTGCCCATTAATTCAAGACGAGATGAAAAAGGAAACAAGCACCTGGAATTTAAATAGCAGACCAATGAAGCCCAATTGCAAATGGAATTGAATGGAAGCAATTTGCTGAAATCGCCAGCAGCTCACTTATGCGCCTTTTCATGTTTTAATATTGTTTTCTTCGAGTGAGCAGTTGCTAGTTGACATTTGGTGACTAGATTTAAATAACGTTTCTTTAGCATTTAGAAAGCATCAGTAGCAGAATAGAGAGAAAAAAAAAAGCACCAGTAGGAAAAATAGGTTTTACATTTAGCAGCAGCGAGGGGAGATAGAGAAGCAAGCAAGTGATACTTTTTAAAGTTTCAAGTAATATTTTTGCTAGTTTTTCATTTTTTCTTCCATAGATAATTTAGGAGAAAAAAGGTCTTTTGGTCCCATAACTTTTCTGTAATCCGTTTTTGGTCCCAAAAAATTTAACTATCCAATTTTGGTCCCATAACTTTTGCGTTTGTCCAATTTTGGTCCTATTTTCGCCGGAAAAACGAAAATAGGATCAAAATTGGACAAACACAAAAGTTATGAGACCAAAATTGGTCCTTTTTGGTCACACGCCCGATCGGAGATCCCCAATTTTTGATAAAAAAACGACGTCGTTTTCATTTTTTCGACAAAAATAGGACCAAATTGGACAAACGTAAAAGTTATGGGACCAACATTGGATAGTTAAATTTTTTGGGACAAAAAACGGATTACAGGAAAGTTATGAGACCAAAAAACTTTTTTTCTCGATAGTTTAGATCCTCATAGAACACCTTAGTTCTAGCTTAATTTACATTTCAAGCAATGATTCGAAGAGGTTTTGTGAGTTTTTTTTATGCTTTTGCGCTACAATTTCATCCAAAAGGTGATTATTATTTTTTATTGCAATTTACTTGTTAATTTTGTTATGGGTTCCTTGAATTCTTGTTGTTTAGCAATGGGTTTTGTCTTGTGCACCATGGGCTGAGGTTCTTAGTGTTTGGGTGTTTGGAATTGTGATAATGATTGGTTAATTACTTTGATTATGGTTGTTTATCTCTATTGATGGTGATCCTTTAGATTAGGGGTATTTCCTTGTTCAATTTTGGTGGTTTTGCTATTAGCTTGTGTGTTGATTCTTGTTTGTTGCAACGAGAGTTGGATAGACGAGATAAGATATGTGGGTATTGGTTTAATCATCCGAATTTGAGTCAATTAGGTTCTATTGCAACGAGAGTTGGGTAGGTACTTGAGAACCCCCCTAATTTACATTGGCTACTTTAGTTAATACCTAAAGTGGAAAGTGAATAACATATAGGAGAATTGAATTTAGTATACAAGTGGGAAAACACGGGGACATAATAGTTAGTTAATTAGAGGACCATATCCGTGCAATTACCCGGGATAGAAAGGTGAGATCCTCCTCCCGATCCTAGGATTTAAAATGATATCGGACCCTAGGCTTATCAAGTACGGGAATGGTACATGTGTAGTGATCGCTCTTATGGAATAACCGAAAATAGAGGTGAATACCATAATTAATCTTTTGATAATCGCCTCACAAGGAAGAACACCCAAACACCTCTTCTCACACTTGGAAACAAAATTGTTTGTTGCCTAATTGCTTTCTATTTGCTTGTTGAATTTTCTAGTTGTTAATCTTTGCTTTGTTAATAATTTAGTTTTAACTCGAAAAAATCAAACATGTTTCACACTATAATCACGCGCAGACACATAGAAATTGGGCTATATTCCACACCTAGTCCCATGGATTGATATTAAATCGGACACTTCAACTACTCTCTTATACTTGAAAGGTTAGTGTGGTAAAACACGTGTCAAGTTTTTGGCGCCGTTACCGGGGACTAGTGTTGTTGAGTATAACTTGTTATTCGTTGAACGTGATTACTAGTGTCTTTTTCTTTTTAGTTACTAACATTGCTAATAGTTGGCTTGGAGATTTTTGGTGTTTGTTGATCTTCTAGGTGTGTATGAGCACAAGAGCAAGTTGGATTGAACCAATTCCCATTGATCTTGAGATTGAAGCCACGGCTAGGAGAAGAAACTGAGATCGAAATCGAAGAATTGCCCAAGGAAGAGCAATGGAGGTTAATCAAAACCATATGGAAGGAGGGGACAATGGAGAATGCCCGATGAGGGAGTACTTCAACCCTCGTGTACAAAGGCATTATGATGGTATTGCCCGTCCGGCAATAGCGGCTAACAATTTCGAAATCAAGCCATCCCTCATTCAAATGCTCCAAAAGCAACAATTCGGTGGAGGGAAGAATGAGGATCCGAATAGGCACATAGCTCAATTTTTGGAGTATGCGGATACGGTAAAGATAAATGGGGTTACATATGATGCTTGGAGAGCCCGGACTTTCACCTTCACGTTGAGGGACAAAGCCAAATATTTGATTTTTTCCTTACCACCCGATAGCCTTGGTTCTTGGGACGTGTTATGTCAAAAGTTCTTGTTGAAGTTTTTCCCACCATCAATGACCTCCATTGCAAGAAGGAGATTGCCCAATTTCGTCAAAGGGATGGGGAAAACTTGTATGAGGCTTGGGAGAGGTACAATGGTATGCTTAGAAGATGTCCTCAACACAACTTCGTCAACGATCAAATTGTGAGCTACTTCTACTATGGCTTGAATGATGAGGCAAGAATGTTCATAGATTCTTCGGCGGGAGGCTCAGTGTTTCATAAGACCGGGACGGAAGGGATGGACTTGATCGAGAGGATAGCCAACAATACCTTCAATTGGCCCACCGAAAGATTCATAGCTCACAAAATTTTCCAAGTGGAAAGCGAACCAAACAATGCTATGGTGGAGGCAATGAAGCTCCTTATGAACAAGGTGGATTCCTTAGCGGAAAGTCATAAGAGGGTAATGATGGGAGGAAATATAGAGATGCCACAAAGTTTTGATCATGTGGAGGAGACCAATTACATGGGTAGGGGCCATTATCAACAAGGAAGTTACCAAGGAAATTTCCAAGGAAACCAAAATTTCCAAGGAAATCAAAATTTCCAAGGAAACCATTACCAAGCCCATAACCCAAGTTTCCAAAGCCAAGCCCCAAATCAAAATTACCAAAACCCCAACCAAAACTTTCAAAACCAATCCTCAAATTACTAACACCGCAACCAAAACAATCCATCTTCAAACTTTCAAGGCCAAAATAATCAAAACCAACCATCTAGCCACAATCAAAACCAAAACACTCAAGTCTTCCCACACAATAACTCCTACAACCCAAACATCCGAAAACATGAAAACTTTTCGTACTCAAACCCGAAAGCGCCCTAACTCTACCACTGGGATTTGATCCCGGAGCCCGTGCTCCCAACAATGAAGGAAAGTCAACTTGGGAAGATAGTCTAGCAACCTTCATCAATCTTTCAAACCAACATACACAAAAGTCGAATCAACAGTTTGATAAGATTGAAGAAGATTTGAAGAACCTTGGAAATATTCTAAATGCTATTACATCTTTCTCAAGCCAATTGAAGAATTTGGAATTCCAACTAGGGCAAGTGGCATCCTAAAGCCAATGGAAGGATAAAGGGAAGTTCCCCTCATCAACGAAGGTGAATCCTAGAGAACATTGTAAGGCAGTTGAATTGAGAAGTGGAACTAGGTATGATGGGCCGAGCATGCCTTTGGAGGATGACGAGGAAGAAAAAAAAGATGTTGAAAAGAACGATAAGGAGGAGGATATTGTTGTTGAGGATACTTGTGTTGAGAAGGAAGATGTTGAGGAGAAGAGAGTTCCTAAATGGAAGAAGGCTAAGGAGTTAAAGGAGAAAAATGAGGAGGTTGAGTGTGATGGATGGGGAATTCCTAAAACCCCCTTCCACCACCTTTTCCTCAACGTTTCATGAAGAAGAAACTAGATGATAAGTTCATCAAATTCTTAGAAATTTTCAAGAAAATGACCTTAAACGTGTCTTTCTTGGAGGCAATCGAGGAAATGCCGTCTTATGCAAAATTTCTTAAAGAGTTGATCACAAAGAGACGGAAGACGGAAGTTGGTGAGATGATAAGTCTAACAAGTGAGTGTAGTGCTCTACTACAAAGGAACCTCCCAAAGAAAGTCAAAGATCCCGGGAGCATCACTTTGTTGTGTGAGCTAAGCAACACGGAGAAGAGGAATGCTCTATGTGACGTTGGGGCGAACATCAATCTTATGCCAAGATCTATTTACGATCGTTTGAAAATGGGTGAGCTCCAACCAACGTCCATGACATTGCAATTGACGGATCGTTCCATAACCTACCCGGAAGGTATTGTGGAAGACGTGCTTGTAAAAATCGATAAATTTGTGTTTCCGACGGATTTTGTGGTGCTAGAGATGGAAGTGGACGTTGAAATTCCTTTGATCTTGGGTAGACCGTTTCTAGCTACCGCAAGAGCGGTGGTGGACATGTATACGGGGAAGGTGACTTTGAAGCTCGATGATGAGGAGCTCGCTTTTGACTCATACAAAGCCATGAAGCATACATTCGAGAAAGAGGAGTGCAAAACGATCGATGTCGTCGAAAATTGTGTTCAAACGGAATTCGAGAAATCCTTTGATCCATACTTTGTTAATGGCTACTACAATACACTTTTTGAGAATGATGAAAGCTCCTTTGAGGATGATGATTGCAAAGACGTGCTAGAAGTGGATCAAGTGAATGAAGTGTGGGGAAGAAAAATAGTCCCGATTTTGCCACTAAGAGAACCCGTTGTGGGAGGTGAGAAGCAAGAGGAAAAGAAAACCGGGTTAAAGCCATTGCCCGAGCATCTCACGTATGCATATCTTCAGGATGGTGAAAATTTTCCGGTAATCGTTTCTTCCTTTCTCAATTTGTGTGAGTTAGAAAAATTATTGGGGGTGCTTCGTAAGCACAAGTCCACAATTGGGTGGACAATTGAGGATATCAAGGGAATCAATCTCTCCTTATGCATGCATAGAATAAGTGTAGATGAGGGTAGTAAACCAATTGTCCAACACCAAAGGAGGGTGAACCCAATAATACAAGAGGTGATTAGGAAATATGTCATAAAATTTCTTAATGCGGGTATGATTTATCTCATTTCGGATAGTCATTGGGTGTCACCACTCCACATGGTTTCTAAGAAAGGGGGAATGACGGTTATCAAAACCGATAATGATGAGGTGATAGCTACACGGGTAGCTAGGGGTTGGAGAGTGTGTGTAGGCTATAAGGAATTGAACAAAGCTACATGCAAAGATAACTTTCCCATTCCCTTCATGGATCAAATGCCCGATAGGCTTGGGGGTTTCGATTTTTATTGCTTTCTTGATGGGTACTCCGGGTACAATCAAATTATGATTGCCCCGGAGGACCAAGAGAAGACGACATTCACTTGTTCCTATGGAATGTATGCTTGGAGACGCATGCCCTTTGGGTTGTACAATGCTCCCGCTACGTTTCAAAGGTGCATGATGTCGATCTTCCATGGTTTGATTGAAAACGTAATGGAAGTGTTTATGGATGATTTTTCTGTGTTCGGTGAATCATTTGATAAATGTCTTTTTAACCTTGAACTCGTGCTAACGAGGTGCCAAGAGACTAACATTGTCCTTAATTGGGAAAAATGTCATTTCATGGTTAAGGATGGGATAGTACTTGGTCACCATGTTTCTTCAAAAGGGCTTCAAGTAGATCGAGCAAAAGTGGTGGCAATTGAGAAACTTCCTCCACCTTCTAATGAAAAAGGCATTTGTTCCTTCTTAGGGCATGCCGGTTTCTATAGAAGGTTTATAAAAGATTTTTCTAAACTCTCAAAGCCCCTCTCTCATCTACTTGAAAAGGATGTCCCATTTATGTTCACTAATGATTGTCTTGAAGCATTCTTAGCATTGAAGGAAGCACTTATAGCCTCTCCGATTTTGATGACTCGGAATTGGGAAGAACTGTTCGTCCTCATGTGTGACGCGAGTGATTATGCAATGGGGGTGGTACTTGGGCAAATCCGGGAGAAGAAGTTTAGAGCCATCTATTATGCTTCGAAAACCTTCAACCTCACTCAAGCTAACTATACCACTACGGAGAAGGAACTATTAGCCGTGGTCTATGCATTTTATAAGTTTCACCCCTATCTTGTGGGGGGGAAAACTATTGTGTACACGGACCACGCGGCGATTCGGTACCTTATGGCAAAGAAAGATGCAAAGCCGTGCTTCTTCTTCAAGAGTTTGACATTGAGATTCGAGACAAGAAGGGAACCGAAAATGTGATAGCCGATCATCTTTCGAGGCTAGAGAGGGACAAAGACTTTGTGGAAGAAGAAACCGAGGTGAAGGAGGAATTCCCGGATGAGAAGCTTTTGAAGTTGGAGGAGCTCTTTGAAGAAGTTGAGAGGATTTCCGTAATGAGAATTGAAGTGAAAGAACCTTGGTATGCGGATTTTGCCAACTACTTAGCTTGTGGAAAGCTTCCCAATTAAATTCCTTCACATGCCAAATTTTTTTTTTCTCAAAGATGTGAAGAGTTTCATTTGGGCCGATCCGGTGCTCTACAAGAGAGGTCAAGATTCTATCATGAGGAAGTGTGTTCCAAAAGAAGAAGTTGAAGAAATCTTGACCCATTGTCACTCTTTACCATGTGGGGGCCATTTCGGAGCATCTAAGACGGAAATGAAAGTTCTACAATTGGGCTTCTATTGGCCCACGATTTTCAAAGATAGCCAAGAGTTCGTTCAAAGGTGTGATTGATGCCAAATGATGTGAACCATAACTAAGAGGTATGAAATGCCTTTGAACATTTTTTTGGAGGTAGAGATTTTTGAAGTTTGGGGGGGATGATTAGTGTGAAAATTACTCGAAATTCTTATTTTTTATTTGCTAAATTTTATAGGATTTCATGCATTTTTTATACTAAAATTAACTAATTGTGCTTAATTGTCGAGAAAGGTAGTGTTTTGTTTATTTTGTAGGAAATTGAGGATAATTAGAGCAAACACGTGCCTATTTTATTTGTGAGGTCAATTGAAGAAATAAATCGAAAAGAGTGTAAAAAGTCGAGATCGAGAGCAAAAGGAAGAAAAATTATTTGGGCCTAGCAATTAAATCTTGCTGCCCATTTAATTAAATAGCTAGTAGCAGGCTCATGTTGAGTCCAATTACAATGAAGATGTGGCCATTTAAATTGATGCATTCAGCCACCAAACAATTGAAAAAAAAAGTAGCAGCACGTGGACTTCTCAAGTTAAGCCTTTATGGTTGGGCCGCCATCATTTTTTCCTTTTTAAGAAAAGCCCATTGTATCCCAATTTCGGTCCATCAGGGCAACAGAGGCGTGGCATAAAACAAGCAGCGCAGCTTCAGATTGGACACAACATAAGAATTACAACAGAAAAAATTCACCACATTTCAGCATTTCACTGGGATAGAAATTAGGGCTAAATTTTGAGAGTCTCTACCCACACTCCCACCCACTAGGTGGGGTATTTATTTGGGGAAGAGAGAAAGAGTTTGGTGCAAGAGTAGAGTGAAGATCCACCCTCAAGATGTCATCTAGGGTTTATTCTTTCCTTTATTTATTGTATTTTTCATTAGTTAGCTTTGTGGTATTTACGTTCTAATTTCTATTCTTTGATTTTGGAAAACTCTTAGTGTTCTTAGATGATGTGATATTTGTTAATTTTGATCTTATTTTTTGATTTAATTATCTTGGTTCAATTTCTTAATTGTTTGATTAGGTTGGTGAGTTTTCATTGTTCGAGTGCATGATTCTTCTATTAGTACATATGTTGAGGTTTGATTGTTTCTACGAGAGTTGGATAGTTGAGCTAATGTGTATGAGTGTGAATTGAGGTTGTGTAATTTGAGTGGATATTGATTGTTACAAATTAGCTCAACTATCCAACTCTCGTTGCAACAATCAAGCCTCAACATATGAACTAATAGAAGAAATCATGCAATCGAACAATGAAAACCCACCAACCTAATCAAACAATTAAGAAATTGAATCAAGACAATTAAATCAAAACATAAGCTCAAAATTCATAAATATCACATCATCTAAGAGCACTAAGAGTTTAACTCATGATTTTACAATCCAAAATCAAAGAATGAAAATTAGAATGTAAATACCACAAAGCCAACTAATGAAAAATACAAGAAATAAAAGAAGAATGAACCCTAGATGACATCCTGTGGGAGGATCTTCATTCTATTCTTGCACCCAAACTCCTTGTCTCTTCCCCAAGTAAACACCCCACCTAGTGAGTGGGAGTGTGTGTAAAAGACTCTCAAAACCTAAGGTAATTTCTCTCCTCTAAAAATCTGAAATGTGTCAATCTGTTTGTGCTGGAATTCTTATGTCGTGTCCAATCTGAAGCTGCGCTGCTTGTTTTATGCCACGCCTCTGTTGCCCTGATGGACCGAAATTGGGATACAATGGGCTTTTCTTAAAAAGGAAAAAATGATGGAGGCCCCAACCATAAAGGCATAACTAGAGAAGTCCACGTGCTGCTACTTTTTTTTTTAATTGTTTGGTGACTGAATGCTTCACTTTAAGGGCTCGTTTGGTGGCCTCGATTAGCTGCAGGTTAGATAGTTATCTTAGGCTATCGGCCATTTGGTGGCTATCTAGCCGGCCCATGTTTAACTCAAGGCCCGCGTGTAATCACTGTTTCACCGTGGCTATTGATCTTGGCAAAAACACGAAGATGGGAAGTCGAGTATTAAACAGTAACTCGGATTGCGTTGTGTAATGACAAGAATACCCTCGAAGTATTTAAGAGCAATCCATAGCCTTTTTCTTCATTTTGCAAATCTCTCCCAGCCGTCCCACCCCATCTTCACTGTCTGGCGATTTTCATCTCCGTGGCAACTGGTACTGGACTATTGGTGTGTTTGCGATTCTTCACCGCTCAGATCCCACGAACAAAGTAGGTTGCTTTGTAGCACAAATGTTTATTTTAGCCCTAATTTCTATTTCCATGACTATGTGAGTTGTTTTGGATTCTTCACCTAACACAGTATGTTTTAATTTTTTTCCCTAATTTCCAACTCAGTGGGTTGTATGAGTAGTTTTGGATTCTTCACCGCTCGGATGTATGTTTTTATTTTCAGCCATAGAACTGGATTTTTAGCCCTAATTTTGGTCTGAACATTGAGTGACAATTTATGTGATGTCTCTGATTTACAATGAAGGAGTTAACATCCAAAATCATGATCTTCTTTGTTGGGTGAATTTATTTGAGAATCAGAGGCTAATTTTGGAGATCAACGGCGAAAAGTGTAGTTGTCGAACCTAAGATTGGAAATAATGACCGAAGTTTAAATTGTATTTACGTGAAAAGGGGAGGGCAAAATTGTATTTTGGTTGATTTAACTTTAATTCAAGAACACACGCACACACTTATCTACATCTTTATCTTATTATACCAAACTGAAGTTAAGACACCTAATCATCTTTAAACTGGCCACACTTATTTGTCGATGATAATCGGACGATATTTAATGAGGGCTACCAAACAGGGCTTAAATGGCCACAACTTCATTGTAATTGGACTCAACATGGGCATGCTACTAGCTATTTAATTAAATGGGCAGCAAGATTTAATTGCTAGGCCCAAATAATTTTTCTTCCTTTTGCTCTCGATCTCGACTTTTACACTCTTTTCGATTTATTTCTTCAATTGACCTCACAAATAAAATAAAAGACGTTTGCTCCAATTATCCTCAATTTCCTACAAAATAAACAAAACATTACATTTCTCGACAATTAAGCACAATTAGTCAATTTTAGTATAAAAAATGCATGAAATCCTATAAAATTTAGCAATAAAAAATAAAAATTTCAAGTAATTTTCACACTAATCAATGATCTTGAAAACAACTGGAAGTGGAAATTTGTATTTGAATTTTTTTTAGAAAAAGTCAAATAAATGATTGAAGTTTATGATAAAAAAATGAGCTGATATATTGATAGTGGTTTTTGGTTGAATTAATGGAATAAAGTGGATCTGGTACATACATATAAATAAAAATTCAAAGGGTATAAATATCAGAATATCGTTACTTGATATTCATTGGTTTTGAATTATTCGTTTTATAAGTGTTTCTAAACAACTATATTAGAGGCACTTAATTAAATTTATATTATTGCACAATCCATCACTAAAAGAATATCCTATAATCACATATCAGATATATATTAATAAGAGGATTCCTCATTGCTCAGGGTGAGGCACTTGCCCTAAAAGTAGCCCTAAAAGTAAGAAAATGTAGGGCTTAAAGTAAGAATTTTTAATAGTCCTAAAAGTTATCTTGGACATTGATTAGAGATATGATTTTGTTAATTTAAAAATTAGTTGGTTGTTTTATGATATTATCAAATATCATGTTACAAATGAATTTTTACAACTTTTGAAGTTTTGAGATTAACAAAAATTTAGAATGTTTTATTTGTCAATATTTGTTGTTGTTAATAAATTTTTTTTGTTTTTTGGTAAGTAATTAATAAAAATGAATTGTTTGGGTAAAGGAATAGCCATTACAATTTACAAGTGTTATTCGAACACACACTTTTTTTTTTAATTTCTTTCTTTAATTTGCTCTCTCTATATAAAATAATCAAGCGAAGATTAATATTACTTCCTTTGAATTAAGCAAAAGTTTAGATCGATCCGTCCTTCTATAAATCTATACATTTCATCTTGGAAGATCACCTCGGCCTGAAACAATCATCATCTATTACCCATGGATGATTTCTTCCAACAATATTAATCTTTTCACTTTCAACCTCAATCCTTCAACTACTTTCCCATCTCTCAGCCAAACCATATCCATCTTCAATCATCCTCACAACTTGCGACATCTTGGGACATTTTTTGGGCGTAAAGTGTGCATAGTACAGCTATTTGCACTAGCAGCTTCACCACATCCTCCATGTACTTACTTGTATACTCTGCATCAACGATTTCTTCCAATTTGCTTTCCTTGTATTTTTTCTTTGACAAAACACTCATATGCTGTCTCATACATGAGACGGAGTACAAATTAGCTCAAATCAATACCCACCCCTTTCCAAAGTGTTAATGCGTCATTCCCAAATTATACTTCGTCTCACCGTGAGACCGTCTCACGCACTTGCCTCTTTTTCTTTACCTGATATTCAATTACAAATGTCCATGCAATAAGCCACCACGAAATGGCTAAAATGAGGGTTGACTAGGTGCCAAGTTATAAAATAATTCTAACATATATTTGTAAAGACAATAACAGTACCACATGAAAATTATCTCTCGATGAATGTTGGGAAACTTGTCTCCTCCCTCTAGAGAAGCTGTTATAACGTAATTTGTGTCATTAAAGATCAATTTTCTTATAGTTCCATATTCCAATTCGTGTTTTACCTCATGGAAGATGAAATCAAGATATTAAACCATTTCCCGAATCAATTGACTTCTTGGGATATATATTATAAATACCTGAGTTTAAGAAAAAAAGCTAAATATTTAAAAATAGAGTTGGTCTCCCAAATCAGGTCTATACTATGAACTTAAATTATTTAACTCATTTTACTCATTCCCACACATTTTTTTATAACCTACTAAACTTGACCCGTATCATACCCTGGATAGAGCTCACATGCTCATGAATTAAAAACAAGGTTTATACCATGAATCAGGTCTGTACAAGTTTTTATCTTAAAAATAAAGACAGAGTGCATCCTAAGATCACTAAAGTACTTGTTGTTTTAAAAACTCCTTAATATGTTTGGCCGCTAGTCTGGCTGGGCTTTAAAATCGTAAACCCTCATTTGTTTCAAGATTCAAAATTCTTATTTTGAGATCCTATAAATTCAACTTAATTTACATTATCACCTACCACCACTCCAGTATGCCATATCATTTCCATTTTTATTCTCACAATAATATAACAATACAAAACAATTAACTTTCCACCATCCTACCCAACAAATTTCAAAATTTTAACTATATATCAAAATTTTCAAATACTTTCAAAGTCCAAAATTTTTTCCCCCACTATAATCCTAAAACAAACGTACTAATGTATTGAAAATTGATGTCATTTGAGCCCTCTTGACGGAATTTGACAGAAATTACCCAAATATTAGGTCGCACCCACTGTTTAAAATTAATAAATTTAAATTAAAAAGAAAAGGAGAAAGGGGCGGGCCGCTGAAAGATGTCGGCTGGTAAACAGCGGTTTTTAATAACCGTTGTCTATCAGCACCAAGTGCAATATACAACAACAGTTTTTATTAGAACCGCTGTTGTATAGGTGCTGTTATAAAAAGCTAAATTCGGACTTAATTACCCTGCAGTCCTGTAGCTTCACGTTTTCAAGATTCAAAGTCTGATCATAAGGTTTGTGCCGTGAGATAAGGGCAAGAATAAATGCGCCATAGCCATAGCCATAGAAAAGTCGTCCAAGTCAAGGTCAACGTCAACGAAGAGAAGAATCAGAGGAACAAGTTAGAGTTTAAACCCGCTAAAGTTTACACTCAAATTCGAAGAAATAATTTGTAAAATCATTTTCCGTGTTAAATCACGAGATTTGTACTTACAAGGATAAATAAATAAATAAATACAGGAAAATATTTTCTTGTGATTCTCTTTGTTATTCTTGTTATTTTTTTAGTCCAGTTGAAACCCAGCTAATTGGTTTTAGTCCATTATGTTACGAAACCCAAGGTCCAAATCGAGACTAAAAACGTTAATTAAATTGAAGTGGAAATACACAATCTAAAATTTTGGCAAAAGAAGAAGAGAGAATCGAGGAGGATATATAAAACTAAAAAGACAAAATTTATGTATATCAATTTATATTGTACAATTGTTTTGCATTTCTATGTATATTTTAGATAGTACACGTAACATATAAAAATGTTTCACACGAATTGAAACTAACATTATTGAAAAGAATAATATATCAATTTAAAAAAAAACACGCAACTTATGAGGAAATGCTGGGTGTGAAATACAGCATGAAAAGGTCTACTACTCATTCATTAATGATCTAGCTATTTGAATGATCGTGATGTAGGCAGCGAGAACATATAATAAAGAAGATAAATATAAAAACACACTAATTCCGTTGATTCCTAGAATATTCGGAAAAGTGACAAACTCAAATTACGTTGATTCTCACAAGAATACCGTAAAAGAGATACTGAGATAAAACTCTCATTTTTCATTAATCAATTCAACCCCCCTTTTACAATAATAAAAACACTTATTTATAATACTAAAGCAACTTAGGAAACAAGAAACGTAAATAAATCCAAAATACTACAATATCAAATCAAATCCTAAACATAAATAAATCTAATTATACCATAAATATAATCATAAGTATCTTTCAATATTTTCATCCATATACAATTTGAACATTGATTGATTCAATTCATATGGTTTACTTTCTGTTACGTTGCATGCAGTTTTGCAGGCATGCTTCATATATATGGATCGAATTGAATAGGCAATTTCCAAGTTTTTTTAGAAATGATATATTAAACTCTCATTTAGTTACTATATATATGTGCTTGTTCTATTGGTACTTTGAAGATGACAATTGTTTAAAAAAGATTAATGGGAAAAAAAAATACTGTTTTATCATTTGACGAAACTTGAAAAGATTTATTGGAAACAACATCCCAAAATCAACCGCAGGGATATGTGCGTGTAAGTTAAAATTTGACGATGCATTAATATAATAAGTTTTTCTGCTAATAAAAAATAATTGGGCATCCAAATGCACGCCTTACCTCCCCAAAAACATATAACTAGCCTAGCCAAAGTTATATTGCATTAATTAACATTAAAGTGGTAAAGACTAGGTCTTGTATGCACTAAGTTACACTTGTATAATAAGTTGCATGTTTGAGTGCAACAAGTTGTATAAGTATGCATACTATATATGCATCTCATCTTGGCCCAGATAGTTCATCAGCTGCGAGGTCAGAAGTATCATCATCTATTATCCAGTTGGGAAAATTGTTTTCTTTTTGAACCTGATCTTCATGCTTTAACAGCTCTTCCACTCTCTCAGTCAAATCATCTCCATCTTCAATCATCCTAACAACTTCCGACATCTTCGGACGTTTCTCTGGGTAGTCAAGTTTGCATAGTAGACCTATTTGCACTAGCAGCTTCACCACATCTTCCATGTAATTACCTGTGTAATTTGTATCAACAATTTCTTCCCATTTGCTTTCCATGTATTTTCTCTCCACCTGATATAATTAAATTTCAGATCCTCGATCCATGCAATAAATCACACCATAGAATAGCTGAAATTAATAAGGGTGTTTGCTAAATTAAAAAATAAATCAACACTAATATTTGTAACAACTAAGCACATGAAAATGTTAATTTGGGAACCTGTATAACTCGGGCTTAGAATCCCCTACTTTCAATTTGCGGCTTAGCTCATGATATTTTGTTTTTCTCAATGCGGCCACATGTTGATTAATATTGCAATAATGGTGGTATGATATATATATATATATATGATATGAGGTTAATTAAAAGGTGGTACGAACTGAAATACTTGAATTTATTTAGAAAAAGCTATATGTTCCAAATTTAAGGACTTTCACTTTCCGTCTCATATGAATTTGTGATTTAGAATCTGATTTTCAAATCTCACATTCAATCCACACCTATAAATACTTATAAAACTTATTACTACTCTTCCCAATACATCACACGTTGTTACTCTTCTCAATATAATATAATAATATAATATCAATCACTATTAAACATTGATTTAACATAAAGTTAAATCTCATCTTACTCAAATCACAAAATAAACACATACATTTACTATTCATCAAAGATTCTAAATCCCTAGATTTTAAAATCTTGATTTGCTCCGCACGCTTAAATCCCAAAACAAACGCAGTCTAAAGGTATTGAGAAAGGTTCGTAAAGTGCCTTTTGGTTTAAAAAGAACGACCTTGAAGGTACTGAGAATTGATATATATCATTAGACCCTCTTGATGGAATTTGATAGGAATTACCTAAATCTCTTGATATTTTCCACAAGCTTAAAGATGAGTCACATCACGTAAGATTTGGTTTCAAATGTTGAGAATTCAATATAAATCATGTTTTGAGAATATTGAATTACACGTCATGAAATCATTTGTCCAACAGTCGGTGATGAATTAAATATCATGAGTGAACGACCATGCACGTGTATAGCTTGCAATGATGTTTGGAAAATTAATTACAATTATTTTTGCTTATAGATTTCCCGTGAATCAGTGCTCACGTGAACCCTTTTTCTTTAGTGTCATGTGCACACACATTATCACTGTTATGCTTGTAAACTATCATTGTTTAAATAATAAACATTTTTTAAACAATGATAGTATATATGCAAACCATCATAGTACATGTGCATGCATAAAGTGATATTTAAAAAAAAAAAGAATTTACGTGAATTCGAATTCACACAAATTATTTCCTTTATATTTGTTTCTCATTTATAAATTATAATAAATTATGTCTTTTATATTAGGCTAAGTCTTGTATGCATTCAGGTGAATCATACATTTATAGTACATTTTAGAATCGTGCAACTAAAAAATGCAATTTGTTTACACTGAATCATGCAACTATTAATATGATAAAGTAGTTGAACGATTCAATGTAAACAAGTTGCACATTTCAGTATAACAAGTTGCACGATTCTAAAATGCACTATAAGTGCACCTGGATGCACTTGAAACCCACTCTCTACATTAATATAATAAGTTAAAAGGAAAGACTCACCAATTTGTGTAACTGCATGAACATGCCGTCAATGTTTGTCTCAAAACTTCGTTTCCCCGAGATAAGTGCAAGAAGAAATGCCCCATAACCATAAACATCACATTTCTCTGAATACCTAAACGTTTGACGGAATTCAGGAGCTATATACCCAATTGTTCCTTGTAAATCATGGACTTTAATATCTGGAGCATCGTGTTCCGCAACTAAGGCCAACCCGAAGTCAGCAACAACTGCTTCGAAGTTCTCATTTAACAGTATATTTGCAGGTTTGATGTCACAATGCAGGACTTTCTTGTCACGTATTTCTTCGTGCAAATAAGCTACAGCCCTTGCAGCCCCTAACGCTATCCCCTTCCTTGTTTGCAAATTCAGTGGAGGCTGTGATTCACCTCTTTCTGGATTCACTAAGCGAATGCTATTATTCGAATAAAAGTAGGGAAAATTGCACTTTTGGTCCCATGAGAATACTTTCATATCAAAATGGTCCCAATTCAAACACTTTTGGTCCCAAACTAATATTCCCTTAGTTTTTAATAGATGTAAGTGTGTGTTCCCACCAAAATAGCGGAATTACTAACATTCTAAAAAAAAAACACAAAAATCCTCATCCCAACTTGAACCTTAGGAATCGCTGCACCTCCAATATCTAGCAAACTTTAAAAAAATCTTACCCAAATCTTCCAAAATCTAAAGTTCACAAAAAAATTTAAACATATATAGGTAACTTTTGTGTGGTTAAGTTGTTAGATGAACATGTTAGGAGTTTTTGTGATGTGCAATTAAAGGTTTGGGACCAAAAGTGCTTTGAAAATATTCTCATGGGACAAAAAATGCAATTTACTCAATAAAAGTATGATACAATCATACAAAAGATTTAAAACAGAGTTGAAAAGATTCACGTCATTATGCAATCAAAATTAAAATAGAGAATATATATATTGCGGAAGAGCAAATGAACAAGTGTTGATTGAGCTTACCCCATATGCATGACGCGACACTTCCATTAGCCATTAGAGGATAAACGAGCAGCAGTTCGTCTCGTGTAATGCAGAAACCGAGTATATGAATCATATTTGGATGTGCAACTATGTTGTTTATTTCTACTTCTTTTTTAAATTGATCAATTCTATTTGGAGAATTCCTTGGTAAACTTTTAACTGCCACTGGAGAGCCATCGGCTAACCGGCCTTTATAAACATCAAGCCCAATTTTTGCGCTAAAATCACGGGTTACAACGCGTAGCTCATCCATATAAAATCTCCGAAGTAACCTCAAATGAATTGCTACATCCTCTTCACTGGCAGCTAAATAAAATAAAGTAGCAATAATCAAAATTTGAATAAACAAAGGGAACACTCAAACACAACATTAATTGCCAGTTTCTGCCTTACCAAAAATATCAATCATGTCTTTGTCAATGGATTTCCTTATACGAGACCAAGCAGAAAATAGCATCCGTGTAATGGGCCGAGAAGAAGCACTCTTGCTAACTGCGGCGGTCACTAAGCAAGCAAAAATTAAATTTTATTGAATAATTAATCTTCTATTTGAAGAGAAATTATCGAGTATTAGTAAAAAAATCTTGGAAGCAATACAAACAGAATATTAAGGGTACGTAAAGATCATTTTTTGTCATTTAATTATTACCAATTTCAATTAAAGTTTGTACCTTTTCAAATATTGAAATTTACACTTAACTTTTTGACCTTTTATCCGATGAAAAAGTTAATTTCAAAGTCGAAAAGGATAGCTGACTAAAATCAAATCGGTGGAAATTAAGGGAAAAAATAACACTTACAGATACTACTCAATTATTTAGAGAATCAATAGCATATACCCTTCAATTAAACGACTATATCACAATCACAAGCTTTCTACCCCTAGCTTGATCAGTTGACTAAACAGAGGAGAAAGTCATGGAATGTGGATCAATTCATAATGATGTTTGTATCTATATATCTATTAATTTCTTCATCAAACAAAAAATACACTGATATATATATATATATACTTTTTTTTCCCTTAACTATGCAGAGCAGAATGATCTACTCCCTCCCTCCAAAATGGTCCCAGTCTTTTTTTCAGACAAAAATAAATTACTAATTATTTATTTTGCTTGAAATTCTGAATTTACCTATAAAATTCTTAATATACCCTTATTTATTGAATACAAAAATAACGGGTTTGGATCCAGTGTGGTGTGCAGTAGTCCCGCCCGTGTTTATATTTTGTTTTTTTTTACCTAATTAGCATAGTCATGTACTGTACTAAATTTAAATACATTATAGACTCGTGAGGGTGTATTGATTCAAATCCAAAAATAACACGTTTAATATCAATATATATATTTTTAGTGGTGGGAGTAATTAAATTGAAAGAGGGTAAATGAGGCTACTAACCTTGAGAGATTGATTGATTTGCAAGTGGAAGTAGAGGTGAAGAAGGTCTTGAAAAAGGTTCGAAATTGCTATCGGAAAAAACTGAAATATAATCACAGTGCACTAAAATATGAAAATTATGGGATAAAATGTGGCTTAGTGATCTTTAGTGACACAAATAATAAATGTGTAAAGTGGATTGCATTTAAGTTATATAATTGTTTAAGAGAATAAGAGTTTGAGCAATAAATTTGCAAGAGATTTGGTAAGATATTAATTTCTCCCCCTCCTCTTGGTCATAAATGACCCATATTTATAAGGTTTGGGAGAGTGGAGCTCACTCTCCCGATTTACAAGGACAAGTAGCCGGAAATAGCTTTGCAAAACATTAAATGCTACATGATTGATGTGACCTAGGTCGGGAGGTCGTTGGGAGGTCGCCGAGAGATCAAGAGCTTGCGCCTCATTCGCCGACGTCGCCCGAGGCAAACCGGATTTGGCAAGGATTTAGCCGTCTAACTACTCCTAGCTACCCATCATTACCGTCCTTTACTGACACATCTCTGATTAATGTCATTCTTAGGTAAGGCTCCTGGCGCTGCTCGTCTGCCACGGGTCCCATCTCAATTAATGCTCCGTACTTGTGTCAATGCGCGACCTGCGCTACATGCCCACAACAATAGCCCCTAGCTCTTTCGCCAATACTTGTCAAGGGGGACGAGCTATCCTTCCAGTCAATAACGCGAGGTGCGAGATTCGGTGGCTTCTTGAGTACGCGTGGTTGTTGTCTTGGAAATCGGGCCGACGCGAATTTTATTTTGCCTCGTCTGGCCGTGGCCTACTCTTAGTAGGTAATGATGGCGCGTGGCTTTCACGCGCTGGACGCGAAAGGCCGCGGTCCAATCACTTGTGCCCTAAACCCCTCTATAAATACCCCTTTCATTTCCTTTCCTTCTTTTTCCATTTCAAATTCTCTGAAAATTACTCCACATTCTACCATCTCAAAGGCAGGAAACTCCCATTTCGATTTCATGAGACTTAGCGCCGCGATTCCTAAGGTAAATTTTTGATTCCTTCTTCCTCTCGTTCGCTTTTTCTCGCTTTCTGGCTGGCGGATTTTGGAGAAAATACCGCTGTTTCGAAGCTGGGGCGAGTTCTCGCTTCCTCCGTCGGGTTCGCTACGCCGGCGCAGGCCGTGGGCGGGGCCAGCCATCCGGGTCGACGCCTCTTCCGAGACCGTAAGTGATATACCCGCGTTTATTCCTAAGGGGGAGGTTACATCTAAGAAGCGGCGCCGCTTGTTCTGGTCGTTATACTGACGAGCCCCCGTGTCCGGATCTTAATCCCGCAGATCCCGGTTCAAATTTTAGAAGAGGCGGGAGACGGGGCTTATCGCGATCTTCGAGCTAGTGGACCGCCGAAGTTCGATTTTTCTTTTCGGACGAGGTTATCCCCGGCGTCCCAAGCGATGATGATGAAGTTTACGGGTGGACCGCAGAAACCGCGAAAACGTGGGTCTTCTCATGAAATGGTTTCTCAATCGACTGGTTCGGAAGACAGTTGATTCACGCCGCCGTCGATGTGAATAAGACCGCGTGACCGAGGCCGAACTTTTTCATGTATGGCGGGACAGTTTCAAGTCCCGAGCGATGTTCATTTCGGTTCCTCAAAGATAAGGTCGATTTCAACATCAGCGTGCGGATGGTTGTGTGGCGATGAACTACGATACCATGAAGGCGGGTTCGCTTCGCTTCACCCCATTATCACCGACATTGCGGTTTTGGGGTTTGGCGCTGACGCAGACGCTTCCAAATGGGTGGAGCACAATTATAGGCTCTTATCATTGTTTGGTCGGGTTCATCCCGAAGCGTTTCCTTCCAGAAAGGAGATGAACTCCTTATCTCGGCCGGGCGGTGGGGAAAAGGTCGGGGATACTATTACGTGAAAGCTCGCCTCTACACGAAAGCCGGGTCGAGGACCTTCCGAACAAGGTCCAAGACCGGAAAGCAGGTGGTGGTTGGTCGGGAGCGTGGCAAAGTCCGGTCTTCGCTTCTTGGTTCGCCGGATATCGCGAGATACCTCGTGATTACATGACGTTCAAACGTAAGTCTTTCGAATCTACCTTCATACATGATATCGATTTAACTTTTCCCCTTATGCAGGCTCCCAAGAACTCCAAGACTTAGAACTCTCTCTCCTTTCCTCGTTCGGTTGATTCGTGTGTCTTATTGATCCCGACGAGCGATCTTTGACCGTTCGCAAGGTTGAAGTGCTTGGAGTTTGCCGGCTTGACAGCCCCACCTCGCTCCGCCGGGTCGACTTTATATTCTCGTAAGCTTGATCCGACATCATTCGATCGTGATTTGCTTATTCGGCCCATTTGTTAATCGCCCGCTTTTTCATCTGCTTCAGCTTCTTTATCGAGCCTATACACTTCAATTTCGCCAAAGCTTTGGACAAGATGCGTAACCTTAACTCGGAGGATACGCGCGAGAAGGGGGTTTTCGCCTCGCTCTTTTCGAGGCGAAAATGGGGACAGAAAGAAGAAAGTCACAAGCAGGCGGGCCACCAACCTCCTCCAAGACAAAAAAAATCGGGCGCAGGTCGTAAAAGAGCCGCCATCGGCGGCGAAAGTATTTAGTGAGGAGAAGAAAACAACATCCGCGATACGATACAAAACTCCCCGTTTTTAGAAGGTGCTGTTATGGGGAACCCGTGATACAATCGCTGAAATTACTTCAAAGGATTTGTTGGCGAGGTCGAGGATCGACTTTCCTGTTGGAACCGGACTTCCGCCGATCGTGAATACTTTTTTATCATCCGTTTTTTCTTTGTTCGCCAGAAAAGGACCTCATGCTCATGTATAATTATTTTGCGATACAACCTAGATGATGGGTCTTCCGGAGGCGAGGTAACTTTCGCAACTTTATGGTCGCGAGACCCACGCTAATGACGCCAACCCACTTATCTCCGCCATCGCCGCCGATGCCAAAAACTCGGACTTTCGATCTTCATGGAGAGGTTCATACCCAAAGACTTCTGGAGAACTCGACCTCGGTGGTCGCCTATACGCCGGGCCCTCGCATTTATCGAGAGAGGAGTTAGAAAAAGATGGCCGAAGCGAAAAATCCGTGCCCAGAAAGTTGGATTTACATTCGCACGATGAAGGTGGATTTGGCGAGGTCGACGGGCGAGAGAAACCGCCATCGCTACAAAGTCGCGACCTTATAAAAAGCCGAAAAGAGGGGTTCTAGATGGGATGATATGGAAAAAAGCTCTCGCAGATGGCGAAAGATCTCGAAGCCGAGATAAGAAAGTGAAGGAGGGCATGGACAAGACCGCCGGAGGTGGGAGCCTCGGTGTCATGGGTTAGGCGAGGTCCATGACTTCCTGTCACCATCAAGTTGGGGCGTCATCACGCCCAAACGGCCTATATCCATTCTTCTCTAATCTTTGTCAAGACTGCCAGGCACCGCCCTCGAAAGAGGCCAAGTCACGATGACCGAGATGCTCGGGGCCTATGTACAAGAACAACCTGTTAGGGGGGATGATCTTCCCATCAAAGACCTCGCATGACTTTACGGCGGATTTAAGCTTTTCCCCGAGCCAATCTTTATGATCCCAAGAATTTTTCGGGTTGTTGAATGAAGAGGTGGAAGATGGCGCGAATGGTGGTGATGGGTGGGGAATCCACCAAGCGTCGAGATTCCCGAGGTTGAACAAAACGCGTCGACCAACCTGTTGAGGGACCTCGGATGTTCACGGTGATTCCATGGATAGTTTATCTCTGGCAAGATGCCACTCGCCGCACTTTTTGTAAGCGCCGCCGGGGTTTTAATCAAGTTGTTCATTTTGCCTTCGGGCTTTTATTAATGGAAATGTTGTTCTTTCCTTTTTTATCTTTTCGCTTCTCGATCCAATGCTTGTTTATTTCTCGCCAACACTTTGAGATCGGTGACTTTGTGTATCTTGTCTTCTCGCAGATTGTCTTCTCGAACATCCGGATAAAAAATCATAATGATAACAGATTTGTTAATTGATAAGCGACTTGACCGGCTTAGATAGGATATCGACCGAATTAAACTTAGATAGGGTATCTTGACATGATTGCTTTCACATATTCTTAGGCTTTAGACTTAGACTTAGATCTTGGTAGAACCGAGACTTAAATTAGGGCCGGGTATCGACATACTAGCCTTCACATATTCTTCGCTTAGCCGACTTAGACTTGGTATCTTAGGAATTTGGGTATGCGACATACCAGCCTTCACATATTCTCGCTTAGCCGACTTAGATTTGGTACGCGATCGAGGTCGACTTAGGCTAGGTATGACATACCAGCCTTCACATATTATCGGGCTTAGCCCGATTTAGACTTGGTACGGCTAATCGATGTCTACTTAGTCGGGTATCGCGATATACTAGCCTTCACATATTCTTGGCTTAGCCAACTTAGACTTTTTTCATTTTAATCTATTTCGGGATCGAACTCGTGAGAGGTGGGGACCATTCCCCAAGTTCGTAAATGTAAAAAGCGGAGCAAGTTTGTGCTATAAGTCATAACTCATAGTAGAAATATACAATCGATCTGGATTTTACAACTCATAGTTATTGGTAGAACTTCTTCGGGAGAGGTCGATTCCACGGATACATCGCGGGAATGCCTCCAAGTCCTCGATTTGGTAAGCCCCATTTGGGAGGCATTTGAAATCTTCATGGGTCCCTCCCAAGTTGGACCGAAAACTCCCTTCAACGCCGAGGATCCTTTTTAAGACGATGTCGCCGACCTTGAATCTTCGGATTTTTGCTTTTTGAGTTGTAGTATTTTTTCGACTTTTGTTTGTAGTTTGTGTTTCTTAAGTTGGCTTCCAATCTTTTTTTTCTTCGGAGGAGGTCGAGGCCGAGAGATATGGCTTGATCGTTGCCTCTGCGGATCGCTTGCGATGTTCGATGGGCCGACCACGACCTCGGCCGGTATGATCGCCTCCGTCTCGAAAAAAAAGCCATAGCAAAAGGTGTTTCGCCGGTTGAATTTCGGGAAGTGGTTCTATCGACCATAAGATGCTCGGAAGTTTGAAAGCCCATAATTTTGATTTCAATGAGTTGAGTTTTTTTAGGGTGTGTTTGATTATTTTGTTCACGGCTTCAACTTGCCCATCGAATTTGGGGGTGATAGGGGTGGAGAACGACTTTTGCGATTTTCCACTTTGCGAAAAAAAGATCGATCTCGAAACCATCGAATCGCTTCCCATTATCTGTGACGATTGCTTGTGGTAAGCCAAAACGACAAATGATGTTTTTTCCATATAAATCGAATGATTTTCTCCTGGGTGATGGTCGCTAAAGGTTCCGCTTCCGCCCATTTGGTGAAATAGTCTACTGCGACCACTGAAAATTTTGAACTTCCTGGGGCTTTTGGGAAAGGGCCGATCAGGTCGATCCCCCACCTCGCGAAAGGCCATGGGTTGTAGATCGACGTGAGTTCCTCTAGAGCTCGCTTAATTGTTGGAGCGAAAAACTGGCATTGCTGGCACTTCTTTGCATATGCAATCGCATCTTTCCTTAAATTTAGCCAGTAATAGCCTTGCCTGATCGTCTTGTAGACGAGAGACTGACCTGCGGTATGATTTCCACAATCTCCTTCGTGAATTTCTTTCAGGATCACTTGGCCCTCTTAGGGTGGTGACGATTTCAAAAGTGGCAAAAGAGAAACTTCGCTTATAAAGTTGTTCGTTGATGACGGTGTACCTCATTTGCTCTTAGTTTATGTCCATGAAGTTTGCGACCTTATCCTCTGGCGATATCCTTTTTCTCGATGTAGTCTTTGATGCCGGTCATCCGGTTATTTTCGGGGTCGTGATCCGAAGACTTCCTTTCGAATGTTCGATGGACTCGCTTGATTCGCCCAAGTTATTTCCTCTATGTTGATGGCGTCGACGACTCGCCGAAGCGGAGCGTTGAGCTTGGTAACCGCTATGTTGTCCATATATCGGCGGCCGGATGTACGGCCAACCGAGCTAAAGCATCCGCATGTGTTTTTTGTTCGAGGTATCAACTCTATTTGCACCTCCGCCGAACTTTTCGATGAGGCTCTTATTTATCTGCCGGTATTTCATCATTTGTTCACCCCGCTTCAGTATTCTCTCGACATCCGCATAACGACCAACCGGGAATCGCCAGAACTTTCAACTTTTCGACACCAATGACCATCGCCATTTCCGTGCCATTTATCAAGGCCTCGTACTACCGCCGTTGTTGGTGGCATGAAAATCAAAACTCACAACCGTGGTGAAGGATTGTTGTTAAAGGGGTGATTAGGACCACTCCCCCTATTTCGCCGGGTGCTTCGTCGAAGAGCCATCGACGTGCAATGTCCATGGGATGTCGGCCGCCTCCGGTGTTTTTTCCGAAAGGTGAGCTTCGGTGAGAAAGTCGGCGAGACTGAAGCCTTTGATCGCGATTCGCGCGAAGGTGATCCCGAACTGTCCTAACTCAATGGACCATTTCAACAATCTTCCGATCGTATCAGGTTGGTGCAAAACCTATCTCAGTGGCATGGTAGTTAGGACTTCTATTTGGTGATCGAAAAAAAAAATCGCCGAAGCTTTTGGGACGCCATAATCAAGGCATAGGCGAGCTTCTCGGCGGTGGTACTTGAGCTTCTAAGATCATTCAAAGTCCGGGCTAACGAAGTATATAGGCAAATGGTAATCGACCTTTACGCATACACTACTCTTACCGAGCGGATTTCGAGGCCGAGGTATAGAAATAACTTCTCTCCTGGTATGGGTTTTGCCTTCTTTCCCTTGAATTCCAATTCAATGCACTAGGTTCAATTATTTGATTTGTAGCAAACAAGTAATTTCCGATCGGAATCAAAGTAACTAAGAATGAAGTTGTTAATCTTGCACTTACTTGAGCATTCTAGAGAATTCCAAGGTGGTGGTGATGTGTTTCTCAATATGACCAGCAAAAAAACCACTAGTAAAAAACGCTGTAGCAGTTATAAGCTTTTTTCCCCAAGTTTGAGTTTAATACAAGATGTTTGTATCAGTACATCTAAATTTAACTAATTACGCGATAAAGGTAACATGCATGAAATTAGATGATGAGGTAAAAAAGGGTAAATGTTGCACAAACCTTGAGAAATTGACGGATCTGTGGGTGGGAGTAGAGGAGATGGCGGTACTGAAAAAGGTTCGAAATTGCTACCGGAAAAACTGACAAAATCAAATTAATTCTATATTGATCGGAAATTCATGTATTAGAAAGATGACTATGCATAATTGAGATGAAGAGAAAGAAGTTACCTTGGAAATTGTTCACTCAAATCATCATCAGATGTTATGGTGCTGCAGATGCTTGGGGTTCTTGATTGTTGATGGCAGAGCTCCCATATCTGCTGTCTCTTAACCACCGCTGCCACCAGCCTCTCCCAATTGTCCCTTGACGACGTCAACATCTCTCGGTTAATCCATATTTATATTTTATATGCTTTCTAAATTCTAAGGATGATTAACCTGGACTTTTTTAGTAAAAGAGATGGCTGGCTGTAAGTGTATGGGATTAAAAGATCAGATAAAGTGTACATTTTTTAGACACTGTTTTTGGCAATTTCATGGAAATGCTGGTTCTTTTTTCTGTTGACTGGAAAAAAAGGTAAGAACGCGGTTTCCAAGTCCTGAGTCAACCCAGAAGGACTGTGTATGACTGATATTGTCTTCTGTATTGTGCCTACAAATTAAATCGGACTCAAAATATCAAATGCAATTTTATAGTATGTTAATATTAAGGTCGACTTGGTTCAAATTCTGCAACGAGAAATAAAATTTCCAGTTTGAACCTAAAAATTACAAAACTAAATTGCAGAACAAACCTAGAAATTAAATTGCAGAGATAAAATAGAACCTATTAAATTCTCCAACAGCTTCTTCATAGTCAAAATTACTAAGGGCATTTGGTTCAAATTCTTTAACGAGAAATTAAATTTCTGGTTTGAACCTAAAAATTACAAAAACTAAATTGCAGAACACACCTAGAAATTAAATTGCAGAACAAATCTAGAATTTAAATTGCAGAGATAAAATAGAACCTATAAAATTCTCCAATAGCTTCGTCATAGTCAACAAATCTGCAATTGAAATTGATTTGGGTGACAATTGCAATCCACAACTTCACGAAGCCACAATTAAAATCCACGCCCTGCGCTGGATAGCGAGAGAAGAAGAGTGAAGCCCTCTCGCGGTGGTGGCGTGGCGGCGGCGGGGTCAGTGGCAGCCGCATTTTCTTCGGTGGCCGAAATCCCCAAATTATTCCTCATGGCATGCGACCGGAGAAAGGAAGAGGCGGCGGCGACGAGATTCTGTGTCATGTGCGACGCGACGGCGACGGAGGTCCGGTGACAGTGGCGTGTGCTTTGGAGGTGTGACCGTGTGAGAATGAGTGTTGATTGGACAAATTTGTCATTTTAGTTGCCTTCTCCACCAGTAATCCATTTCTGTGGGGATCTTGTTTTTGAAAAACTACAATTCAGTGTGTGAATTTTATACCAGGGTGGGCCATATTAGCCGATTGGCGGTAAAATGTCATCCACCTCTTCTAACACGTGTCACAAAAGAACTGGTTGTATAGAATTAAAATCCTCTTTTCTCAATCTTGGCACTTCTAAAATTCCTACCATTCAAATTTCTATTTATCTCATTATTTTATATTTTTAATTAAATATAATTTTACCTTAATCACCCCTGATTTCAAATTTTCTAATTACTTTACTAATTTTCAATTATATTTTCTAAATCTAATTAATTTTATTTAATCACCCCAAAAATCACCATTGTTTCTCTTTGTCGTTCTTTTATTTTTTTACATTTTTTATTTAAGAATTTTAAATTTAAATATAATATTATCTTCTGAAACTCAAAATTTTAATGTGTGGAATATTTTCTTGTTCCATTTGACCAATTTTATTGCAAATAGATTCCAACTTTTAAAAACATTACTTTTAGGTTTCAAAAGTAGATAAATAGACATAAATGCCCTTAAATGAGTCTTCCTTTTCTTTTAGCTTGTGTCCAAAATATTACTTCCACTAAAGTACTTTTTCCACACCTTCTTTACATCACCAATCTTCTATTTTACATCACATTTTATTTATGGTAGTCTTCTCCCTTCATTTTATTTCATTTACAAATTACAAAATTTCATATCTACAAGACAAATATCAAAATTTACATATCTAAAAATGAGTGTTTACATATTTTCATCTAAAAAAAAAATTACATATTTTTGGCTCCTTCGACATATATTATCTTAAGACAAATACATGAATATATGCATGTATATTTGAAAAAAAATCAGAAACTAAGCAGATTAATCTTCATCTTCTTCCTTCATCTTCAAATCTTCGTATCTGCATTTTCAAAGGTGACCCCTTTCACCTCTTCTCTCCCCCAAATCACCCAATTAATCTCTCTCAACATTTCCACAAACATCTTCACAGCAAACATTTACTCATAAAAAACTCCAACAATTCAAGGCTTATCACAACCCCTTCAAACTGTTCTTCACCACTCATCTCAAATTTCAACATTGCCAAAAACAAAAAAAAATAAAAACCCCAAAAAATAAAATTTTTAGAAATCAAATTTCAAATTTTAAAATCTCCCAAAATTTCATTATTCTTGCTCCAACCTTCTTTTATACATAACACTGATTCCCTCATATCGATTCAGAAAAATACAGAAAAAAATTCAAAATTGAAGGTTTCATAAATCTGGAAGCATCAATTCAGAAAAATACAGAAAAGAATTCAAACACTGTTTCAACACTCTTCTTCTTCCTTCTCGGCGTTGGTGAGGTCGGCCTTTTCGGGACGGGCGAAGGTCGGCCTTGTCGTCGCGCAACGGCCTTGTCATTCAAAAAGATTTTGTTGTTGTCGTCGCGCAACGGCCTTGTCATTCAAATAAGATATTTAGTTAGAAAATTTTAATACACTAGTCTTTAATTAAAACAAATGTGAGACATGCATATCTAATACCTGATAGACGTTTTTAAGTGCCTCAATAAAGTCGTCCCTAGGGTCAACTGAAAACATAGGATTAGCGACACTATGTTCACAGCTTTCTCCACTCGACGACATTCCGTGGCTCTTTCTCTTCTCGGACCTCAAACGTTCCACATCTTTAGATAACTTGGCAACCTGTTCCATTTGTATACCCACCATATTCATGGCTTGAAGACCAGGTTTCATTGCTAACGATGTCTTCGTCACGCCATATCCGACACTCCGTAAGCGACCGGGATGCTCCTGGCGACCCATAGCCCATCCAAACAGATCATCAGAATCAATAATGCGGATGTCTTCGGGCGTCATAGTCTGAGATAGACGCTCCTGAATCACAAAAATAAAAGATTATTATTTAATTATTTGTTTATAAATAATAGTTGTAATTGAAAGATAAATTAATGGATAGATTACCACTTCTTCGATGATGCGCTGTGCACTGGGATCGTGAATATTCCCGTCTAGAACCTTTCTGGTAGTCTGAAATAAGTCGAAATGGGTAACAATAGGCTCACTCTCTCCAGCTTTTCTTCTTTCTTCTTTCTACGATAGTGATGAACGTGTCCCTTTATTAGATATATTAAAAGTAAATATATAAAAAAAATTAAAAGTTAGGATTTTGATCTCACCATATTTTCTCTTATTCTTGCATAACCTTTGTTCGATCCACGATATTGCATCTCCATCGACTTGGCTTGATCGCGATTTTTATTACTTCGATTCTACAGTATAATAGAAATATGATAAACACTGAAAAGCTTAGGGCATTAGAAATTGAGGAATGACATTGATCAATTTTATCTGGAAATCATCTTTCATAGCTCTGCTCACAAACTCCTCCAAGTATGGAGCCACCATAGGGCTATTCTGATACGCCGGAGGCGGACTAGCCGAGTAAATACCAGTTTCCGGATCTCGTGTGTTACTTCTCAACCAAGCCCGAAAATTCTTGGCCATTATTCCATCTTGCGACAATATTTGCTTCTTCTTTGTGTGGTCAAGACCTCTGAATGTAGTCTATACGCATATAACATAACAATTTAGTAAATTTAAGGAACTTTCAATAAATATATAATTAACATACCGTAAGTTCGTCCCATAATCTTTCCTTCAAAGGAGTCGGTTTGGGGCTACGCTAGTCCTTGGCTGGCAGCACGATAGGGATCACGCTCCTGACTGCAGCTCCAATGTAGAAGGAGAACGACTCACTCTCTTTTCCTATTGCCTGTCCAAACTCATTGAACGATAACTGCAATAACATAGTATTTAATTAGGTTCAACGATCAATTAATATATTTATCGATTTTAAACTGTTCAATTGTAATAAAATTACCTGAAGTGTTTTCCCCTTGCTACGAGCTCTCTTAATAGATGACATGGTGACTATACCCCGAGTGCGCTTCTCCCCGGAGCTGCTAGTGGTGGTGGGAGCATCAGTGTCACACTCTCTCAAGTCATCAGGATGTTGTCGATCATATGCACCATGATCATATGCGCCATGATCTCCATCAGAATATCCATCATCATCTCCATCATCTTCGGAATATGGCAAACGAGACATGATCCTGTAAAGCAGAAGAAACAACATTTAATAAACAAAAAACAAACAATATTCAAAACTATGCTTAAATCCTCACACAAACATATTATCAAACACCTTGAGTGCATCAATTGTTCATATCTAAATTAGCATAAAAAATCAAGTCAAGCCACACAATATGTATTCATCTCTAACAAGTTGTTCATCTCTAACACTAACAACATTAATCCTTATAAATTAACACTAATTTATATTTAAATCCTCACACAAGCATATTATCAAACACATTGAGTGCATCAAACACCAATATATATACAACAATATACATAAACCAATACATACAACATGATATATATACACCAATATACATATATACACCAATATACATGATATACATATATACACAAATATACATACACCATACATACAATTAAACAAAGCCACTAAAAACAATTAAACAAAACCACACACAATATATATATATATATATATATATATATATATATATATATATATAAACAATTAACAATATATAAACCAAGCATCAATTGTTCATCTAACAACAATTAATTCTAACAAATTAGCTAAAATGAGATTCATGTCCACAAGATCCTTTAAATACCCCTCACCAACCACTTCCAAGCTGCTTAGTTGTACTGCTTATTTTATGCACCACGGTAATTTGCTTAGTTGTACTGCTTATTTTATGCTAATGGTTATTGCAAGGTCCTTCATTAAAATAAAAATAGTAATTGATGAGTTACAAAAATAATCTGCCTAGTTGTACTTATTTTATGCTCAAATGTCATGTTCCCAACTTCCATCCATATCTTTAACGGACCGTCTCATATGAGATAAGCAAAATGGTACTACAAGATTCAAAGTGAGAAATGGGCACTACAGCTATAATATTTAATCAGAACTGGATAATGAACATGAAGCAGCATTTTTATTATCAATCTAGCTAGGAGAATTAGTGGGACAAAAAAAGAAAAGAAACAGGATGTGTATTCCAGTGAATGTTGTCTAGTTCAAATTTAATTTAACTCGCTCGTAGCCCTGGGAAATTTGGAATTGATCGGTCATTCCGAAATGCACCATGAGTCGAAATGAAGAGCAATATTGACTAACCTAGTGGTAACAACAACACGACTACCATTATCGTTATTTGGAAAGAAAAACTTAATGTCGTCCCAAAGTTCAATACTCCACATGTCATTGAGTACGATTAAATACCTTCTACTGAATAAAAATTACCTATGGAAGGAGGCTAGGGCTTCGATATCAGCTGGTTTTAATTCACGATTTGGGAAAATTTTCCTTTGGTTCGCGATTTGGGTGTATATATTAATTATCCGACCTCGGAACCGCTGTCCAAACTCTGCCCTTGGACAGCGGTTCAAAACCGCTGTCTAAAATATTGCACAGCTGTTCTAAACCGCTTTCTAAGTGTTGTACTTGGACAGCGGTTTTGAACCGCTGTCTATTTTTTTTAATTAAAACCGCTCTCCAAGATGTAGCTTGGAGAGCTGTTTGAAAAAAGGGTTGTCCAAGTGCAGCTGTGCAAGCTTAAATGTGTAGTAGTGATTAATGAAATTTGGTAAAATATGAAATATATATAAATGAGAAGATTGAATTAATTAAAGAAATTAACTAAATGATAGTGGAGATCTTACATATGTGACGCGCTATATAAGCGGTGCCGGTGGATATATAAGTTTGTGTCCACGTGCGGGCATATCATAAAATTCGTATACATTGTTTATGCCCCATATTAACAAAATCGAATTACACTGCATATTATCTTGAGTCTCTATAGTTTTTTTTGTGGGTGTAAATTTTTGACGTATATTAAATATGCTATTTTACTTTAAACGAACGTTTAATGCTTCATATTTTATATTATATGTAAGTTTGTCATGAAATTGTCAGGTTGTACAATTACCCAACTAAAACAATCATTTTTATCATCAGGAAGTATTATAATTTCGAAATCATCTAAATTTCATATAAAACATAAATATTATTTAAATGATGAATTTAAGTTTATAGATAGACTTCATAAAGTACAAAGAAGTAAGCAGACATTAAAGTCAAAATCATCCCTAACTTTTTATCTTTTTTGAAAAGGTCTTACAACTTTCTAATAGAATAATTAGTTCCAGACAAAAATAAGTTTTTCTATCTCATAACTTTCCTGTTATTTTTTTTTGGTCCTAAAAAAATTAATTATCCAATTTTGGTCCCATAACTATAGTGTTTGTCCAATTTTGGGCCCACCGGTTCAATTACACATGAAATTAAGGTTGGCAGTGGAATGTCACCGATGGGAAACGCCGATTACGAGGACGTGCATTGCCAATCGAGCAGGTACTCCTCGGCGGCCACAACAAAAGCGTATCGGGCTTGGCATTCTGTTTGAGTCCATTGGTCCTGCCCCCCGAACCCTCACCGCAATAAGAAGAGAATTCCGCCGGATATGGTAGTTTCCGGCGAATCTAGGCTTACGCCGAAGCCACATCTCCCCCATTACGGCGTCGTTATGCAAGAATCGATTTTAATTAGATTTCTGATTTAAATTTATTGTTTGAATTTCTTAGGTGTATAATGAAATGGAGTTTAAAAAAATGATTTTTTTTTTACAGTCAGCGTCCACGTCACATGCGCAATCGGAGATCTCCAATTTTTGAACGAAAATGACGTTGTTTTTGTTTTTCCGATGAAAATGGAATCAAAATTGGACAAACACGATAGTTATAGAATCATAATTGGATAGTTAATTTTTTTGAGATAATAAACAAATTACAAAAAAAATTACGGGACCAAAAAACCTTTTTTTCTCATTAGTTCCACAACCATTTGAATTGCTCGATTTGAGTTATAGATCACTGAAACTTGTCAAAAAGTGGCATCATTTCTTCCTCGTGCAGATCACGTGACTAGAATTTTTGATGCTTTTTGACCAAGCTTGTTTTTATTAAATCTACGTGGCAAAAATTGAATCTAATGGCTAAAAAATATTTACACATGATTGTATAAAAAAAATGTTGAATTAAAAAACGCATAACAATTTATTTTATTTTTTTGAGCAAAAAACGCATAACAAATTAAAAACGCAGAATTGAACCAAAATAAATAAAAATAAAAGGATCCAGCTAATTAAATCTTTGGGCAAATCTTTTTTAATTTGTCACGTAACTTAAATGCCCATTTTGATTTTCGGGGGAGGAGCATAGGTGGTTTTGATAGTTTTTCAACTTTATATTAAGATCAAGGTAAAAGTGTGTTTTAGGGAAAAAAATGCAGCTACTGAAATAATAAAAAAAATAAAAGAGAAATGACATATCAGTACTGATGACCGGCTACTTAACTTCAAGTAGCCAATAAGAGGACCAAAACATGAAAAATGGTAAATATAGAGGACGATTTTCAAAGCGAAAAATGATAGAGGACTGAAATTAAAATAGCCACAAGTCAAGGACAAAAGATTTAGCTAGTTTACCCTAAATCGTTTCCAAAATAAATGAGTAATTCTTAGACAACAGCTTGAACAGATATTTCAACTTCTAAAAGACAGCAATCATTAACGATGAACCCATTTTCAGGTTCTTCCAGAATATCTTGCTCAATAAATTGTGTCCATCCCCAATTATTCTCGTTAGGTTGTGAAAACCATTTTTTACCTGCAAAAAGAAGTGTTTAATATTAGTTATCCATTTTGGAGAATAATTTTGGAAAAGTTGTACCGTTACGCAGGAATAAAACATAATAGTACATAGAAAAAATATAAGATGAACAAGTTTCACATAAAAATCTATATATTTAAACCGGTAAGGGGTGTGACTTATAATACTAAAAGGATTAGTTGTGATAATTGAAGGGTATGTCTTTTTTACTATATGAGATATTACTCATAACACTAATAAAAAGTGTGACTTAATTATATTACAACAAAAGTTAATATCTCATAACACTGATAAAAAGTATGACTTATATTACAATTCAAAAGTATTAATAAATGATAATCGAATGGTGTGATTTATATTATAAAATGGTATTAGTGGTAATAACTAAAAGGGTTATATCTCATAAATACGTAACACGTATTATGGTGAACAATTCAAACAACATTAAATATAAATTTGGGAGCAGTAGTTAGAAGGAGTTACAGAAGAGTTTTTTGGAAAATAATAATAGATTAACGTGCGATTTGTATACTTTTAAAAGATACAACTTGTTTCTGGTCTTTTGATGCATATTGAAACTTATTAATAATGTCAAAAAAATAGAAAGATCAATTTTTCATTATAAAAATTTGTATGGAAGATATTTTTAAAAGCCGGTCCAACGATTTATGGGTCTAATACACACAAAAAAGTTTAGGCCCTTCGGATACATACAATAAAAAATTAACATAGATGGGGACGTGTACCAGTTAATGCCTTGCACAACAAATTGTTCGGAGGTCCAAATCTCTTCTAATTTTGAGAAGTTTGAAATTTTAAAATCATTCTTGTACGGAACAGTAACGTCCTTGAGAGAGACATTCACACACTGCAGAATTATTAACAATGAAAGATTCCGCACCAAACACGCAGTTATCATCAATTAAGAATCCATTCGATGGATCCGTCAATACTTTCTTGGAGATAAATTCTGAAATGCCCCATTCCGGCTTCATTGCTTGAAATCGTCGTGTTCTTCCTGTCCATCCCATGCCATTTTTAATATTTAACATGGATATATTTTAGATGAATTTAAGAACATATATATTTTTGTCGCTCAACTTACATCAATTTTGATTTTTGTCCACTAATATATATATATATATATATATGTTTTTAAAACTCGTCCTTTAAATATACAAATTTCAACTTTAATTTTCGTCCTTTTAAGCCGATTAAAGGGACGAAAAAGTTGGGATTTAAAACAAAATCGTCTTATAATTTTGAACCTTTATTGAAATGGTCCCATAATTATTAACTTTTCCAATTTATCTCAAGACGTATTTAATTTGATTCAATTTAGTCAAAGGGAGGTCGCTCAAAATTATTCAAAACGTCGTCGTTTTGAGCAATTTTTAGCGACATGCGGCGGTGTAGGACTAAATTGGTTCAAATTAAATACTTGTGAGATTAAATTAAAAAATTTAATAATTATGAGATTATTTCAATAAAGCTAAAATTATGGGACTATTTTATTTTTATAAATTTCCGAAAAAGTTTAACTTGGTAACTTAAGAGACTATTTTTAAAGTTGAAAAAGACAGCAGACCCAAATCAAAATTGGTGAAAGATAAATGACAATAACACACATTTAGCCAATATTTAAATATTTAAAACTAAAGTTAAGATGAGAAAAACCTAATGAATAATGATAATTCCCGGAAATCTGATTGAACAAAAAAGATTGAGAAGACAACATTGACCTCCCAATTTGCAGGTTGCAGAGAACTTTTGTCGGAGATTGCCAAATAGACAAATATATATCTGCTCTCTATTCCAGTTTTGTCTTCATTTGGGTAAATTACTAGTCTCCTGTACAAAGTGAACGGTGCCATTAGTAGAAAATGACCAATTTAAATTTTTTTAAAATTTACAGGATAAATTAAAAAATTTTAATTAACAATTAAATTTCAAAATCGATGTCAAAATTACTGGAAGAAAAAATTTAATGGTTACATAAAACTTAAACTCTAAGGGGGACGACCGTCCATGGTTCCAAATCTTTCCTAATAGAAAAGAATTATTTAATTTTGGACCTCCTGCACTAAATTATTTATTATTTATGTTTGTGTAGCAATGGATTGACTTTTTAGGAAGGTAATTTTAAAATTTACAAAAACATAAGAAACACATGATCGTAGATCAAAACATATTTTTTGGTAATTATTTGGTAACTTTGACATAAGTAATCTATTGGACTGGTGACAAAAATTCATCGCAGGGGGGCATAATTGTTTGATTGTTTAATGAAAATGAAACTTTTATTAATTCAGGGGCCAAATAATAAAATTTTACAAATTTAAAGCATAAAATTAAATACTTTCTATACGATAGTAAAGTATGCAAGAATTGCAAATTGATTTTTTGACATTTTGATTTAAAATGACTACTATTTGAAATTAAAATAAATAAATAATTACATATCCCAAAAAACGCAGCTTTGATCTCAAAAATAATTTATGGATTTGATAAAAAAAATAATTAATTTTCTTTTTTTTTTAAAATTTTTCAGGATCAAAATGAAAAAAATAAAAAATAATCTATTTAGTTTAACTTTGAGATTTTTCAAATTTTTTTTATTCATTTAAATTTTATGGTTTGGATTATAAAAAAAACCTTAAAAATTATTTTATAAATTTGTTTAAACTAAATAAATATATATATAGGGACGACCGCCGCGGCCCCTCCAAATCCTTCCCTAATAGAAAAGAATTATTTCTAGTATATTAAACTATAATACCTAGCTATAATTTAATATTAATTAGTATATTTTAAATAAATAAAACATGAGATAAAAAATAATTATTAATTTTAGAATGACTTAATATATTTTAAACCTCCTGCATAATTTTTTTTAGATTCTCCTGTCTCTTGGTACTTGTGTATTTATTTTTTGCGGAGCAAACGAAAATGATTCGACTTTTTTATCAGGAAGTTTGTAGGTGAAGCCTCTCTTGTTTCCAGTATCGTTTCTGCTGACACAAATAATACAAAAAAACATAAGAAATCAAAAACAGATCTCAAGTTTTGGTAATTATTTGGTAACTTTGACATACCATCTGTGTTTGTTGACGGGACATGGTTTCTCTTGCAATGATGATAACTTTAGGGTTCGCACAGCGACGTTTTATAGACTAACGGGTCTTTGGCTAAATTCCCCAAGAGAATGAGTTAATTACAAATTGATCCTTTTTTGACAAATTTGGTTCCATAAAATTTTCTGTCTATTTACAACGGAAGTGAGTAACACACACCGTTAATTGCAAATATGGTCCCAAAAACAATTGCAGATTTGATCCCAAAATAATTTACAGATTTGATCCCTAAAAAATTAATTTGTTCTTTTTTATAGTAATATTTTTAGATTTTACATAAATTAATTTATAATTTCATAATTGAAACTTTATAAATAATGTCTAAATTAATTTATAATTTCTTAATTGAAACTTTATAAATAATGTATAATCTATTTAGTTTAACTTTGAGATTTTTCATAAAGATGTTTATTTTTTATTCATATTGTCTTTATTTTATGGTTTGGTTTATATAAAAATAACATTTAGATAAATTTTGTCAATCTTTTTTCAAAAACATGCTATAAAATATGTTATTTTATATTATTATTTGTTTTAAATAAATATATATAGAGTCGGGCTTTTGTGCATCACGTGCACTGTGCCTTCTGTAGAGTATTTTTTACAACTTGTTACCCTGAATCATACAACTTGTTTACATCACATCTGGTGCATAAAAGACATAACTCTAAATTTAATTATTAATTTCTAGTATATTAAACTATCCAAATAAATGTATTAATTAATTTATAATTCAGAAAACATAATTTTAAAATTTAGATTTATAAGAATGACTTAATATATTTCAAATTCTATTTGATATTATATATTATATATATTTTTTTTATTTTTTTTAGATTACACGTATATCATTAATTGGTATGAGAATATTTATTTTTTTGTATTTCAAACTATATAAGACAACTTGTAACTTCACCCGTGCGATGCATCGTTATAATTATATAATTAATTTATATCAAGTTTTTATATGTATTAATATTAAAGTGTTTTTTTTATGAAAAGATGATATTTTTATATTGATTATTATTTCATACATATTTATTTCATAGAATCCATAATTTAACCTATACGGTTGAGATTCTATTTAAAAAAATATATATTTAAATGTAGGGTTGAGATTAAATTTAAGATAAAATATTTTATATATTTTTTTCAAATATTTTTTCCAATCCGTTATAATTTTTTAATATGTATTTCATATATATATCTATTTCAAATATTTTTTTCAATCCATTATAATTTGTTAATATTTATAGAATATTTTTTCCATATTCCAAATATTTACAAAGGTTCATTTTTCAATTTGGCAATAACTTTGATGTTTAAGATAAAATATTCTATATATTTTTTTCGAATAGACAGTGCATTGCCATTACCAATAATGACAGAACCATTACCAGAATAAGGCTCGAAAGAGTCCAATACAGAAGTCTTTGTAAGGGATAAGTCTTTTTAAAAGTACTGTAACTTTGCATCGTTTTGAAATTGATCCTGATTTTTTTTACTTTTTATGATTCAATAAATTTTAAAAAAATTTAAAATTGATTCTTTAACCTGTTAAAGCAAGTTACCAATCACGCTACATGTGTGGTAATTATTTTATTTTATAATTTAATTTCAAATAATATCATTATATTATATATATATATATATATATATATATAATTTCTTACAATTGATTATTCTAATCTATATATCTATATAAAAGCAGAAAACGCTCCAAAATTGAAAATAATTGGATTTTTCAGCCAAAAATTATTTCTAAATTGGGAGACGAATTTATGAAAAAAAATATTAACATATAATAATGGATTGAAAAATAAATCTTAATTAAAAAATAAATCTTTGGAAGATAGAAAAAATCTTTAAAATAGATATTTATGGAATAAATATTAACAAATCATAATGGTTTAGGATCAAATTATATATGTTTTATGTTTGTATTCTATTGGGTTAGTAAAAAAAAAAAATGTTTGTATTCTATTTATTTCAATCATTAATTAATCATATGACATTAATTTTCATGTAAAAAATATTCTTTTTTTAATGGAATTTTTTTTGGTATTTTAAAAAATATTCTAAAAATACATTTAATACTACATTATTTAAAACTTGTGTCAATCCAAATTGTATTTTGTATGAGCATGTGATTGAGAATTCTGTGGATATGAGGTTCAAATATTTGATCATAAAAATGATATGATAAGGGCCATAGTCCTAGGGAAAAAACAAAAAATTGGTATTTTAATAAATATTAATAAATTGAAAAAAAATATTTAGAAAAAAATAGAATCTTTTTTCCCCCCAATTTGGAAATCATTGGATTTTCCCGCCAAAAATTATTTTAAAATCGGGAGACGAATCTATGGAAAAAATATATTAACAAATAATAATGGATTGAAAAAAATCTAAATTGAAATATATATGTATGGAATAAATATTAACAAATTATAACGGATTAGGATCAAATTATATATGTTTTTATGTTTGTGTTCTATTCGGATCGAAAAGAAAAAAATGTTTGTATTCTATTTCTTTCAATCATTAATTAATCATATGACATTAATTTTCATGTAAAAAATATTCTTTTTTTGGTAAAAAAAAAATTTTTTTTTGGTATTTTAAAAAATATTCTAAAAATACGTTTAATTGTATCAATCCAAATTGTAGTTTGTATGAGCATGTGATTGGGAATTTTGTGGATATGAGGTTAAAATATTTGATCATAAAAATGATATGATAAGGGCCATAGCCTTGTCCCTCGAATTTTTTTTTTTTTAAAATTTGAATAAATATTAATGAATTGAATTTTTTTTATAAAAAAAAAATTATTTTTAAAGTGAATACTAATAAATAATAATGGGAAAAAATCTTTGGTATTTAGATTGATAGTGATTTTTATGATTTATACCAATAATAGATCTCTTTAACATTGGTTTGTAAAAATAAAAAATAAAAAATTATACAACAATATACATTTCCTCGCCTATTTGAAATTCTCCATATATCTCTATTATATCTTCACAATTTGATTTTATACACATGTATCGTCGTGATAAAAGATATTTTAATATTGTAATATATTTCAAATAAAGTCATGATCAAATCTATATATTCCAAATAAAATCAAGATCATATCTATTGATTTCTAAAAAAAATCTTATATTAAATTTCTTCAAAAAATATTACTCCCTCCGTCTCTTAGCAATTTGCACCTCCATATGGGCACAACTATTAAGAAAAGTAAATAATAAGTAGGGATTTGAGGGGTAATTTTGTAAAATTTTATGTATAAAGTAAGCAAATGAATTAGGTTGTGTGTATGTATGGTCCCAAAAGTATTGACATATGGTGTAAATTTGTAAATATTGTGAGGGTGTAATTTATGAAGTACTTTCCATTTTTAGTGTGCAAATTGATAAGGGACGTACAAAAAAAAAGTGTGCAAATGGCTAAGAACGGAGAGAGTATTATTTTCTTAAATTCTTTCCTTCATCCCCAAGCGACATGTTTCAAAAAATTTAGTTCTTTTACAAAATTTATTTATTTTTAATTGTGCATTAAATATGAATTATGAATTCGGAGTTTTTACAAATGGTTCTTTCATGTTATCATTGTAGAGTCTTCTGAAGTTTATATTACTAACCATGCATCGCACTTGTTCAATTACTAGTTCTAACTAATAACAAAATAAATTATATCTTCTTATATATTATTGAAGATTGATTTAATCTAAACGGATTTATACAGATTCTAATTTCATCTCATTAGTTTCCTATTATTTTCTTAATTTTGATAATTCTACTTCAGACCAAATTATCATCATGACGAACAAGAAAAGTAGCACGGTTTTACATGCGAGATATGTCTTGATTTGGTTTTCATGATATTATGTATGGAGAAAAAAAAAATTGTCCCATAACTTTCTTATATATAATGTTTTTTTCGTTTCAAAAAAGTTTTACTATCCAATTTTGTTCTTATAACTATCTCACCTCATGTCTAATGTCTATCTCATGTTTTCTCGGAAAATGTTGTTGTTTTCAGTCACACGCAAGGTAAGTACCAGTTGAAATTGGATGTTTCAAAGTTTTAATGTAGATGATTTTTTTTTTTCCTAATTTGGATGATAGCTCTTTTTTTTTTTTTTTTAGATGAATATTCTTTTTTGCTTAAGTTACACCAATTTCTTTCTATTAAGGTTTTTTTTTTAAACATATATATTAGATGAATTTAACAACACAAATTTAAGGGTCTTTTCTGTCGCTTAACTTAATGAGTAATGATAATCCCCGGAAATCTGATTGAACAGAAAGATTGAGAAGACAACATTGCCCTCCCAATTTGCAGGTTGCAGAGAACTTTTGTTGGAGATTGCCAAGTAGACAGATAAGTATCTGCTACCTACTCCAGGTTTATCTTCATTATGGTAAATTACTAGTCTCCTGTACAAAGTGAACGATGCTAATTAGTAGAAAATAGGGACTGGTCCAGAAATTCATCCAAAGGCGGCAGAAGTTTTCAAGTAATGGGGGAAGGAAAATTTTATAATCCAAAGGGACCAAATAATAGATTAATTTTATGAAAATAAAGGCATAAATTAAATTAAATACTTTTTATATGTACAGTACATAAAATTTAATGACAAAGTCTTATGTGCAATTAGTGCACGAATTTAATAACCGTGCACTCATCCCAACCCTACCCATGTATCTACGAATATATTAAGAATATCACCACCTCCTTATTTGGAGTCTTCTAGAAATAACTTGAAAATTAAATTAGATTGCCAGTTGGCAGATTTTTTAAGGCCACAACATGGGATTAAATCCAAAATTGGCCCCATAACTTTCACCTATTTTAATTATTAAATTTGACCCCAAAATTAACCAAGTTGGCAGATTTTTTAAGAGTGAAGTACCAAATTTACGAGTCTCCGGATCATAAATCGTAATCTCAATTTGTTCGGGGGATGGGCCACTATTTTGAACGTAATCGGATTTGCCCTCCACCATTTTAAAGGATTTTGAAAGGTGATCCGAAAAAGTTTGTTTTGACAAAATTGGTCATCTAATTTTTTGTCAAGAATCCACTTGTGCTTTTGCAATAGATTAGGACAATTATAACCAATCAAAATTAACGACTTTAAGTATAATAACAAAGGATTAAAAGGTAAAAACGAAATAAACAACTATATGCAATAGCACAAGTAAACAAGATTCGATCACACATCATATTTAAAATTTTGTGTCCCTAACATCTCAAAAACAGCTTTAAATGCGTGGGGTGGGTCATTATTTAAACACGTTACAAACAAAAAATTAGCAAACCTTTAATATCCAGATTAATAGTTTCTCACTTGACGCAGGACGCATATCAATTTTATTTTAAAACATGATTAAATAAGACTATTCGAACTTTTGTGTCAGGTCATCGTCGCCACTAGTAAAAACCCACAATCAATGTTGAAAGCTATCTTTTTTGGGGTCAAAAAATTGTAAATCATGGAGGTCAAAATTAATTCAATTTTATTATCCTAATAAAAATTTCAATTAAAAACTTAGTAATTTTGAAGGTGAGATTTTTCATTTTTTGCAAAACACATTTAAACAATTTAAAGCATAAGATAGCACAAAATAAATCAAGCAAAACAAAAAAAAAATAAACATATTCAACAAATTATCCAAAATTTTGATTTTTTTCGCCTCGATCTTGAAGAAATTTTTGGATTTCCCACTTCCTCGAAAAGAACTCCGAACACATAGTCATGTTTCTTAATCGCTTCAAAGAGATCCTTCAAGAGGGTTTGCCGTGCTCGCCCTTGAATGTGTTCTCGCCAAAATTAATAGCCGTGATTGGATTCGCTCTAGATACCACTTGTAATAGCCCGTCTCAACAATTAACTCACAAATGAATTGAATAGGAAAATTACAAAATAAACTCAAGAAATAAACCTAGATCTAAAACTCAACAATCTAATAATGGAGAACAAATAGGCAACTCATAGTCATAACAATTGGAATCACACAACTCAAACAATTTCAAATTTAAAAAGTAAATTAATACTAATGGATAAAATCTAATCGGGATAATCAACCATTAAACTCATTACATATCATGCATATAATAATTTACGCCAATCACACGGATGGAGAAACGTTCTAATAATTCGGATAACAAAAGGAAAATAAATTATGTTGCACCATCACTAATTTTTCCAAAGACATGGAATTTGAACGTATTTATAGAGAAGGTGAACGAAATTTTGTGATAAAACAATGTGGGAAAATCTTTTTTTAAGTATTTTTAGTGAAGAATGAACACTCATGATGGCTTTCAAGACAAGATTTGGATCCGATTTTCTCTCATTTCGGGAGGATTAACAGAAAAGGGAAAGGATTCTTCATCATATTTTTCTAAAATATCACTATGAATAACCAAGTGGGAGAATCAAGGAATTGGTCCAAAAGTTATTCTTTATCATTCAAAGTTGAAAATTATTTCCGGTAAATTATTTATTTTATTTTCTAAATGGCTAGGCCTTTTTGTTGTTATGGACCTTGAATATCTAATATTAACAATATTTTTTAAATATGGTGCACTACATAATTAATTGAAATTAATATGGCATTTCCCGTGTTTAAATTCCAATAGCTTTCCATTAAAAATTTTTAAGGTTAATGGACATCGTTTGAAACCTTTTTTATGAAGGCTTCCAAGTGGACATTGTTGACAATCTTACTTTGGATTGTCCAAAATATCATGATTGAAGAGTTTGGGATATCTAGCCAAAGGCGATAAAGAATAAAGACCAAAAAATTGATGGGTGTCGTGAAACCAACAAATAATAAAAAACCTTATACAAAGAAATATATGTAAAACAATTATTAATTGTAGATAGTAGAAACAATTTAAATCAAAAAAAAAAAGCATACTTTTCCAAGATATAACTTATCAAATTTTGAATGGTTCAAAAAAGTTTGACTAACAAAATCATAGTCCAAGAATGATTTTTTTGACGCAGAACAAAAGCAACTAATACTAATCGATAAGATTTGATCAACCATTAAAGTTAAACTCATTACGCCAATCAGCGTGGAAACAATAATCGGAAGCGATCACTTGAACGTCGTTAAGTGGTGTCATTTCCGTCGCCGAAGGATTTTAATTTTGGGGTCAAAATTGTAAATGGCTAAGCCTTTTGTTGTTACTTTTTTTTAATGCGCTTTTCTCATGGTGCGATTTGAAATTCAAGCATAAATTCCAAAAGGTTCAAAAAAAAATGGGATCAATTTTTATTGTCCAAAACTTTTTTGAAGAAACCAAGACGAATAAAGAACAAGACCAAAAAGGGATAAGTTATGAGACCATAACTTATTTTAAATTTAATCCCACAACATTTACAATTTGGATTCTTCTAGAATAAAATATAGAAAATAAATAATTAGTAACTAGATTACTCCAAAGAGGGTATATGGGGTCATGGCTCAATTCAAAAAAAGTACTTCAACTTAGCATAAGTCTAGCTGAGTCTAAAAAATTGTAGGCAAAAGAATATTATAGAAATAGTTAGATTATTCTAGCAAGTTAGGATTAGTAGCATGTCGATGGATACTAGTTACCGCCATTGCACCTATAAATACTAGATAGCTCCCTAAGCAAGTGAGTGACATAGTGTGAAGACGCAAGAGTGATGTGAGGTGTATCTACAAATAAAGAGTGAGTTAGAGTGTTCCACATATAAAAATAAAGACTAGCCTTTGGGTCTTGTAAATTGTAGAGTTTATTGTAATTACTCTTTTGCTCTAATAAAAAGTAATTACATCACACTCTGAGTGTTGTTCGGTATCCAACAGAACATATCTAATATATTCAATGCAAGGTCAAGTATTTTTTTAAATGAGTCATTCAATTACATGAGTGCAAGGTGAATTTGAATGCACTTGAGACCCTAAATTCCGCCCCCCTAAATCCTCCCTATAGTAGAAAACAATTATTTAAGTTTAAATAAAATAAGGGTAATGATATTTGGGGTGATTCACCTGAAAGGGGAATACTTCAAATTAGTTTTGTATCCCTAATAAAAAAATGATATAAAAATTATCACTTATTTTATTAAAATCATCATATAAAATATAGCAGCGTCCATAAAATAAAACATGAGATAAAAAAGTAGTGCTTAATTACCACTTGTGACCTCCTGCACTAAATTCTCCGGTCTCGTATTTTGTGAATTTCATGCTTATGGAGCAACGAAAACGACTCGACTTTTATCAGGAAGTGTGTAGATGAAGCCTCTCTTGTTTCCAATATCGTCACCTCTGACACAAATAATACAAAAAAACATAAGAAACGTACACATGATCATTGAATACACAAGTTTTGGTTTATTTGGTTACTTTTGTCATATATACCATCTGTTGTTTGTTGACGAGACATGTTAAATTTCTCTTGCTGATGGAGTATAATATATTGTTTGATTGTTTCTGAATGATGATAACTTTAGGGTTCATGCACAGCGACATTTTATAGACTAAGGGGTCTTTGGCTCTTGAGATTCTGCAATTTTTCGAGGTGTTGGAAATCAATAAATTCATATTCTGTAATAAAGGGCGTGTGCACGAATACTTATGAGTTACCCCTTCTATAAACACTTTTAATTACACTTAATTTATGAATACTTATTATGGAATACGAACTCTTAACATTCAAATGAAGATTGAATGATTTCATTGAGGAAAGAAGAATGGAAACTGTATTGTTGAAGAAGAATGATTCAGTTACAATGAGAGAATAAAGAAAAACGATAAAATGAAATGTGACATATCCTGTTCTATTTATAATACCTGTACAGTATCACTTCTTGTACTGTAAGGTATTACTTGCTGATCTGAATAACAATATAACAAACTAACTGACTAATAACAACACTTATTGACTTAGTCAAAATAACAACTTAAACTCTATTTATATCTTTATATCCCCTTAAAATGGGAGTGAATATTAAGAAGTCCCATTTTGGACTTCAATGTGTTGTAGAGTGCAGGAACCAAAGGCTTGGTGAGGGCATCTGCTAAGTTGCCTGCTGTTGGAATTTGAACTAGCTTGATAATCCCTTGGTTGATCTTTTCTCTGGTTAGGTGTATATCTATTTGTATGTGCTTGAACTTCTTATGTAGGCAAGGGTTGTGAGCCATACAAAAAGTTGATTTGCTGTCTGTGTAGAGGTTGACTGCTTGAGGATGTGAAACCTTCAAATCTTGTAAAATGTAGAGAATCCACTGGACTTCACATGTTGTTGTGCAAAGAGCCATGTACTCAGCTTCTGCAGATAATCTGCTCACAGTATTTTGTTTCTTTGACTTCCATGAAATTAAAGAATCACCTAAGTACACTGCATATCCAGTGATACTTCTTCTTGTTTCTTCACATCTGGCCCAGTCTGAGTCACTAAAAGCCTGCAACTTAAGAGAGTTGTTAGAAGGATAAAAGATGCCCTTGACCAATAGTGGCCTTAATGTACCTTAAAATGCTTGTGTGTACAGCTGCTAGATGATCTTCAGTGGGCTTGCTCATATGTTGTGTTAAGGTTTTCTACTGCATAAGAGATGTCAGGCCTGGTTATTGTAAGGTAGAGCAGCTTACCAACAAGTTTTTGTATAGAGATATATCTTTAAGGGCAGGGGTTGTAGAGTTAGAGAGATTATGCTTTGGATCCATGGGTGTGGTACTGGGCTTACATCCCAGATAGCCACTATCAGTGAGTAAGTCCAAGGCATACTTCCTTTGACAAAACTACAAACCTGTGTTGTTTCTAGCAACTTCAATTCCCGATGTGTATTTTAAGACCCCAAGGTCTTTGATTGTAAATTTCTCATGTAAGAAGTCTTTTACTCCCTTAATATCATCCAAACTATTTCCTGTTAGGATTATATCATCCACATAGCACAGTAATATAGTGAAAGTGGTACCAGATGATCTTGTAAATAGAGAGGCATCTGCTTTGGATTGAACAAATCCAATAGAAATCAAGGTTTCAGATAATTTGGTGAACCATTGTTTTGAAGCTTGCTTGAGGCCATAAAGGCTTTTAGTCAGCTTGCAAACATGGTTTTCAGAAACATTATAACCAGGAGGGGGTGTCATGTATACTTCTTCATTCAAATCCCCATGCAAAAATGCATTATTTACATCACATTGATGAATGCACCAATTTCTAGAAACAACAAGAGCAAGTAAGATTCTCACAGTGGTTATCTTTGCCACAGGAGAGAAGGTATCAAAGTAGTCAATACATTCTTTCCTGTGTGTAACCTTTGGCAACAAGCCTTGCATTGTATCTTTCAATGTTTCCATCAGGTTTATATTTGATTTTATAGACCCCCAACTAATGCAATGTTTGTTTTTAGGAAGTGGAACAACATACCATGTATTGATTCTTTCCAATGCATTTAATTCATATTTCATTGCAGCAATCCAGTTCTCATTAGTACATGCTTGTTTGTAAGTTTTAGGTTCAACACTTTGTGAAATGGATGCAGTGAAAACCTTATGAGAATGAGACAAATTATTTGCAGAAATGAAATCACAAATAGGATAAGGAGTGCTAAAGGAAAGAGCCTGATTTGCAGCACTGTTATCACAAGTATGAGTCAAAGAACCAGGTAATGATGTTTTATACACATCAAGATAAGCAAGTGTGTGTTTGGTTCTAGTGGACCTTCTAAGTTCAAGATCAGGGTTTTGTGGAATCTGAACTTGTGAGGAAGAGTCCAATGGAACCAAAATACTACTTGTATGAGAGTTAATCTCATCATTAAGATCAGTGTGAGTAACAATATCATCAGGAAAAGTGGAATCATCAGAAATTCCAGTATTAACATTAGTATCAGAATGTGCAGAATCATTAGCAATAGGATTATCAGGATGTGTATCATGAGTATGTGAAGGAACATGTGGGGGAAACTTATGCAAATCAACAAGAAGATCATCAGGATCAAATGTAGAAGGTGTAGTGACAGAATCAGAAGTAGAGTCAGAGTATTTTTGTGAAAAAGGATAAACATTTTCATGGAAAACAACATTTCTGGAAACAAAAACTTTTCCTGTTTCTAGATCAAGAAGTCTATAACCCTTCATACCAAAAGGATAACCAAGAAAGCAACATTTAATAGCTCTAGGATCAAACTTGGATCTGTGAGCAGTAAGGGTGCTTGCAAAACATAAACAACCAAAATTTCTGAGATAAGAATAATCTGGCAACTTGTTGTTTAAAACCTCAAAAGGGGTTTTGTTGTTTAGAACAGAAGAGGGCAGCCTATTGATCAAATGGGCTGCTGTTTGAACACAGAAATTCCAGTATTTTAGAGGAAGGTTTGATTGAAAGAGTAAAGACCTAGCCACTTGAAGTAAATGTTGGTGTTTTCTTTCGACCAAACCATTTTGTTGTGGAGTTTCAACACTAGAAGTTTGATGTACAATTCCCAAAGTATGATAAAAATCAAATAGAATAAACTCAGTACCATTGTCACTTCTCAGAGTCTTTATTTTAGCATTAAATTGAATTTGAACCATATTGGAAAAAATTTCCAAGGCATATTTGACCTCACTTTTTGCTTTTAACAAGTATAACCAAGTTACTCTACTGTAATCATCAACTATTGTGAGAAAATATCTATGTTTAGAAATAGATTCAATGGAAAAGGGTCCCCAAACATCACAATGAATCAAATCAAACAAAGAATTAGACACAGAATTGCTCACAGGAAAGGGTAACCTCTTTTGCTTAGCCAAAGGGCATATATCACACACTTTATTAGACACAGAAGTAACAACTTCTTAGAAGATGCATGCCCTAGTCTAGTATGCCAAAGAGCAAAATCAACAGTATTAGATACATAATTAGCACACTTTACTGGTTTAGCAATCTTCAAACAGTATAAGCCTCTACTTTGTTCAGCAGAACCAATCACCTTCAAGGTGGTGTTATCCTGCAAAACACAATGTGAGGAAAGAAAACTCACAGTGCAGTTAGAGTATCTAGTTAAGTGTGGAATGGACAAAAGACTGAAAGAAAAATCAGGCACATACAAAACATTGTATAATGTGAGAAACTCATTTAAAACAATGTTTCCCATGTAAGTGGCAGTAGTCATAGCATTATTGGGCAGATTAATTTTAATATCAGAAGGCTCAGGTTTTGAAGTAAACAAGTCCAAACTATGAACCATGTGATCAGTGGCTCCAGTGTCAAGTATCCAGGAATATTTATCACTAGACATAAAATTGAAACAAGAGTGAATACCTGTGCTACCTGTAGGAACTGAAGCAGTCACTTGGTGTGCCTCAACAAATGCACCAGCTGCAGAATGCTGATTCTCTGAACCCTTTTGCATCTTAGCATAGGCAATGAACTGCTAAAACATGTCTTGATTGAATAATGGGTTGGAAGCTACAGGTTCCTTAGCAGATGAGACACTGTTCACATTATTGCCTTGACTCTCAGCCTTCCTTTGACCTCTAGGACCTTTCCAGCCAGGTGGATATCCAATAATCTGGAAACACCTATCTACAGTATGCCCAGGGCCATTACAATTACTGCATTTAACCAACTTTTTCTTATCCTTATAGAACTTGCTATTTCTAGCCAACATAGCAATGCTCTCAGATTGTTGACTGGCCAACATGGCAATATTCTCAGATTGGTGACCAATACCAGAATCAGACTTTAGTGCCCTTTGAGACTCTTCTTGAAGCAACATAGAGAACACTTTGGACAAAGTCAAAGTAGAAGACTGCAATAGAATCTGAGACCTTATAGAAGAATAAGACTCATCTAATCCTACCAAAAACTTGACTATAGCATCTCTTTCTTGAGTCCTAGCAAGTTTCTTGGGTAAATCACAAGTGCACCCAGCCATTGCACCACAAGAACACTGCAAGGCCGACCTAAATCCTAACCACTCATCCCATAAAGACTTGAACAGATTGTAATAAGACACTAAGGACTGAGAACCTTTAGAAATAGCACTCAACTACTTTTCCAGCTCATACACCCTAGTATCATCAGAAGGAGAATACCTGATATGGAGCTCGTCCCAAACATCTTTGGCGCAGGTGAAATAGTCCAGAATTTTCTTGATATCTGGTTACATCGAATTGAGAACCCACATCAACACAAGGTCATTTGCGCGAACCCACGCCGCAAACACCACACGGTCATCATCCTCTACTGGAATGGGCAACGAACCATCAATGACTGGGGCCTTATTCTTCACGCTCAATGCCCGCTTTACTGCATGACTCCACGAAATAAAATTCGTACCATCCAAGGGTTCCATCACAATGGAAATCGCAGGATAAGGGATTTTCCACCGGATTCAGAGACTCACCATTATAAGTCGCCACAACTTCAAAATACTCAGAAATCGAAAGAAGAAAAACAAATTCGTGATAGACGAAGAAATTGAGTGTAAAACCCAAAGAAATCAATCGAAGAACGACCGAGAACAGCGGAAAGCAATAAACGGATCGAAAAAAAAATTCCAACAGAAATCAAAATCGATTCGATAGAAACCTAAGTGTATCAAGAGGAATCGAATCACGAATAAATAAACTGATATCATCTTAACATTCAAATGAAGATTGAATGATTTCATTGAGGAAAGAAGAATGGAAACTGTATTGTTGAAGAAGAATGATTCAGTTACAATGAGAGAATAAAGAAAAACGATAAAATGAAATGTGACCTATTATGTTCTATTTATAATACCTGTACAGTATCACTTCTTGTACTGTGAGGTATTACTTGCTGATCTGAATAACAATATAACAAACTAACTGACTAATAACAACATTTATTGACTTAGTCAAAATAACAACTTAAACTCTATTTATATCTTTATAATAACCATGCAATGCAGTAACACTTATGAATTACACCAACACAACACTGCAATATATGGCCAACACTGTAATAGTATAAACAAATCTTAAGTTATGTAATATACACACATTAAAAGAGTACGTGTACACATCTACATCTATATCTATATCTATATACTATATTAATATTAAAAATTAAAAAGTGGTTAAGGGTTGAGAAACATTTTCGGACCCTTTTACCCCTGCCACTTTTTACTTTATTCAATTTTGATCATTTCTTTAATTTTTAAATTTTATTTTAAATTTTGTAAATTTAATTAATAAATACTTTTAATTTTATTTCTTTTGTGAGTCATATATTTTGATTTGTTCAATTTTATTTCATCCTTTATTTTTTTATGATTTTATTCCATCTTTTTTATTTATTATTTTATAATTTTACTTAATAATTACTTTTAACTCTCATTATTTATATTCAATTATAAATTATGGATTGGAGTCGTGAATTTTATCTTTTAACCTTTTTACTTTGTAATTTTTAAATTTGTTTAATCTCGACCCATTTTTTATTTCTTTTATTTTATAACTGTACTTAATATATAATTATATAATTTTTATTCTTTTTTAAATTTATCTTCAATTATAATTCTACCTTAGTTTTATCTACAATATTTTAATTTATTCAATTTTGTTCCATATTATATTTTATGATTTTACTGAATAGTTATAAGCTACATATTTTTCATTATTCTCACATTTATATTCAATTATAATTTTGCCTTAGTTTTATTTAATTATTTATATAGTGTAATTAATTAAAGTACCGTTTCATCTATACAACTTATAAGTTACACGAATTTCAAAAAGCCACAAGTGGGCACAAGTTTAAACGGATAAAGTATTAAAAGTGACTTGGGTTGATATTTAAAGTTGTTTTAGTTTTCTTTAAAGATGACTTCTTTTGTTATATTCCTCTAAAATATTTATATTATTTGGTTAATATATATTCAATATGTATTACTTGAAGCAATAAGAGATTTTTATACATGTTCAATGTGCTAAGTCTCTACCTTTTATTTTTTTGAATAATTGAAGCACAGAGTCTTGATTTTCTAAAATAATGGTCTTATTTTTCTATAACAACTTTTTACTAACTATTTACTTACATATCAAATGCAACACATGTGGTATAAACTAGTTTATCTAAATACAAAGTATATTACATCTATATACAAATATTTTGTATGGGACCGTTTTACAAATCTAGTTTAATTTGCATTTTAAAAATAATAAATAAATTTGTGTGGTGAACTCACACAAAATTTGTAATCTATCTAATAATGATAATGAGTAGTTCTGTTAAACTTATTCATAATTTGAAATTTATATTATTACATTTTTATGGATTAATACTATAACACTTATTAATTGATATTACTACATTCATAAATTAATTAATCGAAGTGTAACGATATCAATTGGGAATTAAACCAAAATCGTCTCATAACTTTGCACTTTTATTGAAATGGTTCCATAATTATCAATTTTTCTAATTTAGTCTCATATGTATTCAATTTGATGCAATTTAGTCCCAACCCGCCGGAGGTCATTCAAAATTGCCCAAAACGACGTCGTTTTGGACACGTGGCTTACTGGCGGCGCGTGTAGGATACGCGCCCAAAACAATGTCGTTTTGGGTAATTTTGAACGACCTCCGGCGGTTTGGGACTAAATTGGAACAAATTGCATACATTTGAGACTAAATTAAAAAAGTTGATAATTATGGGATAATTTCAATAAAGGTGCAAAGTTATGGGACGATTTTGGTTTAAATCCCGATATCAATATCATAGTATGCACAAGTTTCACAAAGAGAATTTATTTTTAGTTATACTATATATTTAGAACGATAATATATGAATCGAACCATAAGTAAATCACACGTTCAACGTCTAGCTAGCTAGACAACCTAGCTGCACAAATCCAAAATTTTAAAGTCTTCTTTGAAAATAAAAATCTTAATACTACCGTTGCATATATAGGAGAATCTGAAACGAATGCCAATTTAAAGGTATATATACATAACATAAGTGTAAATGTGTAATACGTACACTTTCAGACATTCTACATATATATATATATATGTATATTACTTTTATCTAGGCATGCAAATATGTTATTTTAAAGCCTCAAAAAAAAATTGTCCAATTGAGCTTTGGTGTCCCAGTCCACTTGAAATTAAACAGATTTATTTACAATAGTATAATTTTAATTAGAGGAATTTATTATAAGTTTGTGCTATTAATATTATATATATGGTGTGTGTACTATACAATGTGAACCAGGTGTAAAAAAGACATGGAATGACTGGTCAAAATCACTTAAATTTCGGACTACTAATATCAAGTCTGTAAGTCATGATTAAGACATGATTTATTATTGCAAAAAGGGTATAACTCCTGATACAGAACAATGTGTCTTATATTATAATAGATGTATTAGTAGTAATAACTAAAGAATATAAGTTACATTAATTACAAAAGAATATTAAACGTGATAACTGAAGGACCGAGTCTGTAACACAAACATGAAGTTAGTTTCACAGGAGACTACTCATTATGCATTAGTTACCAGTTTTTTTATGATGAAGCATGTGATAGTGAGGTTTTATAAAATGATGAACATTAATGTTGCAGCCAAGGGAGAATAAGAGTTTAAATCACAAATGATCCCATAACTTTGACCTCAAATAAGCTTAGTTATATAATTTTTTTTTTTGTCGATGTAGTCTCAATATATTTAACAATGTCCAATTTCAGTTCCAAGTTCACTGAAAATTTTAAAATTACATTGTTTTGCCAATTGAATTTGGGATTTTTCGGTCGCGGATGTGAATGTAATGCCACGTGTAAAAATAATTCAGCTAGATCGAGGATTCCATTTTGATTTTAATTGTTTATTTTTTTTAATTTTTTTAGTAAATTATGTGACCTATAATTTTAGGTGTAAAAAATATTTTGCACGTGGTAATCCGGTCACACCCGCGCTGGAAACCCCCGAAATTCAATTAGCGAAACGACATAATTGACAAAAACTTGTATGAATCTGGTTCATGCTATGAATTTGGTTTTTAATTCATGTCATTTGACCATATCCAGTGTATAATACGGGTAAAATTTAGTGGTTTAGAAAAATGTGTTGAAAATGAGTTTAATGGATCAAGTAATCCAAGTTCATAGCATGAACCTGGTTCATGGGAGATTTACTCGACATAATTTTAAAATTTTCAACTGAATTGAGACTTAATTTGGACATTGTCATAGATATTGATACTAAATTGACGATAAAAAAATTTATGAGACTGAATTTATTTGGGGCCAAGTTATGAGGCAATTTGTGATTTAAATTCAGAGAATAATTCTATTTCGAGCTAGTTTCTTCTTTATCTTTTGTGCTCCTTAAATTACCAATGTGAATGGTTCAAGCAATAAGACAAGGCCTAACATAGATGGTAGGCACAACTGTATTTGTCCTTGCTGCACAATCCCATGTACTCGGTTTCATGCTATTTCTTGATATGGTGCAACAGTTATAATGATCATATATCTCTCATTCTCAACTTATTAATGGTTATATACAATGATATCAAATCTATATGTAAGTAAAATAAAATAATCTGAAAAGATTTTAGTATTAATTTGTGTAATTATAAACCAAATCACTCGTCGGTCAAATTAATAATCTATATTTTCAACACATATAGAGCCCTTTAAGATCCGAAACATGATAAACAGAAAATATGTGCTTTCCAAACTAAAGAAATTTTCCTCCAAAAATTTAGATAAAAATAACTCGAGCTATAATACAATTTCGATTTGCACAAGTCAAAACACACTATTTACTCTAGAGTACGTACACGAATTTTATGAACCTCCATGGCTCCAACTTTACACAAAATTAACTCTCCGAAAAAATTTGTCCATAGTATAAAATTGATACCATTACATGTAAAAATTGATATCACTACGTACTTTTATAAATTAATTATATCAATATAGTTTAATATTATAATCATAATTTATAATCGTAATAATATCCGTTGGTAACTGTAGGAGTTTGAATCACAAATGATCTCATAACTTTGCGGTCTTAAATAGATTTAGTTCCATAATTTTTTTTATCGTCGATTTAGTCCCAATAATTTTGACATTGTTAAACTTTAGTCCCAAATCGGTTGGAACAATGTCGTTTTGCCGATTCAATTTGGGGTTTTTCGTCGGATATTGTGACTGAACTGCCACGTGTATTTTAAATGTATTTAGCTAATTCTTGCTCAATTATGTTTTAATTTAAGTTTAAAAAAAAAAAATTATATGCATGAAATCCCAGTTGTTAAAAAAACACGTGGCAACCCATTCACAACATCCGCAGAAAAGCCCCAAATTGAAACGATAAACGACGTTGTTTCGACCGATTTGGGCCTAAAATTGAACATTGTCAAAGTTATTGAGACTAAATCAACGATAAAAAAAACTTATGGGACTAAAGTGGGTCTCATGTGCACCCGGGTGCACCGTGCACTCATAATGCATTTTAGAAGTGTGCAACTATACAAAACAGAAACATGCAACTATTTCAAACACAAACATGCAACTATTCCAAACAGAAGCATGCAACTATGTTCCTATATTAACACTTTTCTGTGTAAATAAGTCACAATTTTCAGTATAACAAATTGAACGCTTCTAAAATGTATTATGAGTGCACGGTGCACCCGGGTGCATACAAGACCTAGTCATTTGACTAAATCTATTTGAGGTTATAGTTATGAGACCATTTATGATCCAATCTCATAAATATAGTGTTATTAATTTATTAGTGTAATAATATCAAGACAAACACCACATGCGCATTCCATAATGTGTTTCTTCCGGATTCGGCCGAATGTGCCGTGTTGAAAAATATGAGATGCTGGTCTATTAATCCGGGCTAATGGGGCCACGAATAGTGAATCGGCCAAATCTGATGAGAGTAAGCACATCTAAGAAAATATGTGGGGTATTTTCTTCCGAATTGAACGCATGATATATTGTCATAAGCATTAAGCTATATTTGTTTTGAAACTCACTCGAATGGATTTAGCACTTTGAGATCCACGTCGAACACTATTTTTGAGATTTTTACATTCTTATTTTAAATTGAACGCATGATATATTGTCATAACTTGTATTTTACATTCATTCCTATGATATATCGTCATTTTTTTCTCACTTGTTATGGATGATAATTTATACCGAATCAGCGGTGATCAGTCCCTCCTCCGCCCCGATCGAGGTGGGCTTTTTGAATATTTGTCGATTGAGGTTCAATTTTCGAGGAAAACCAGATAAACTTAAACTGGGGACGGTATTTATTTATGTCTTGTGCCGATAGTATATATTTTTTATGTATATTTATGATATATAGTTATATACCTATATATATTTAAATATTATTTTGATTATTTATATTTTGTTGATTTGATATTGTTTTATTTTTAAATGAATAATAATTTTATATTATAATTAGTTCTCAATGATATAATTATATTTTAGGGAGATATAATAACTATAAAAATAAAAATAGAAAAATTAAATTAAATAAATAATTCTACTTTTTGGGTAATTTTCGAAATACCCAACATCGTGGCAGTAGCTAGGGGTAGGGGTGGAAACTAAAAATAATTTCCCAACGTGGATCACTGTCGTGTGCGGGAACTAAAATTTCTCAATGGAGTCGAGGAACGCATAAAACGGCCTCGCCCCGTTGCAGTGGCGAAGCCAGGATTTTCGTGTAGGGGGGCCCAATTAAGACTAAATTGTGTATGCATCAAGTGCATCGTGCACTTCATCGTGTAATTTAGAAGCATTCAACTTGTTGCACTAAAATATGCAACTTATTTATACTGAACAATGCAACTATTAATATGGAAAACAAGTTACACGTTTCAGTGTAGACAATTTTCACATTTTAGTGCAACAAGTTGCATGGTTCTAAAATATACTATGGAGTACACGATACACTTTGTGCTCATGAGAACCAATCCCCAATTAATAGTAATAAAAAGTACGAAAATAAAAGTTTAAAACAAAAACATAAACTAATACATATATTTATATAATCAAAATGTTAATTATATACATTTGAAAACAAAATGTTAATACATTTAATAACATGCCTCTTCGACTCTTCTTATTTTGGAAGCGTTGCATGATAGCTTTGTTACTAACTTTAAAAAAAAATAAGTATACAACTAAACAAACGTTCAAAAATTTATCTCCAATTCGGTTAAGAGGTGAACTTTTGATGAATTTGATTGCTGAAATGATCTTTCCACGGTAGTTCTAGCAATGAGTAGGATTAACGGTAACTTAACAAGCGAGTAATTTAATTAGAATACAGTATGAATTTTTGTAGAACTAATTTTTGAGCAAGACCTGCTCTTCTAACAATTGTAGAGAAATTTTCATCCAAACACACATCAATAATAAATTTTCAAGTTGATTGTCAAGTTCAAGTGGAACAACTCAGATTTGCTCAAACATGTATATGAGATTAAATATTTTTTATTATATATATAATGTGAAATTACTAAAAAATCCTTAAAAAATTTCAAAATCTCAGGGAGGTCCAGTGCCCCCCCTGTACTCTTCCTCGCTCCGTTCCTGCCCCGTTGCCACTTCTATCACTAATTCATTTTCTCTCACCAATATGATATAATAATAATTCATCAGTCACTATTAAAAATGAATATTTGTCATGTACACTACGTCCTCAGTGCAATTTAAGTGTGTGTTTTAAACATGCAACTTGTATTAATAAAAATAAGTTGCATGTCTAAAAAATACACTTGAGTTGCATGGTACACTTAGTACATATAAAACATTATCATTAAATATTGATTTGACATAAATAAAAAATTTAACGCTGTCAATATTTGAAAACTATTTAATATATATACTTTTACTATTAAACATAATTTTTAAATTTATAGAATTTGTTGAATTATGACTTCTCTCATGTATAAATCAAATTCTTGAATCAAATATACCATAAGGCTCCATTTGAATGGATGGATTTGAAATTTGTGAATTTTACACATAAATCACCACTCTTTACACTTGAGTTAAATAAATTTATAAATACTTAGATTTAAGTCTAATTTAAAATGAAGGGATTTCAAAATCATGTAATTTGAAATTCTCTCCTCCATACCCCTTCCCTCTCTCTTCCCCTTCACTCTCTTCATTTCTCTCTTATCTATTCACAATTCATAATTTGAAATATATGTCTTCTTACTTTTATTATTTTTTAAATTCATTTATTTCAAACGGGAGGGATTTCCTTTAAAAAAAAACTGGAGGAATTTCAAAATCATGTAATTTGAAATCCCCTCCTCCATACCCTTTTCCTACCTCTTCCTCCTTCACTCTCTTCCTTTCTCTCTTATCTATTCACAATTCATAATTTAAAATATATATCTTTTTATTTTTATTATTTTTTAAATTCATTTATTTCAAACCCATCGAAACGGAGCCTAAAACCTTTTCAGGAAGGTGGAAATGAGATTTTTTTATGCCAAACAAATGCACGCACTGCTCGACAATACATGGAAAAACCGGGAAATGATGGGCACAAATTTCTCAACCACGTTTATGACCAATTAATGCTACGCAACAGGTCCCATGTCCGAATCAGAAAGTTTTATACTTACAATTGCAAGTAAAGTTACTATGTAGGAAATGAGTATTGTGTTATGAATTAGGTTTATACATGACATCTATCTCAATTATATATAAAAATGATTACTGTTATGTATAAAAAAATTTATTGTTTGAAAATATAAAATATTATTTAAATAGAAAGAGTTTTTGTGAATAATAGTAATAATTTTTATACATAACGGTGATAGTTTTTTACACATAACAGTGATACTAAAAAATCAAGTTCACCATGAACTCGGGATCACACAAGTTTTTGCCGTAGAAAATATATATAAGCAGTTTCAAATTTTAGTATTATATAATCATCAAAACTACTCATCCATTGAGAGTATCCCATTTATATAATTGAAACTTTTGGCGGCTTTTCTGCATTTCCGTTTAGATCAGCAATTTCCGACCAAAAATGAGTTTCTCATTTATCAATTTATATATTTCCAGAAAATTCTGATATTAATAATGTTCTTGTAAATTAATCGTAAATTATACGAACCAATATTCAAAATGACATTCTTACAAGACCCCAAATGAATACAAAAAAAAAAATCCATTTGAGATAAGGCAGCCAACACGCTTTTAATAAATAAAGACTTCATATTAATGTAACATATTTTAGTTTGTTTATTTTTTGAAAGCATTGTGATAGTTGTTAGATGGAAAAGCTACCAGCCTGCCATGCACTATTGTAGCGTTGAATGATTTTTTTATACACCCTTTGCTAATAATACTTATTATTTTATAGCGTTTACACACTCCCTTATAATTAATTAATGCAAATTTGATCCAATTTTTACCTAATTAAATAGGTTATATAAGACCCATGACTTTTTGTGTTAAACGATATTAGTACAATTTACTATACCAACTGCTTTAAAGATAAAGTAAAAAAATTGTTTAATTAAAATTTTGTGGAATAAAATCTTGCACCAAATTCAAATGTTACTCATATAGTCATATGGAGTACAAGTTAGTCATTGATCAATAATTCATTTATTTTGGATTATTTGAATAGGTCGCGTTCCTTTTTGTCAACAGCATTCACATCTTCAATTGGACTAGTTAGTGTTTAGTACTTGTAACTGAGTATATATGTTGTCAAGATATAAATTCATTTAAATGCTTTTAATTACTTGACCATTTATTTCAAATGTTTTTTTTTTTTATCTGTGTAGTGGTAAGTATATATATGGCATTCCAATTTTTCCGTTTGCTCACGTTATCTGGTTTAGTCATAGTAGATATATATAAGAACACAACTTTATATTGTTTAACCTTTTTTTTATATTGTGTCCACTTCTAAGAAAGAGTGGGTCTCATGTGGAAATGAGTGCCTAGAGGTTTAAACACATGTCTGAATTCTTGTGTTCTCAAAAAGGCTGAGGAATTAAGTTTGTTAATTACATTCTTAATTATATTACGGACACATTATTCGATTAATTCCACATAAAGACCCTTGTCAAGAGTCAGTCAACATTCGGTATTCTGTGTTCTATAATATATACTCCAAATGTTCTATATAGATGTTATGAAATTTCTTATATCGTAATTTTTTTTATTATGTATTAATTGTATATTTTTAATATGTATAATTGTATTATGAGATTTAACTTAATATTGTTCCTTTTTTTTGTCTTTTTATATACATATTTAAAATAAATAATAAAAATAACTAATTTCAGTTATATTTAATAACTAAAATGAAAAAAAAAAAACTATTAATAATTATGAAGTTTTAATTTGTATAATTTGACTCCACATAAAAAATAATAAAATAAGAATATTATATGGGGACAAGATGTAGAACCGAGGACAGGAGATAAATTTGAGTGATATAGTGCGAATTTTATTGTAAATGATTTGAGGGTCACTTGCGTGAGACGATCTCACGTTGAGATCGGACATAATTTAAGTATTGACGCTTTAACATTTTGGAAGGGATGGAGGGTGGGTGTTGATATGTGCTAGATTGTATCTCGCCTCATACATGAGACCGTCTTATATGCAAATTTAATTTTGTCAAATTATTTTTATTGTAGAATAGCGTGTGAAAATTTGGAATTTCTTAGCTCAACGTGGACTAAAATGTAGTATTATAAAAAAAATCATATTTAGTTCACTACTCGGACATCTAACGTTATAAAAATAATGCAACAAGTGGGCACTTGGAATTTGGAAATAGAAATCACATGTGAATATGATAATAAAGAATGACGATGATTTTAATTCTAAAAAATTTCAATTCTCACTTGACTACAATACCTTAAAACGTGACTCAATGAAACTACTTGGAAGTTGGAGTTTACTAAACTAAATCCACTATAGACACTGTTGCAATCCAACACAAAGCACTATAAATATGAGATTAAGTGATTCATTTGCAAATTGCAATCAACAATTCCAACTAAATACTAACCAACAAAATGTCTCCTCTGCTTGTTCTTTTACTATTTGATCTACACCACCATCACCACCACCATATTGTCACTCCTCCTCGGCTTCCGCATCCTCCTCCACCGCGTCTTCGCCCTACGCACATCCTACGAGGTAGGAAACGTCGTCGCACTTTATGAGGGCACCGTTTATCACGAACGACGCCACCCGGTCCACAATTCGTTTCGATTCCACGCCCGTTATGCTCTAGTCGACCTTGATCGCCCGCCCTACTCGCCTCCGAACTTCCTATCGGGCGATGATGCTCGTCGAGCTGCTAAGACGAGTGGGCCCGTGTAATATTTCTTTCTACTATGTATAATTTCTCATTAAAATTTTGCCACACTCAAGTGGTGTTTTCAAAACTAGTTGGACACAAAAAAATCTTATAAATTTGTGAGTAAAAATCATTTTTGATCCCACAGAATATGGTACCTCACGATTTTGGTCCCAACACCCATCACTTTGGTCCCAGGCCATTTTTTCATGGAATTTTGGTCCCACTGTTACGTTTAGTTGCAGTTTTTATTGGTCCGATAGGACAATGTTTGAGACCAAAATTGCAGTTGAACTTAATGGACTCCGTAACAGAATTACCAAAACTGCATGAAGAAATTTTTACGAGACTAAAGTTGAGAGTATTGAGATCAAAATCGTGAGGTCCTCCAAAAGTGAATTTTATCAACTTAATTTTTAAAAAAATGATTCTAATGTTTCAAATCTGTTTAATAGGCCGTAGCTCTATATACACTTGCATAACTTTTTCATTATTTTATGAAATTAGTAACATTTAATTTGTCATTGCAAGTCTAATATGCACTTAATAACATTTAATTTGTCACTTCACTAACATTGACTTGTATAAATTGAGCAGTTATCTTCTGAGAGTACCACCCAGCCTAGGATATGAAAGAAGTCCAGTGAATTACTACTACTGCTATGATATTCAAGGCTCTACAAAAATTTTGAAGAAATGCCTTGTTGAGGTGAACAAATTTAATTAATTTCTTTAATTAATTTTCAATTCATTGCAATTACTCTCTCACTCTCTCTCCCTCCCTCCCTCTCTGATGGAGATGAAGCCAAGATATATAGTATTAATGGATAAGTTTGAAAGTCATCTACAAATTAATTCATGTTTGACTCAATTCATAGGTTTTAGATCCTTTTATTTATTAGTTATTTAATTTAGTCTTTTCGTTTATTGTGTTAATTAATTATGAGACTAGTATAAATAGTCCATTTCAAGCATTGTAAAAAAGGAGATCGAAATGAAATAGAAATATATTGGGTTTATCCCTTTGTTCGTGTTTTTATCTCGTTGTTATTCCGGTATTCGTAATGAATCAACGAAATTAAACGTTAATCACGTTTTTGTATTCATCCGGATATTCTAAGAATCAACGGATAATACTATTATATGCTTCCGCCAAACTACATCTCTCTCTCTCTCTCTCAAACTGATATATACTTAATTTTTCTTTTCTTTATTTAGGCAAGCAATACACCATGGGGTGAGAGTGTGACATTTGTGTTCAATCCAAGCTCTGATTTAGTTCCAAAATCTGAATATATTAGCCCTTTCATGGTAAGTCTTGATCAATTCATTATTTCTTGAATTGATTTTACAAACATATGTGCATATACAATAAATTTATTTACCAACAAGTAATATTGTATTTTTAATTAATTAACTTCCTTTAATTTCTTATAACAATTTATAGGATATGTTAGGAAATTGGAGGCTGAAAGTGAATGAACCCAGTGAACATTTATTTGCATTTATTGCAGTTGAACATCCCAAGTTTGGCACCTATTTTAGATCTTCATTTACAGCAAAGAAAGTCATGACTTCCTCATTACTTACATCAGATGATCTTGAAGCATTCTTCTGGTTGATGCCCCATAGAATTTCAATCACAGCCTATTGGAATGTAAGTGATAAATTTTCATTCGATTTCATGATTTTTATTTTTTTTTGACTAAATTGCAAATTCTTGTAATTTAGTTAATATTTTTGTTTTTAACCAGTGACACTTTGTATACACAACAATAGTATTTTGTAACAGTGACACTCGAAAAAGAGTCCCCACAAGAATCTGGGTTCATTAGTCTCACTCTTGAGTTAAGCAAAAACTTATGTGAATTCAGGCTCACATGAACGTTTTTCTTTTTCCAATTGTACTATTTAAAAATAAACATTTTTTTAAACAAGCACACTTTAAAAACACAATAATAACACTCTGTATGCATAACAATGATACTAGAAAAAAGTCAGGCCAATTAATTTCCCCGTTTGGTTCGTGGGATTGACCGGGATAGGCTAGGATTTGGATTTTAATCACAACTAATCTAAAGTTTGGTTTGTGGAATGATGACCCATGATATACTTCAAGCTCGGGTTGTATTAAATCCCTCCATGGAAGGATATGTCAATCTCATGTAAAAGGTGGGATAGAACATATATCATAAATGCAATATTACAATTTTGTCCTTTTAGGGGGTGTTTGGTTCACGGGACATGATTGATTAGGTGTGATAGGATTGAGTAAGATTGAGTAAGATTTGATTGATTAGACTGGATTTGTTTGAATCAAGATATGTGTTTGGATTGTAGGATTGAAGTGAGAGATTAGATGGGATACCTATTGAAATGTCATAACCACCCTTAACACACTTTATTCTTGTGAATCTATTCAAACAATAGAAGGACAATTTGTAATATTGCATGCACTAGGGATATGTTTTATCCCATATTTCACATGGGATTGACATATCCCTCCATGAAGGGATTTGATATATTTTCTACTCGGACTTGAAGCATATCATGGATCCTCATCCCACAAACCAAACGGTAAATTAGTTGGGATTAAAATCCTAATCCTGACCTATGCTAATCAATCCCGCGAACCAAACGGGGCCTTATTGTATCCAATCTAATACATTAATCAAATCCTACAATCCAAATGTATATCTTGATTCAAACAAATCCAGTCAAATCAATTTAATCTTATCACACCTAATCAATACAGTCCCGTGAACCAAATGCTCCAAAGTCTTTAAAAATCGACCAAGCTAGATATTGATATTGTTTACTTATTTGGTATAAATTAATGATGATTGCAGGCAGTGAAACTAATGTGGAAAAATGTACCCTTCTATGAACATCCAAGGAAAGAAAATCCATTGTATAGGGAGGAAGCTATTCCACTAGATGAAAAGATGCAATTTTGTCCTCTTTTTGGAAGTAAAAATAATGCAAAATATAACCTGAGGCGTGAAGAAAGAATTGATCGCTGCTTCACCTGGAAAGATGCTAAGAGACCTTGGTCATACCTAATTCAATACGCAGGCAAAACTTTGGAATGAATGTGATTGATGCATGATATATATTGGTTTAGAATTTAGTAATCTATATTAGTACTTCTTTTTTTTTAAATATACAATTTTCCAATAATAATAATATCAGAATAGTTTCGCCGAATTAATTTCCTATTTTATTTTCATATTAAATTAGACTGTCTTTTATTCAACATGTAAGTAACGGATTTTGCTCTTTTAGTTCCATAGCCGATTGGAATGTACATGATGGAACAACAAGACCAATTAATTTCATGCATTAGAGTCGAAGTTTAATTAATACTCCCTCATTCAAAATACATGTTGTGAGGTGATAGGTTGATATATGCTTACGATTGATTCTCTTGTTTCATTTTTCGTATTCCATTGATGTTCTGCCACCCTTCTGAATCTTTAACATATGGACTCAAAATATGGTGGTACATTGGATACTTTTTATTATTTCACATATCACCCATTCATACTATAAAATACAAAGTGGAACACCAATTATAAAAAAAAAAAAAAAAAAAAAGTGATCTTATTCTTGACACTTAGGGCTTCTATTAGAGATTCGGTTCACAATCTTAACAAAATACAGCTATTTCCTGCTCATTTGCAAAATAAAAAGAAAATGAACGAAATGAAATAGTTCAATTGGACTACCTAGCTACCATGAGGTATTCCGTATTCGTGGTATTCATAATTTAAATTGAAACGTTACATGACGTATTTTTCTCGAAAAAATTATATATTTATTAATAATATGAAATAATATATATTCAAACAAAAGACTCAAATTTAAACAACTAAATCATATCAATAAACTCTAAATCTTATTAAATGAACTTAAAAAGATTTTAAACAGATTTTTAAGTTGGTCCGTTTATTAAAAAGATCAGATCTAAATCTACTAAAAAAATTATTACTCCCTCTATCGATCCCATGATTATTTTCATAGGGAGATGGGCACACATATTAGTAAAATAGAATAATGAGTAAAAATTTTAGAGGTAATTTTATAAAATTTTATATATAAAGTAAAGAGATGAGTTGAATTATGTGTACGCGTGGGTCTAAAAGTAATGACAGTTTGTATAAATTTGTGAATATTGTGAGAATATAACTTATAAAGGGTTTTCCTATTTTAGAATGTAGAATTTTCAAAGTTGTTGTAACTTATTATTGGGAAGGGAAAAGTAAGGAGCTTTTGTCCCACATTGAAAAAATACAAATGAGGAAGTGAGTTTGCCTCTGTTTTATTTCCCGTTTAATTACAAGTGCACATAACGCACGCAACAAATTAATAAGCAATAACGATAATTTATTATTTTGAATTTATTATTGAATTAATTGAAAGTTGAAAAACCTAAATTAATGGTACATTATTTAGGTTGTCGGTTTTATTTTGAGGCCATTAGTGGCTCATAATACCGAACGTTTTCAACGGTCAAAACTTCGATGCTATAAATAGCACTTTAACTCGAAGTTGAAGGAAGAGTTGAAACGACTTAGGAAAAACGTGAAACCACGAATTGGAGAAACGATGCAGACATTTTTCGGCAATTGCCAACATATTTTTTTGTTCAGATTCGTTTGTACTATGGTGATATTTTTCACTTAACATCTCGGTTCGCCTCGAACAAGATATAGTGCTAATATCGTTGTTCTTAAGTCGTTGTATCTTGGGAAACAAGTGTCCTATGATTCACCAACATCGAAATTGAATGACACAATTTATTTTAAGGAAATCTTGTTTAACACGAGCCTCAATTATTTATTTATTTCAGCCATATACGGTGCAAAATAAAATAAATGAATAATCGAGGCAATAAAATTACATAATTTTTTAAGTCCAAAAATGAATTTAAAAATATGAATTTAAAACGTTTAATTTTTCAATTTTGAAATTGTGTCCAAAATTAATATTGGTGAATATTAATAAACCTCATCTACAAATACATTTAGATGGGTTTTCTTAAATTACCATTAATTTAGATGGGTTTTTTTAGCTGTAGTTCTTCATCTTTACATTACTTGAACACATCACTTATCTACTAAAGACGAATCACGTCAAATTTATATGATGGCTTTATTTTAAATTTCTGAATTTTTGTAAGAAGTTATTTATGACATTATTATTAATTTTTAAAATTTTTAATTTTAATAATTTATTATTTAATTTTAATCTCTACCTTCAATTTCTTATTTATTAATTATGAATCACCCCCATTCATGTGGTTTGCTATATATTAAATCCTTTGAATTTTTATGAGAAGTTATTTATGGTATTATTAATAATATAATTTTTAATCCCTAATATTAATTTTTTTAATTTAATCTATGTAATTCAATCTTTTGTAGAATAGAGTTGATATAAATATTCTAATTCTTATCGTTTATTAATTTTTTTTATCTCGTTTGTATAAGGACTTTCTTTGTCTGTATCCAATTTATTTTTCGTCTCATATTTTTCTGAAGACATTTATTGGAAATTCATAGAGGTTTCTAAGGCAATTCATATTTAAATATCACTCCATAATTTATTAATTTATATCCTCTCCTATTCCTTTTAAATATCACTAGCATGTAACTCGGCATACTACGCGAGATTGAAAATAGTTTTTATATCATTAATTTTAATTTAAATACTTTAAATATTTAATTAGTTTGATTAATTTAATTATAGACATAATTTTTATTTTCTAATATTGTATGTATATTTTCATTCATTTCTTATTCTAAATAACTCTCTCTCATTCTTATTAATATCTTTTTAGTCTATTAGAATATTTATAAAATAAATAGTGTTATGATATTTTCTCCCTCCATTTTATCATATATATACCCATAATAATTAATTTTTATAGTCATTTAAATTTTCTTATGCCAACATTAATCATATTTTTTTATAATTAAATATGTCTAACAATAATTACAATTGATTGGGAAAATTATTCACACAACATATTTGTAGAAAAAAAAATTCATAACCATGAAAATTAATCATGAAGGGTATATATGAGATAATGAAGGGTGAAAATATCAAAACGACATGTATTATATAAAAAATATATAATACTGAAATAAGTATGATATCTAATACTAATTGGAGAAAATAATTTAGAATAAAAAATGAATGAAAATATACACAAATAATATTAAAATATAAAAAATATACTTGAAATTAAATTAATTAAATATTTTTAAAATATTTATTTTAAAATTAGTAGTAAAAATATTATTTTGAATTCCGTACGCAGGTTACGTGCTAGTTATATATAAAGTATTTATGTGGGTACATCAGGTCTAGTCAACCAAATCTAGCTACACTTACTTCTAAACTAAATAAAGCATCTTTAATTAATATTCAAAACAGTTTATAGTTAATTGTCAATTTATAGGCTTAATTTTAGACATACTTGTTTCTTTGCAACTTGGAAGGAAAGAATTAATACTTATCATTTATTTCCTGTGTGATGTATAATTAACTTGCATTCCACAAGGCTATAACATTACATTTATTAGTGATCAAGCCTAAGTGCCAAACCATAATTGAAACTTGTTTGAAATGTGCAAGTGAGATGATCCTAACGAATTAGGATTTGGGAGACTTACTAATAGTCAGTTACATTTCAAGATTGTAACGAGTAAAATTCATTTTTGGTCCCACACGGTACGGTATTTCAGGATTTTGGATAGGAGACTTGGCATAAACCGTCTGAACCATATGGACTCGAATTTAAACATGGTTAGGACAAGCAAGCTCTAACTCTTCTTTCTTTCAATTCAAACGGGTCTTTCCCAATAAGTCAAGTCTCTTTTAACATCTCTACTTGAGTGTTGAGACAATAAATGATGTGCACGAACGGGTAACTATTTTTTTGGGACATATTTGCCCAACTTTGATTTCAGACAGTCTTCTTTAGTATATATTAAATTATTAACCACATTTCCCCTATTTATTAGGGGGAGATGTGTTCACATTCTCAAATGAAAGAACAGCTTAGTTCAAAAGTCTTTAAAAAAAGAATAGACCATTTATTATTCATTGAACTTTCAGACAATAAAAAAAAAAAAAAAATTAAAACCAATTTTATTATGTAATTTTATGGTGTAGTATTTTAATTCATAACATATTTTAAATTAATTGAGATATTTTAAGTAAAAATAATAATTTAAAAATCACATAAATTATTCTAAGTTATCCACAATAACAAAAAAATATCATTCAAATCATAAGTTATCTTCAAATATTAAAACTAATTTAATAAATAAAAAGAAGCTAGACCCAAAAGGTGCGCTTACATTCAACAAGACTAAAAGACCATTTCAATTATTCAATAATTAAAAGAATAGACCATTTATTAATTGAACTTTCAGACAAGAGGTAGATAAAGTCATAATAAGAATTGATACATTAAGTCATGAGAAGACTTAAATTAAAGGCTAAAAAGCTGCCTAATTTGTAATAACAAAATCAGATCCCAACGGCAGTAGATTATATCTAATTAAAGTCATGAAATATGCACATCAACTTATATGAAGCTTTAATTTGAACTAATTTATACAGTAAGGGTGGTTACAATAAAGATGACATAAAAGTTGTATTAAATGATCTTATACACAATATGAATCTCATTTACTATATTATATGATTCATGGATTTATGAGGCTCCATCAAAATAGAGTTCAAAGAAGATGCAAGTGATCCCAAAAAAAACTAACTATTCAATTTTGGTCACATAACTATCTCGATTGTCAAATTTTGGTCCAATTTTCTCCAAAAAACCAAAAGAAAAAAACGTCGTTTCCAGTCACGCACAAGTCACGTGACGGTTTAAATTGGAAGTTTCCAAACTCGTAGCTGACGTGAACGCTGATTGCTAAAAGAAAATCATTTTTTCCACAACTTAGAAGGAATTTTCTCGCTCTTTCTAATTTTTTAAAATGATTTTTTTTTAAAATAGTAATCGTAGCTACGAGCTCGAAAATATGTTTAAAAATTTGTAAATATAAGACAATATGTTTTAAAAATCTTTAAATGTTGGACAATCGAGCCTGAATCTCACATGATATTTCAGCCCGATTTGGGCTTATTCGGATTCAATTGTCCTACATTTACAGATTTTCAAACACATTGTCCTAGAGAAAAAAGTTTTTTACATCCCGTGAACTTTCATGTTTTCATTTTTTGGTAAAAAAAAATTTAACTATCCGATTTTGGTCCCATAACTTTTGCCTTTGTCCAATTTTGATCCTATTTTTGCCGGAAAAACGAAAACGGCGTCGTTTTCGATCAGAAATTGGGGATCTCCGTCCGGCCTTCACACGTGGACGCTGAGTGTTTTTTTTTTTCATTTTTTTTAATCCATTTTATTATACACATAGATAATTCCAATAATAAATTTAAATCAAAAATCTAATTAATATTAAAAACTTAAAATAATGCAGTATAAATTAAAAGAGTCCTCTACTAAAATTAAAATTAAAAGAATAAACTAAAATTATGATGCAACTAAACTAAAATTAAACACTGCAAATTAAAATTAAACACTGCAAATTAAAACTTGTAACACTTATATTGTTTTTCTTTCCTGATCTTCGTTTTTAGCATTACTTTGAAACTAGGGTTCTACACTCAGAGAGAGAGAGCCGCATTTGGAACTAGGGTTCTACACTCAGAGAGAGAGAGGTAGCAGACCCCGTCTTTGCGCCGGCGACATGGCGGTTATGCGAAGAAAAGGGGCGATGGACTGGGATCGCCCTGATTATGGTAAGTTTCTTTTTCAATTTATGTGGGTATGTGGTGTGGGGTTTACTTTTCTAGTATTTTCTAAAGAATTTATGTGGGTATGTGGTGTGGGGTTTACTTTTGTAGTATTTTCTAAAGAATTTGTTGTGGGGTTTGATTTTCTATGAAAATATTCTCCTGAACATGTGGTATGTGGGGTTTTCTTGTTGTTTAATGTCTTCGACTTATTGCATTTATTTATTGTGGTTGAGAAACGGGTAGCAGCATTTATGTGGGGTATGTAGGGTTTTGTTGTCGCTGTTGTGGTGTTTATTTTATTATTATGTTTAAAGTGAGCATGTGGGGATTACTTTGTTTATTTTTTGTCTCTGAAGCTCAGTTTTGTTTGTATTTTCTTGGCATTTTGCAGACCCTAAAAGTAAGAATCTTACTGTGGTATTTCATTTTGGGGGGACATTTGAGAATATGCCTAATCCTTTATATATTGGGGGTCAAAGGATAATGTATGACTGGGTCACAGCCGATGGATTTAGAATGAGTGACCTAGATGAGTGGAGTACCAATGCAGGGGTTAATGGCCAGAAAAGATTTTATTTGAGAATGATGGACTATAACTTCAAATTGTGCATTGATGATAATGATCTAAGGAACTGGGCTAGTAAGTTTCTGATGGAGGATAGGGAAATGCATATCTATGTGGAGGTAATACATTTTGATGATGAATCAGATTATGAATCTTTTGAAGATCCTGATGATATTATTGGGAATGAGTTAAGTGATGATGAAGTGAGGGCTGGAGCGAGGTCTGAAGTGAGGGCTGGAGCAAGGGATGAAGTGAGGTCTAAAGTGAGTGCTGAAGTGATGGTTGAAGTCAGGGCTGAAGTCAGGGATAGGGGCAAGAGTAAGGTTGTGGCATCTGATTCTAGTGAGAGTGAAGTTGACTTAGAAGATGGTGTGATTCAAGGTGATGCTTATGACTTTGTTGAGCATAGGGTCTCTGAGGAGGATAATGATTGGCCTAGCTATCCTGTTTTTAATCCCAAAACAACATTTGCTCTTGTCTTTTCCATATCCCAAGTATTTACAAGCAAAAAAGAGTTCAAGTTTGCTGCACAGTCTGATGCTGTAAACCAAAGAAGAAGCATTCACTTTCCAAGGAATGATACTAGGAGGATATATGCCAAATGTAAAGACCCTACCTGTAAGTGGTTGATTCACACTCTACGTATAAAGGATGAACTTTCATTTCAAATCAGGAAGTATAATCCTAAACACACATGTGCACCTTCTAAAAAGGTGACAAGTTGCACTTCCTCTTGGTTGAGTGAGAAATTTATACAGAGATTTCAGTCTGATGCAAAAAGAAGAGTTTTTGTATTTGGGGCTGATGCATCTCATGACCTTAGGTGTGACATTTCTAGGCAACAAGCTCATAGAGCCAAGGCCTTAGCATTACTTAAGATAGATGGTGATCCTGATGCCCAGTATGCAAAATTGTGGTCATATGCTGATGAGATTAGGAAAACAAACCCTGGGTCAACCATCATAATAGGGACAGATAAAGATAATGGGGTGACAATGTTTACCAAGGCATATATGTGTTTTGATGCTATGAAGAAAGGGTTTACTAAGTGCAGACATGGAATTTGTGCCATACTTAAGCAGAAACTGGATCCCAGTGACTTTGTGGATAATCAGAGGTCCACCACCAATCAGAGCTCCACCACCTTCTACGTTTGGTGCTGGTCATTTCACCAGTATGCAGCCAGAGACCTTCAGGAGAGTATCTGAAGAAAGTGGGCAAAAATTTATGAGCCTCTCACCTCAGACTAATGTTGGGGACAAGAAAGCTACTTATAAGAAGGGAAAAAAGAAAGCTACTAATAATGTTATTTGAACTTATTAGTTGCAGCATGGCTGTGGTCTATTTTCTTAGCTTTTGTTGAAGCAAAACTTAGTATTGTATTTTGTGGCCAGATTCAAGACATCTTTTTGGCTAGAAGCAAGACTTCTTAGACTTCTTATTTTATTTTGTGGCTAGTAGCCTTGATATTTTATTAATATGGTATTGGCTAGAAGGAAAGACTTCTTAGACTTCTTATTTTATTTTGTTATTGGGCAGATTGTTAATGACTGGTATTACAACTTATGCAAATTATTGTGCTTTAGAAGGTATTGTGATTGTTGGCAGATTGTTATTGTGATTGTTGGCAGATTGTTAAGTTGAATCTTTAGTTGCCAAGTTGAATCTTTTGAATTGCTAGGATACAAAACCTCTGTGTATCAATAGTATTTTATTTATTTCTTCCTATTGTGATCTCATTTATTGGATAATCTTGAAGAATGGAAAGTAGCATAGGTCCTGTGTCATCCCCATAGCTGGTCATTGATCTTGTATTTAGACAAATTGTGGTTGTTCCAAATGTTGGTCTTTTGCTTCCATAGAAAAATATTTGTTTCAGGATTTATTTTATAGAATCCTGGAGCACTTTGCTTGTGCTTTTTAAGGCAACTGAATATATTTTACTCAGATTTCTACTCCTGAAATTTCATAAGATTTGGCAAGTATATATGTTCATTACAGAATCATACCTTTTATCTTTTTTCTTATATTATTGCTTGACATGCCTCAAATCTTCATGTATTAACCTGCTCCAATTCCTTGAAACAGCGAAAGATAATCTAACTTAAATATTTCATTTATTGACCTGACAGTGTGGATGTTGGATTAGATAGCTTAAGTCATTTTCTACTGTGTTCATAAACCCTGTTTCTACCGTGTTGTCATGTAACAATTATGCAGATTGTTATTTCTTGTAGCTCCATTGAAGGTATTTATGCACAATTAAACACCAAACACCAAACCAAAAAGCATATTAATCAACTAAAGATGAAATACATGCTGGAAATTACATTCAACATCTTAATCAAAATTACACATCAATTCAAAAGCTGAAATTACATATGACATATCATCAACCTATCATCCTATAATTCAAGGTGTTAGTACCATTTGAAAACATGTTACATACTATCTTAATCAAGTAGAAGCATGCCAAAAACACCACAACCATCTTCACCAGCATCCCCTGTTTTCTTCCATTCTCAGATTTCTTCATCTTCAACTTCAAAAATCTTTGTTCTTTCTCCAATCTACAATTAACATTCTGCAAAATCCTGATCATCTCTTCAAGTTTATCAATTTGAGTCTCAAGATTTTTACTCTTCAACTTCTCTTCATTCAACTTTCTCAATAGTCCAGGAATAATTTGTTTTGCTCTGTCACACACTGGTGGATCAAACTACTTAAAATATTTGCAGTGCCCATCACTCTAAGACAATAACAAACATCGGCCACTTAAAATTCGACTTATAATTCGAGCAAATAAAAAAAAAAAAATTCGTTTTATCAAAAATAATTTCTTACCGGATACTTCTCACACCCAAGAAACCTTCGACCAACATTGTCATCCTTCCAACAAGTTACAATAACTGCAAGATGACCACAATAGCAATTGGTAGAATTCGAGCTTCGACTTGATTGAGACATTAGATTAGAGTTGGGGACAGAACTGAGAGAGCGGATTCGACCTACAAAGAATGGACTTGATTTGGGATGAACGCGATTTGGGATGAACCCTAGTTTTTCTCCTTCTTCCCGTCGTGTGTTGCAATTTGGATTGAATGGGTGACTCTTTTAATTATACTGCATTATTTTAAGTTGCAGATTTTAAGTTTTTAATATTAATTAGATTTTTAATTTAAATTTATTATTGATATTATCTATGTGTATAATAAAATGGATTAAAAAAATGAAAAAAAAAACACTCAGCGTCCACGTGTGAAGGCCGAACGGAGATCCCCAATTTCTGATCGAAAACGACGTCGTTTTCGTTTTTCCGGCAAAAATAGGACCAAAATTGGACAAAGGCAAAAGTTATGGGACCAAAATCGGATAGTTAAATTTTTTGGGACAAAAAACGAAAGACAGGAAAGTTACGGGACCAAAAAACTTTTTTTCTCCATTGTCCTATATTTACATATTCGTAAACACATTGTCCTACATTTCCAAGTCAATAAAATTATTGCCCTTAAAACACAACCCCCTAAAGTTATTGTCCTAGAAAAATATTTTTCCCTAATAAACAACTAATACCATTAAATAATGCACTTGAATTGCACGGTGTAAATAGTGCATTGAAGTATTTGTCAACTAGATATTATGTGAAGCTTAGGGCATTCCCAATGGAGCACCACATCTTGAGCTAGCACTACATGTAGCGCAAGATGGTGCTCCAACAGCGCGCCACATTGTAGTGTTGTATTAATGTAGTGCGAGATTCAGTACTACATGTAGAGTGGTACTATTCATCACACTACATCTTTTCTTTTTTTGTTTTCATTTATTTTTAATACAATTTACATTTTATCATTTTTCTTTTCATTATTATTATTTATGAAAATTATTATTTGTTACATTTATACAATATAAAATTATTTTAAACTAAATAATAAAGTTCTAGATAAATAATTAAAACACACAAAATACAATAAATTAAAATACATAAATCACAAAATAAATTACATAGTTCATAATTAAATAGCACAAATACATTAAAATACATAAAATGCTAAAACAAAATACATAATTCATAATTAAATCACACAAAATACATTAAAATTCGAATCATGATTCTTAAGTTAAAAAAGTACGATACTTGAAATTAAACGCCCTAATTAAAAAAAAAGACCGAGATTATTCTTCGACTCCAAGATCACCAAAATTTACCCCATACATGATCAAAAGACTTTCAACATTTTATATGTATGGTTTGTATTTTATCATGAAATTTAATTTAATATCATTTTATAAATTTTTCTTTTTTATTTACATAAATTTAATAAAAAATAAATTTGATAATAAGAGTAGTATAATATTTATTAAGTTTAGAATTGTTTAATGTATTAATTAAGTTTAAATTGTATAATTTAATTTAATAAAAATTAAAAATAATATATGTAGTGTAAAATGTAAGCGTCATTGCGGTTGGAAATAAAATCGAATGTAAGCCTTGAACTATTTATTCTATCTTAATAATCCTATTTAGTGTAGCGTTAACTGTTGGGAATGCTCTTATTAAGCAAGGTGAACTTATTTTCAACATTTAAGTTATAGCTGATGTTATTCAAATCATCTTTTATTGGTTTAATAACACTGCTGGATTTTCCCGCCCCTATATAATAATCTCGGAAGCAGGAAAGAACAGGGGTGAAGCCATGCATACTATTTTTAATCATCCTAATAGTACTGTTTCTTTTAATCATAACAAGACTTGATACATTAATGTTTAAGTAGGTTTTCTGTAAAACTTGTTCACCATGAAATTGTATTCATATTTATAGATCTATCCTTTCAATTATCACGATTAATATGTTTTTGTGAAACTTGTTCACCATAAAACTGTATCCATATTTACAGACTATCCTTTCAATTATCACAACTAATACCTTTTTTTAATGTAAGTCATACTCTTCGGGTTATCACTACTAATACTCCTATTGTAATATAAGTCACACCCTGAAAAGATACGAATAATAATAATTTTTTGTAGTAATAAATCATGACTTAAGTTATCACGACTAATACCCTACTATAAGGAAGATTACAAGAATAACATTCATGGACTTGCAATAAAGTAGACAAAAACTTGTACGAAATCGTCATAAATAAAACCTCCTCAATAATAGAATAGAAGCAAAGAAAATGACATGAGAATTCAAAGAAGCAAGAATGAAAATAGTACCTCAATCACTAAGCCAATTAAGAAAAGAAAATAACATAACAATTAATTTGTTCATAAATCATATAGCCAAAGCAAAAAAACAAATATATATGTAGCTACGGTAAAACAAGGCTGCCCTTATACTCTAACATCTCTATATCATCATCTGCATCCGGCATCTCACAACACATTCTTACTTTCTCCGCAGAGTAATCATAGAAAATCAAATTACCTTCCTCATAACCATATTCCATCAAAACCACCCCATCTTTCTTCCACAAAGCCATCACCCTTAGCGAGTTCAGTCCATGCATAATCGGTTCCACATTAACATCCGTCACATGACTCCAACATCGTTCGTTACCTCCCCCTTCCATCTCCCACACCTCAAACCTATGAAAATCGCAAGTACGAACAAACAGGGCAAACGAACCACCATCCTTCGCAAACACCTCAGATGTCGCCAAATCCACCTCCCGGTCCCCAAAATCGGGATATGGGACCGTCTCAAACACCTCACTCCGCATGTCAAATGACAAAATTATGTACTTTTTCCCTGTCTTCCTCTGTATCCGCCAATTAGCCGATGAGCCATTTTTTGACGATTTTACCCCCTGAATACTGCTAATAAACAAAAGGCTACTATCCGTATCATCCAGTTTCCTCCATGTGTTGGTTTTTCCCGAATAGACCTCGACGTAAATAGCACCAGAACCACCCGAAAACATGATCAGCTGCACTAGTTTGTAATCTTTCGAAACAGAGTCGAAACCAAACCCAATCTCCCGAATAAATTCTTTCTTGTTCCAGTTTTTGAGACCTTTTTCGCACATTGCGGATACTGGCAGAACGTTGATTTTATCGAAACAGGGGTTGTATACTGCAACAGAAAGACTCCAAGAACGTTTACCGCGAGTTTTTATATACGGAGTCTTGTTATAAATGCAAATCAATCCGTTCACAGGTCCGGCAACTGATACTAAAGGAGTGGCTACTTTGTGAGTGCCTGCCTTTAAAAATTTCCGAAAAGCTTTGAGCGATTTCCTGTTATCTGCTTCTTGGACAGTGCCGATGTTTTCGTTTAAGAAATTCTGAAAAGCTGACAATTCTACAATCGATTCGCCGTTTTCTGCGTTCAGTATTGAGAGTTCGCATGAAGTCGATTTGGAGTTGGTGAACTGTAGGAGCAGAGTCTGGTCGTCGTTGGTGTCGTTTTGGAAGTGATTTTGGAGGTGGGATTGTGGAAAAGTGGATGAATCGATGATTTTGCACCATGATTTGCAGACGGCTCTGAATTTTAGAACGAATTCAGCTGGAAGACGGGATAGTATTTCGATTATGAGATCATTGTTTAGATCCATAATTGAAGGAATATTGAGTATTGAGGCAATATATCAAATAGGTGGTGTGCGAGAAGTACCAAACTAAAAAAAGTAGTGGAATAGACGAAATTGATGCGATTTAGGTCATAGATGGTGGGCATATATAAGTACATGTTATGTGTGAACTTATATATGGTAAGTTTAGATTTAGATTGTTTACGGGAAACAAATATTTAAGGATATCACCCTGTCAAAAAAATATTTAAGGATATCAAGATTTTGTTTAGATTTTGATTTGGATTCAAGTTTCGGCATTGATCTTTTTAAACCATTCATTTCATAGTCGATCTCATATGATAGTACAAGATCACAAGACTCATAGTCGTTTTTAGCGTCGTGCAATTATACAAAATGGAAACGTGCAACTATTCCAAAAACGAAACATGCAACTATGTTCCCATATTAACAGTTAAGACTTTTCTATGTAAATAAGTCACACTTTTCAAAGATAACAAATTGCACGCTTCTTCTTACACTACGAAATAATCTTGTTATCTTGCCCGATGCATCTAAAGACCTAACCTTTAAAATTTTATATGGAAAAAATAAATTGAATTAGAAATTTAATGTGGCTTTTGTATGGGACAAATATATATTACAAATCTTTGCAAAATATATATTGAACGAATATACAATATCTAAAAGATCTGACAATAATACATATATATCACAAATCTTTATGAAATTTATTATGGTTATTCAACAAATATGCTAAAAATTTAATTATTATTTTAGAATATTCATCATGAATATAAGGTAACTATTTTGCAGTAATTTGAACTATTTATTTAAGATTTTATTTAAAAAAAAAAACAGAATCCCCAAAATAATGTATTGAGGGGGACCTGAGTACAAATTTCATATTGTGAACAAATTTTATCGAAAATCTACTCTTAATCTTTATTAAAGAGAAGATATTCTGGCCTTTATAAGAAAGCGTAGATCAATTTAATTTAACATCGCAAGACATGCATGGATGGTTGAAATTTGGGTGAAGGGTGATCGATTAAAATGAACCAATCATTCAATCTTTTACTCACCGCAATTACTGTGCAACTGTTGCAAAGTGTAACTCTCAAGAGAAAGAGTTGATACTAACAAACTAGACAAAAACTAATATGAGACAGTCTTAAAACGGGATACAACTTAGCACAAATTACACCCACATTTCCCAAAGTGTTAAAGCGTCAATGTTCAATCATATGCAAATCGCCTCACCGTAGATGCCAAATGCAAAGTGTCTCAACAAACTAATATTTCTTAATAAAATAACAATTACCTTTGAGAAATAACGGTGAGTTGCACAAGTTCTTGTCATACATAAAATGGTTGCATTCGTGAATGTTGTTTACATTATACTTGCACTCGATATAAAACCGACAACAAATAAATATGTCCAGCAAAGTTTCATGTGTCAGGGCATACCACACATGAATAGTAATTATTCAATCAAAAATACCAATTCCAGTTTGCTGTTCATCTTGCAAGATTTCACTGCCTTTAAATACATCACACTTGTCACTAATATTAATAGTAATTTGTGATGCCTTTTACTACATGCCTCAAATACTGAAAGTAGTGAAACACGAGATGAAATAGAGGATCCACACAAGGATTGATTTTTCGAGTTTCACTCTTTTTTTTTTTAGTAAACATTAATTTATGCATTCAAAATTGTACAAGTAACCCCTGCAATACATTTTGAGAAAAGTTGTACAAAGAATCAAAGTAGGCTGAAGAGAGAGAGAGCAGCAAAATCATAGTTCATCATCAGCTACATCTCCCAACAGGTAACACACCAAAGTCAGGCAGGGAAATGGGAGGCTTTTGGGCAATGACAATGAAAAATAGTAACCAAATGGAAGCATAAGATCAAACACCTTTAAAATGTAGGAATATGATTTCGACCGACGATCCATTTCACCATATGGTTATGGTTCGCTAACGAGTAAACCCAGCACCGTAATCCACAAGTACTCGGAAAATCTGATATCATGGTGTTGCATTCGACTATATATTAAATTTCCTTGTCATTCATCGTATCTACTCTTCCTTCTTTTCCGCTTTTCATGTTCAGAGCTACGATGCGATCGACTAGGAGAAGAATCCTTTCTTCTGTGTTTCCGGTGCTTTGAATGCTTTCTGCTCCTCTTTTCCCGAGACGAACCCTTCTCGTCTTTTCTGGACCTTGAGCGGTGCCTATAGGAATTGTCGGATGTGTCGCTATCTGAACTGCTTTTACGTCGGTGACTCCTCGAGCGTTTTCTTCCTCTTTCATCTCCTGAAGAGCTGGTACTTCCATTCCGGGTTTTGCTAGGAACCCTATCTTTTTCGCGAGCCTTCGAACCTCTATTTTCTTTTCTATCATCTTCAACTGAACCTTTATCATCCCATTTCTTTTCTCTACTTTCTCCATTTTTAGAACTTTCCACAAACCTTTGATCGGTTAACGTTGTCTTTTCTTTGTCAACTTTAATAGCTTCCTTGTGAGCAACTGGGGGTGGCATCTCAGGAGGAAGGGATAAACCAAGTTCTTTCCCTAACGATTCCAAGAAATCCCCAGCCATTAAACGATTCAGAGTCGTGTTTGCAACTTCCATCTTCGTTTGAGGATCCTCTACTTGATTGGATGTATTATTTTGCTCTTCATCATCTTCATCATCGGAAAAAATGGCCTGCAAAAGACCGAGTATTGATATAAAACCCAAGTAGCAATAACTGAAGCAAAATATCAACATACAGAAATGTAAACGTGTAACACTAAACAATTACAATGTAGAGAGAGGGATCAGAAGTACTTTGTATAGATCAACGGGCCTCTCAACATTTTCAACTTCCACCTCATTCTCGACTTCCACTTGAGGATTCAAAGATGATGATGCCTGTTCTTCAACTTTTGGGGTTTTGATGGAATCTGGCATGAAGATAAGAGAGTCGATTTTGCTTCTTCTTGGGCGTGGAGCAGGAGGTGGCTGCATTAATTGTTTTGTGTATAGTTAAAATTCTTGTAAGACTGGAAAGCAAGAAATAGTAGACATAAAAGTCATCACATGCTCTATAGAGACTTTAATATGATAAAGCATCAAATCAGCCTACTAATACAATAGACAATCAGCCAACTAACAGAGTACAGATTCTGTTGATTTTATCCCCAAATCATGCCTCTGATTGTACATAGAATATTCAATTAGCATTGTAATTATTCTTGTAAATCTTTCCTTGTATCTTACACAGTTGGTTGTATATATACATGTAATACTCTGGATATCAACACAACAAAATCATTTTATTCCATTCAACTCTTTATAATATATATTTCAATACTCGACCCGAACAAAGGCAGAAAAAAAGTATAATTCATGGCAAACCAAGTACATGTTTACGAAAATATGAATGAACAAAAAGTGCATATGGTTCAAAGTTCAAAACTCAAATAAGACACCACAACAGGTAATGATTGCACATATACAAGAAGGTAGAGTACCTTGCCCATGTAAGGATCAATCAAATCAAAACGCTTGCACAGAATAGGCACAGGTCGCCATTGAAACTCTTCCCTTTTTGGATACATTGATTTAGCTATCAATTCATCATCCAGTTGAACTTGATTTTTCTGTAAAACATTCATGTACATTATTATGGTGAAATGCACTTAAAAGGAGTTAATATCAATTTACGTCTTGTAATTGAGAGTGGATCCTATATAAACCCCTTTTCTTTTCTACTTCTCCAATTTTAGGTCCTATCGTAAGCAATTGTTTTTTCCATGAAAAGGACTAAATTTAAAATAAAAAAATAAAAAAAGACTGAAATTGGACAACATAGGACTTGATTGAAAAAGTAGAAATTGAAATGATTTATTAAATTAAATTAATATTAACTCCACTTAAAAGATACAACTGCAATGAAACCTTCATTGCACTACATGATATACCTCAACTCCACCAGAAGTAAACTGCAATCCTGCTGTGGCTGGCATATTTTTAAGCAACCCCTCACTAGCCTGCCTTCCTCTATCTAATTTTTCTTTCTCTATGGCATCAGCAGCTAATTCAAATTCTAATTTTTCACGAGCACGGGCAGCTTCAGACATGTAAACAGAACCACCAGAATCTTTTGTTCTGAGACCACCTTCGTACTTCTCCTTCAAGAACTGTTGAATCTCTTTTTGCTTTGCAGGATCATCATCAAACGGTTTCCTGACATCTGCTTGCTCATTCTGTTGGGAAAAAAAAAAACAAATGAAATGCTAATCCGTATCACAAATACTTTCTAACAGATCAGGGGTTATTTTAGGTTTGTAACTTAGGGGTAGCAATTGTAGGACATCATTTTACTGGCTGGCACATTTAGGCCATTTATTTTAACTTTTGCACATTTGGGCCAAATCCGGAACACCCCAATTGGGCTAAATGTCACATGCTACTCACATGTTTGGCCTAAATGTGGAAAGTTAAAGTATAATGGACCAACATTGCCAGTCCGAAACACTTCAATTTGGCTTAAATATACGAAAATCAAAGTTACCCTATATGCGCCAAACTAAATTTAATGGCCCAAATGTGCCAGCCCGTAAATATATTGTCCTACAATTGCTATCCCCTAATAGTTACGGTCCAAAAACAATGGTTCCCGACAGTTCATCATGAATATTAGAGCCACTCACAGCAGAAGCAGGTTTGGTGAAAGTATCTGAAAGTTTAATTTGAACATCAACAGAAACGGTAGGAGCAACAAAAGAGCTCGGGTTTTTAAAACTTCTCTCGAGAGCCTTTTCTCCTAAAATTACTCCACGCCTTTCAGCAGTCAGCTTTTCTGAATTCTGAGGCTTTTTCTCTTCCCATAGTTTGGGTTGATCACCAAGCTTTTGGCGTGCTTCCCAAAGTTTCCTTTTGTAATAATCAGAACCATCTCCTCCACGAAGGAAGGCAAATAGTGGGTTTGACTGATTTTTCTCTCTAGAGAGATCCTCAAATAATTTGCCACAGCGAGCAACTAAAGTTGCCACCCCTTCAATTAAAACCTTAAGGTTGTTATCTTCTGGATGAGGGACCTCTGGGGGAGGGAATTCAGCACTCTTGCCATCATTTTCACGAGGAGCAGGAAAATTATGATGGGGAACAAAATCTTTTGGAATTGAAGGAGGATCAAATCTGTGAATACCACATACAAATAAGCATGTAAAACTACTTAAGTCAACTTAAAATGCTAAAAAAGAAAGAGTAACACTGGGGGTAGCAGTTGCACTGTGCAACTGGTGCACAACTAATATTGTTTAAATGAAATAACTAATAATATTCAGTGAATACAGCTAATACTGACCAGCTAATACTGAACAGCTAATAACTTTTATTGAAACAACTAATACCATTCAAAAACTGGTGCAAATGGTGCATAGAAGTATTTGTCAAACAGAAATTATGTGAAGATTAGTAAGCATTGTGAACATAATTTCTACATCTAAGTTATTGCTGATGTTATTCAAAATCATCTTTTATTGGTTTAGTAAAACTCTCTCTCATTGCATTTTCCTTTATATGCTGCCAAGCAAAAAACACCATTTATCTTCCGTCTCCGCCCCTTCATATCAAACGTGACCTTGGTCATTAAATTTTCATTTCGGAAAGGGGTTGACGACAAGATCTAAAGAGGTAGTAAGTACTCATAAGAGGACTTGATACATTTATCTATGCTCCTAGCAGAACTGAAAAGACTAAAAGTTTTTGCCTAGTTTGTAATAAGTAATATCCCAACTGAATTAGATTATATCTTAAAGTCGTGAAATATGCACGAATATACACATCTCTTTAAAGACTTTGATGGAGTTCAAACTAATTTAAACAAAAAAAAAAAAATTAACATCAACATATCACTAAAGCCAATTTAAAGCTTTCCTGTGATGCAAGCCAACATTAGACTTGGATCCTAGAGAACACTGTACAAGTGTTCCAAAGAAATTTTTCTTGTTTTATGAAACCTTACTATTTAGAACCCTTCACAAAATATAGAAAATACGATGTCTTCTTACATCAAACTCATAATGGATTTGATTATACCCAATATTGTAGTAAGTGCATTTTGACCAGTTTTCACAAAAGAATCATTGTTTTGAATGAGTGGCATCATTCTATAACTTTAAACTCTCAATAAGGGTGATAACATTAAAGAAACTAAAGCAAAGAATGTGGAAAGAATGGGCAGGAGAATTCAAAGAAGATGCAAGTGAATGAAAATAGTACAATGATAAATATCACATATTTCATCCAAAGTAGGCTGGATAACATTTAGTTTATTAACAGAATTATCAATTAGGTTACAAACTTCATTTCAAGTTTTAAGTTTTGAAGAATATTAGAAAGAATTTATAACAAAATAAAAAAGACAATCACGATTAACCCAAAACTAAAAATAGCTAATGATATTAAAAGCTCAAAGGACAGCATAATAAAATATGTACCTCTCCAGCTGTAGCTCAGATTTGGATGCGGCTTTAAACCCAGGCAGAACACCGTCTTTCTTTGCTTTTATCCGCAAAGTCTCTACTTTCCCTGTTGAAGAAGGTTCTTCTATTTCTTGCAAGTAGGTAACTTGAAAGTCATAACCTGTTAAAGGCATTATCATAAGGAGAGGTAAAGATTTTGCAAAAGAAAGAGTAAAATGTTACTCGCTCCGTCCCACTCCCACAAAGATATGGGTTTTACACAGACCAACAAAAAACACATTAATTCTGCTTGAAAATTTGGATTTAACCCATAAATTTCCTGACGTGCTCTTATTTATTGAATCCATAACCTATTAACATGTTTACTCTAAATGATCTTGGAATTGGAAAAGGATTTCTCTCACACATTATAATAATGACTTCATTTAAAATGGTAAACATGATAATTCCAATATATACATAATAAGGGTATTTTGAACATTTTACACACATGATAATGAGGAAATGACTATAATTTGGGATAAATAACAAAGGAAAATGTGATTCTGTTTGTGGAAAGGAGGGAGTATGAAACAGTTGCGAATTCGAATTGTAACAAGACTTGAGCCAAAAAAAAAGAGGGAAAGTTAGTTTCAATTTTTAAACCTCCCTTCACTCTCTTTCCAATCCTTCAACCTTTGGTTTTTCCCGGTGAAATTTTTCCATCCTCTCCTTTGTTCCACCTTATTCTACTATCTTCCCTCCAAATCTGCCATCACGTTTGACGTTTCCCCTTCTTCCTTTATAGTTCAGTTAAAACAAAAGGTGCTGCAGTCTTCAAATCTCATAAAGCAACCTATAACTACCTCCTATTATAGACTAATCTGTTCATTATTACTCAGAAAAATAATGTGCGTGTTAAATGAAGACCGTGAATCATCATGGAATTTCGTGCATAGATTTGGACTTCCCACTATATGTAAAGCCGTCAAAAGCAGGTTGGGCCCGTTAGGCCAGCCCGCCCGCCGTGCTAAAAGAGGTGGGTTGGGTTAAAAAAATTAGCCCGTTTGAAGGCGGGCCTAGATAAACCAACCCGTTTGGGCCTTGAGTTTTTTTGGCGGATTGGGGGCGGCCTCGGCGGGCCGGCCCGCCTCCTAAAATATTTTTTTATTTTTTTATTTTTTTATTTTATTATATATTTTAGCAATTATAATGTTATTTTTTTGAGATATTTTGTAAGTTTATGTTTGTAGATGATAAATTTAATATGTAGAAGATTATGTTTATAAATTATTATGGTTGATTAGTGGTAAATTTCAATTTATATAAAGTTATATTTGTGAGTAATGAATGATTAATTTTGTTTATGAGAAATATTTTATTTTAATTTTTTTGTAGTGATAATAACCAACATAAATTGTTTGATTTCATTTGACTTTGATGAATTTAATGAATTTAGAGCTTTTAAATTACATATTTATAATTTTTTAAAATATAAAATAATATTAAAAATATAATAGTGGACTGGCCCGCCTAAACCCGCAACCCGCCAATTAGTGGGTTGGGTTGGGATTTTATAGCCCGCCAAATTTTTAGCCCGCCCCGCACTGTCGGCCCGTCTTGACAGCTCTAACTATATGTAATGCATATATATAGAACAGACAAGAATTTATAATGACCATAATCTGAGTTCTAGAAATTAAGATAATCATCGTCCAAGTTCCTTTTCCTTGATCAAGAAATTAATCTAAAGGCCCAAACATCAACCTAAGAAGCTTTTGAAACTCAACTTCATACCATATAAATGATACTGGATGTCCTAAGATTAGGAATAGTTTAGACTTGTGCTGCAGCCTGAAAACGCCGGCAATGGCGGACACATTCTGAATTCTTTAGGATAATTTTAGAATTAATTGAAGTTTGCCCTGCATTAAATGGGAGGAGTGGGGTATAGCATTGAAACATTTAAAATGTGAAATTAGGAGAAGAGATATAGTCAGTTTCTTCCACTTTATTTCATGAGTCATTGACTGAACAAAAAATATCTGAAACCATTTAAAAGATACCCAAAAAAGTATAAACTAGTTCAAAATACTAACCAGAATCATATACATCTTCATCTTCTGCATCTAGATCTTCAAGAGCACCGATGCCAAAACCAGGGCCAATCTTTCCTGGACACATACATAGCCATTAAATAAGAAGAGGCCCATGGTCAAGTAAGTAAATTACTGGAAACAAGTAAATCTTACGTTTTACAGTGTCAGAAAGGGACCTAACTGATTTGCTCTTCCCAGACATTTCTTGTCTTTTCTTTTCTAAAACAAAAAGAACAGTTAGTATCCCAAGGAAAAGTAAATTTTGATATAAGTAGTAATCTAAACCCAGAAATTCCATACCACTAAACTCTGGAGCTTGCTTGAAAGGATCATAGCCTAAACCATGCAAATTTTGCTTGGGGTTGAGTACATATGCCTAAAAATTATAAAGTATATTAGATTGAACAACCCTGTGGTAGAAGAAACTATATTATGACATATCATCACAAGACATTTAAACATGGTATTCAACAAATTCCATGCCTAAAAATGAATATAATCATCTTCAACTATTCCAAACAAAACTAACTGTTCTCTGTTTTACTCCAACAGAAAATGTGGCCAGTTCCATGACCAAATTGTGAATTGCAAACTTTAAGTGGTCAATCTAATGGTATATCTCAATTCTTAAGACTAAATATGACATCTGAACATGAAGGCAGCCCAAGAAAGTTGAAAATGACGAATCAATTATTTGCCTTCATAATGAATTAACCTGTGCAGGATAAATTTTTGAGCTATTACAATGTTCCCTCACTAGTTCAGGCCTTTCTTCAGCAGAATACAGAAAGCCAGTAAAATGTACAGCAGCCTATTTAATAGTACATGCCATTTTATATGCAGTACTCCTACATAAATGAATTTGGTTTATTGATCACCTGATTCAGAAAAGTACAGAGACGTCATCCCCAGTTTTTTTCTTTTTTTAAATCTTGAACGGACTCGGGCATAAATATCTGATATCTGATACTAAAATATAGAAGCAACTCCAAATTTTCCCATCTCAAATCGTTCAACTACTTTTTTTTATTATGTTAATAAAATAATTACCCAAAACTAAAATATTAACAACATCAGTCATAAAAGAAAGCCAAGGATAGTTGAAACATTGGAATAGCATCATCTACATTAAGCTAACTAGGCATTTTTCAGAAGTGCTTTCCCAGAGTACAATTATATATCAACAGAATTGGCTTTAAGGCAATCAATTCACTGACCTAGACTAGCTTAGTCAACAATACTGTTTTATGTGAAAAGTACCTACCCTTAATAACTTAAGTTGCTGTCATTATTTCCTGACTGACCCATCATGCAATGATACTCAAGCATAGTGCTTACTTTTTCTAGCTCTTCTTGCAAGACTTTGCTCGCCTATAGCCTAGTAAAGACTTTTTAAAAACCATAACATGAAAGATTTTGTGAAGCACTAAAAAGTGAAAATGATAATGAATTTCAATTTTAAAACTTTCACTAAAGAAAACAATAACTGCTAACTGCTAACAAAACTCATCGTAGCACTCACAAACTCTCTCTCCGTGACACGTGTTGATGCCAAAAGTTGAAGTTTATTGAAAATGGCGCAGAAAGAACTTATTTATTAGATAAGCATGGACATAATCTAACCGGTGTGCTTTTAGTGAAGTGATTATCATCGTCAGCTGGCAGATCAGGAACATTTCCAAAATCCTCTTCATCCAGCTTTGAGCTAGCAATCTCTGATCCTTCATCTTGTGAGAGTGCAAGAAAAGCTTTCCTAGCTTGTCGTCGAGCAACTTCATAAGATTGGCAAACAAGAATTAATACAAGATCAAGGGATAATTCACGAATTCAATAGAAGACAGTACTTATTTTTATCACTTATTATATCAATGAAACATAACAGTTATTAACTGCTTCTTTGGTTGAAATAAATCAAGAAATATTTATAGCATAAAAAAAAATCTCTTTTTCTTTCTTGAATCTTGTGAAAGGCCATACACCTAATCATCTTATGATTTTCATCGCTGGAGCAAAATCTCCAATTACTATCAAATGGCAGAAAATTTATGACTAAAAAGAATGACTAAACAGACAAGATCCATGTGAACCATACCATTAAGTGAATTCTTGTTAGAATCCTTTATGGATCGTCCTTGTCGCCATCCCATCTTCAACAGAAGTCTCACGCCTGAGCATAAGAAGCATAAAAACTTAAAGAGATAAAATAACAAAATGCAGCAGAACGAATATGCATATCAGCAAATTTGACACGAACCTATGGACTCTGTAACTGGAGCTATAAGTTCATCAGGGACAGGTCCAGGAATAGCTGAAGGCCTAGAACAAGTTATAAGAAGAAAAAATACATCACGGGAAGAAAAATTGGTGGGGGGGGAGATATGAGATGCATCTTGAATTTGAGAACTAATTTAGCCAAATTAACAAAATAGAAAATGGAGATAAGAAGAATTTGCGGAAGCACAGATTACAAATAGCTAAATAGCACTACATGTAAACTTTTATTTAGTAAAATACTAAAATGGCAGCAACCATGGAGATAAATGACAAGAACCAGTTCAGTCTGTATAAGATCTCTAATTATACAATTCTTAGCTGCATCTTCAGCAACAGAATAAAGCCCAAACTAGATAAAAGTGCCAGTTAGGGTCCAAATTAGCAGTTTAAATAACAGACTTTCCATCACATATGATACCAGATTAACAAGACATCAAAAGGAAATAAAATATATCCTAAGAATCCAAGTTCAAGAATGTTCACCAGAGTTTAGCAGCTAACTAAAAAAGGTCACACAGTAAATAAACTATATGCCCAAATTAGACAAGTATTTGAAAAAGAAAAAAACTGACAGGACAAACACCATTAATATGTCTAAGCAAAGAGGAACCTTTGTTGTTGCTCCTTATCAGCTTGTTTACGAGCAATCTCAGCAGCTGTAAATCCGAATGTATCGAACTGCATGGATGTACTCAAGGACCGACCTTCCAAATCCTATAACATCAAATCAGAAATTAGAAAAAAAAAATAAACATAAGAAAGGAAAAATGAGTAACAGGAAAGATTCAGTGTTACTAAAAATCAAATTCAGCAATATCCTAATAGATCATACAGCTTTCTCATCCTCATCCAGGAAGCTAAAAATGTTCTGCTGTTGGACTTCAGCCCTCTTCTTCCGAGATGATGTAAATGATTGTGGAGTCCATCCTTCTTTGGAGCCAACAGAGTTGTAGTAACCGGCAGAATAGCCACCAGTAAAAGCTCCATGAAACCTCCTCCTCCCTTCTTCATCTGTGACCTGGAGAATTCCCCATTACAATCAGTTCAGTTTGGAGTTAAATCAACTCAGAAAACAAAACCGAAATACTCTTTTATTTGCAAAGAGTACAATCAAATTTCACAACTAACCCCCACCCCTCACACACACACACAGAGAGAAAGAGCAGCACGAATCCAGCAACAATTCAATATAACATCCTCAAAACAACAAAATATATTAAAAGCCAAATGACAAGGGCTAATTATCAATTGCTACTAGAATTCAACGTTTTCCACAACTGAACTCTACAAATTAACGAATATGTTGATGGTGAATTTGTACCTCTTGTTTCCACGGAGGAAGAGCGGTTCTGAGCTGACCGGAGGATTCCGCCACCGCCTTTTTCTTGCGAGTGGTAATTTCTTCTTCTCGCTCAATCGGCGTCCCATAGTATACGAAATCCTCTTCGTCGCTCGGCATTCTCGGGTTTTCCCTCTTTTGGGGCGAATTATTTGATGAAGCGATGGAATTTGATTCCTTTCGGAAGGGAATTAGTAATACAAATTTTGTTCTTGCTGAACCGGGTGAAGAAGAGGGTTTTGTCCGGTTTTCATATATCCGGTTCGGTTATTCATTTTCCATGAACCGGATGTACAATGTTCTGAAAATTAATTAATTTACCTCCTCATATTAAATGAATATGGCCGTGTTTCTATATACACCAATTCACCGTGTATGTCATAATATATTTTTAAAACATACAAATTATTTAGATCAAAACATGTAACTTGTTTAAGCAAAATAAATTGCACGTTTCAATATAAACAATGCACATGCATAGGAGACCCACTCAAACAATATACATATGTGGTGGAGTTGTTTTCGAACAAATTGTAAAGACATTAACTTGTTTTTGCTAGTAATTGAATTTTATAACGGCTAAGCACTACTACACATTTGAACTTGCATTTTTTTAACTTGGGCGGCCACTTTTTTTCAAGCAGTTTTCATTTATAAGCTGAAAGGCGGTTTTAATTAAAAAAAAATAATAAATTGGTTCAAAAGCAAAACATCCCAAGTTTAAAAAACTTAAGCGGTTGAGAGCCATTTGTGCAGAATCATTTAAACGGCGATTTTGAACCATATCCCAAGGTAAGTTTGGGCAAATGATTTACAAACCCCCCGTCCAAGTGTTCAGATAATAATATATATACACACCCAATTGTAAAGAATGAGTGAAGTTCAGAAAATGATCATCAATTGTGTCAACATCTTCATCGACATGGTATTAATCCGGAAAATATTGTTAAATTTGTTTGTGAAACCACAATGGACCATTTTTATTAACTGGGTAGGGGACATAGAAAATTTGTTGAGCTTGGACCGACCATTATGTAAGGGTCATCTCGTATCCCACATTCTTCAAATCAAGCGTCACGAACCGAAGTTTCAACTTGGACCTGGTTTGGGATCCTCACCCAACTACACTCGAAGATTGCTTGACGGTGAACAATATAGTCGAGTTCCCAAATGTTGACAATCATCCAAAAGTAAGTAGTATTTGATTGATCCACTGCGATTTGCGATGTAATGAACACTCCACTAATACGCATAGTACTTGTGGCATCATGATCTCTTGTATAAAATGTGTATCCGTTGCTAAGATAACACTTGTATGAATACATATCTATCGGGCATTCTAGATAACCACTTAACTCTTTCATTCAGCGATTCTTTTTCGTGACAACATATTTGCTACATAACCATTGAACCGGTCAACAAAGCGTGCGATTGTGCTCAACTTCAATCCATGATCTATCTCTAGTGGGATTTCTCTCGCCAAGTGATCGCATGTCTTGGTCGATAAAAGGACGTCGTCATTTGTGTTGTGAAATGCGCCTGAAGTGCATCCGTGTTAGTTCCTCCATACTAACACTTTACGGGTTGACCACCGGTAATGCCTTCACCATCCATCCTATTGGTGTATCTGCGGGATAGCTGGAAGTCCAATTGCATTGACATTCGGAATAAATTCGGACCCGATTACTACTGCTGCTTCTTCTACTAAATAGCGTTTCGCAATGTCGTCCCTCCTACCGAACTTATTCATCACATATTCTTTGAGCACTTTCATATATCTCTCTACACCATACATCCATCGCATAAGATCGGGACCCACATCCTTGTCTCGTGTACCAAATGAACTATTAGGTGAACCATTATATCAAAAAAATGATGGAGGAAATACATCTCAAGCTCGCGAGAGAGTCCCCACAATCTGCCTCCAAAAACCGAAGCAATTTTCTAGGATCTATGACCTTGCTTTACTCATTGGCTTGAAGAACCAACATAACTTTGTTATGGTTATGCATATATTTTCGGACAAGATAGGCGTATTTGCAATGGGCAAGAAAGTCTCCATGATGACATGATAGTCATGCGATTTGATTCATCGACCCTCGCGCCATCATCGATATAAGTCTACGTATGTTGGACGAATAACCCTCGGTACTTTCACATCCTTTGGCGTGCAAGTAACTCTTTTCTCTCATTGTTGGACAAGGTGTAATGCGGGGGAGGTAAGAAACGGTTTACCCTTTCTCTGAAGCCGCGGGTTTTAGTTACGCTCTTTATTCATATCAAACACCTCAAGTGCATTATTCATCTCTAACAAAATGTTCATTTCTAAACACTAACAAAAAATTAATTCAAGCCACTAACAACAATTAATCCAAAGCTACTAACAACAATATAATTAAACCAACATTAATCTCACACTAACAACAATTAATCATAACAAATTAGCTATATATATATACTAAACATATATATATATAAACACATTTATATATATATATATATATATATATATATATATATATATCGTAAGCTTATAACAATTAATCCATATATATATCTAATATATGTTTGGGATTAATTGTTAGGATATATATGGATTAATTGTTATAAGCTACGATATATATAAATGTGTTTATATATATGGGATTATTGTTAGGATATATATGGATTACTTGTTATAAGCTAATATACACATTTATATATATATCGTAGCTTATAACAAGTAATCCATATATATCCTAACAATTAATCCCAAATATATATATATATAAACACACACATATATATATATATATATATATATATATATCCTAACAATAATTAATCCCAAACATATATATATATATATCCTAACAATTAATCTCAAACATATATATAAACACAATATTTATATATATATCCTAACAATTAATCCCAAACACACACACACATATATATATATATATATATATATAAATAAACACATGCAATATATATATATATATTAATTAAAATATATATACATATAAAAGAAAAATACCTATATATATATATGGAGGAGGAACAAGTGGTGGTAGGGGGATGGTGGAGGAGGAGGGAGGGAGGAGGCGTCTTGACGATTTGGGGGAAAGGAAAAAGCTAGGTCAGGCCCGTGGCGGCGGATTTGGTTGGAGGAGAAGCCAAGCGACAGACATGTGACCCCCAGGTGGGAGGGAGGAGCTAGGTCTTGGTCTTCTGCGATTTGGGGGAGATGAATAATTGGGGAGAAAAGAAATGGCGGCGGCGGGGTTACGGACTATCTGGCGTCTGTGAGCATATATCGATAAAAAAAAAAAAAAAAAAAAAGAGGTTATTACTTAGTTGTCAAGTTTTACTTAGACAACGATTTATTAACATTGTCAAAATGATCTTGCAATGCGGTTTAAAACCGCTTTCAAGTTTATTCTTGGGCCCGGTTTCAAACATTATCTTTTTTTTAATAACTTTCGCTCTCCAAGCTATAACTTGGAAATTTTGTTGAAAAAAAGTCTGTCAGTCTTATTTGTGCAAAGCCTAAATGTGTAGACATGTAGTAGTGTTTATTTTGTTTGATTAGTTGTTGATTTGATATCAACTCCAGACACATTCACACATAAAATTTTGGTCCAGCAAAACAATTATCATTACTTAAGTTTTATGGTTTTATTTGTTTTATATATATATATTTGAAGTTATGATATTTTATATTTTTCTAGAACCATGGAGAACTCTCTTGAATAGTAAATGAAAAGAATTAAAAAATAATTTAGAACCTTTAGGATACATAGAGAATTATTGAGGGATTGATCAAGAGAATTTCTCTTAACCGTTAAATAAATAAAAAAAAGTGTGTTAGTATAAATAGAAGAAGTTGTGTCATTTGTAAAAAAATTAGAAAGTTGTAAAATAAATTTAGAGTAGGTCTAGTGTGCAAATTTGTATAGATGAAAATCTATAAAATTGTCATAAATTAATCAATTACACCCTAAACACTAAATAATTAATCCTAAATTATGACCTATTTGAGTTGGGTGAACCATTAACTAGTCGGGTTGAGTGAACCATGAACCACTCAATTTTGTATTACATTCATCAATTATAGAATTTGGTTGAAAATTAAAGTTTTTGTATCTATACAAATTTGCACACTAGACTTTGTCATAAAGTTACTATTTTTTTCTATCTATTAAAATATAACATATATCACACATTTTTAAAATTAATATATAATAAAATAAACAATTTTGCATATTTGTTGAGGGAAGAAGACACTAGATGAAAATAAATATCCAAAACGAGAACAAAATAAAAACCACAAAACAATGTCATAATTAAATCTTGAAAATAAAGACTAAAATGTATAATCCACATTATAAAAAATGATTGACTAGTGTGAAAATTACTTTTAAAATTCTTATTTTTATTTGCTAAATTTTCTGAGATTTCATGCATTTTTTATATTAAAATTAATTAATTGTCTTTAATTGTCGAGAAAGGTAGTGTTTTGTTTATTTTGTAGGAAATTGAGGATAATTGGAGCAAAACACGTCTTTTATTTTATTTGTGAGGTCAATTGAAGAAATAAATCGAAGCAGTGTAAAAGTCGAGATCGAGAGCAAAAAGGAAGAAAAATTATTTGGGCCTAGCAATTAAATCTTGCTGCCCATTTAATTAAATAGCTAGTAGCAGGCTCATGTTGAGTCCAAATACAATGAAGATGTAGCCATTTAAAGTGATGCATTCAGCCACCAAACAATTGAAAAAAAAGTAGCAGCACGTGGACTTCTCAAGTTAAGCCTTTATGGTTGGGCCGCCATCATTTTTTCCTTTTTAAGAAAAGCCCATTGTATCCCAATTTCGGTCCATCAGGGCAACAGAGGCGTGGCATAAAACAAGCAGCGCAGCTTCAGATTGGACACAACATAAGAATTCCAGCAGAAACAGATTGACACATTTCAGATTTTTAGAGGAGAGAAATTAGCTAGGGTTTTGAGAGTCTTCTACACACTCCCACCCACTAGGTGGGGTGTTTACTTGGGGAAGATAGAAGGAGTTTGGGTGCAAGAATAGAATGAAGATTCTCCCACAAGATGTCATCTAGGGTTCATTCTTCTTTTATTTCTTGTATTTTTCATTAGTTAGCTTTGTGGTATTTACATTCTAATTTCTATTCTTTCATTTTGGATTGTAAAATCATGAGCTAAACTCTTAGTGGTCTTAGATGATGTGATATTTATGAATTTTGAGCTTATATTTTGATTTAATTGTCTTGGTTCAATTTCTTAATTGTTTGATTAGATTGATAGGTTTTTATTGTTCGATTGCATGATTTTTTCTATTAGTTCATACATTGATGCTTGATTGTTGCAACGAGAGTTGGATAGTTGTGCTAATATGTATGGGTGTGAGTTGAGATTGTGTAATTTGAGTGGATATTGGTTTATCGCAACGAGAGTTGGGTAAATTTCATTAGAACCCCATTAATTTACATTGGTTATTTGAATGAGAATTCGGGTAATTAGTAAAGGGACCATAGGAGTTTGGACCCTTGTATACAGGTGAAAAAGCATGGCCAGAGGTTAGAATAGATAGATAGATAGTGTAGCTAGGTAGAACCCCCCTAGTTGTGTGATTACCCGGGTGGGAACAGGTCAATTCATCTTCTTCAATCCTAGGTGCTTAATTTGATGCATTGGTTCTAGGCTTATCCAGTACGAATTGATGTAATTTTAAGTGATTGCCCTTATCTCTCGATTAAGAAATGAACTAGGATAGTTTTATTAATTCGTTTGTTTGATTTTTGTAAGTTGATCATCATCTAAGATCGCGTTTCTCTCCCCTTGACTCCACCTAGTTGGAACCTCTTTATTGTTTTCGTGCTTTTCTTTTATTGCTTTTCTTTCTTTTCTCGTATTATCGCTCCGCAACTACAATAACATGCCGACACATAGCATTAGGGCCACATCGTACTCACTATTTCTCGTGGTTCGATAATTTAACCGGGCCCTTACTTTCTACTACGAGGACACGCTTACACTTGAGAGGTGAGTATTTGAAAAATACGTGTCAAGTTTTTGGCGCCGTTGCCAGGGACTAGTGGTGTTGAGTATAACTAATTGTTCGTTGAACGTGATTACTAGTGTCTTTTTCTTTTTAGTTACTAACATTGCTAATAGTTGGCTTGGAGATTTTTGGTGTTTGTTGATCTTCTAGGTGTGTATGAACACAAGAGCAAGTGGGAAAAACTTAGTAGATAGAGGTGTGTATGGGCGATTCGCCTTGATGATGCCTTGTGGGCCAACCGAACGGCTTACAAAACTCCATTGAACTTGTCTCCATACCAACTCATTTTTAGAAAACGTCATCTTCCGGTGGAGCTAGAGCACAAAGCCTATTGGGCCACTAAACATTTGAATATGGATGACGAAAAGGCGGGTGAAAATCGGTTGCTCCAACTTCACGAGCTAGAGGAGTTTCGGGAGAATGCATATGAGAGCTCCCAAATTTTCAAAGAGAAGACAAAGTGTTGGCACGATCAAAGGATTAAGAAGAAGAAGTTCAAGGTTGGAGATAAGGTGCTACTTTTCAATTCCCGGCTGAAACTCTTTCCCGGGAAGTTGAAATCTCGTTGGAGTGGTCCGTTTGAGGTGGCCAAGGTCTTTCCAAGTGGCTACATGGAATTGAAGAATGAAAATGGTCAATGGGCACCGGGTCAAGCATTACCTTTCCACATCCCAAGTTGGGAACATTGGTGTTGATGTTCTTGAATAAAGTTGAGCGACTTTAAGCTCCGTCCGGCAAAGGACGTTAAACCTAGCGTTCAATGGGAGACAACTCATTTTTACCGCTTTTATGTGTTTGTGTGTTCGTTTGATAGTGTTTTGTCTAGTGTTGTTTTTTGTAGGTGATGGGGTCGTGTGTTTGAGGCTTGGTGGATTATCGAGCTTTAAAAGATGATGTGTACTCGAAGGTCACTTTAGGTACAAGCACTTTCCTCGAACTTAGATTTACTTTGCAAAGTCTAAGTTTGGGGGGGTGTGCATTTTCTTATGCATTTTTGTTGCACCGGCACACCCCCATTTTGAGATTTTGGTGATATTCACCTTGTGGCATATTTTTGAGCTTAATGGTGATAATACTTGTACATGAATTTTGCCGTGATGAGCTCTCGTTTTGTTGGTATACTTGCTACTAGTTGAGGTTGTATGTTGATGAGCGTAATTGTTGATGTGGTTAGTCTTGAGCTTAATGTTTCTTGGTGCTTGGTGCAATTTCATGGTAAACTACTCCTTTTTCCAAACTTAGAATTGCTTAGCAATGTCTAAGTTTGGGGGTGGTAGTTGTTATTTTACGTTTCATTTGCGCCGGCGCACTTTCCATTTTGTTGAGGTTGTTGCTTGTTGGTGGTTTGCTCTTGTGCTATATTCTTGATGATTATGTGGCATTTTTGCTCCTTGGGTATTGTGTATTGTGATGGATGCTTTTGTGTGTGATGTTGAGACTTTTGCTTGGTTGATGGGTAATATTGGATGTGATGAGGTGGTTACTTGTTGGATGAATGTACTACTTGATTACTTGTTTTGAAATTGATGGACTAGGGATGGTGTGACTATTCCCTATTGCTAAACTTGAGAGACTTGAGTCATTTGAATCATTCATATCATGATTTAAGTTTTTTTTTCTTGAGTGGATCATTCACAAAATGCATGCTAGAACTTGCCCCTTTGTCTTGTTTGAGATCATGTTTTTGGGAAGGTGTTAAAGATGATTGAAGGCCATTTTTGGTTTGATGAGTCACTTGGCCAAATAAATCTCACCGAATGAAGTCAATCCGTAGTAAGCCCCATTGAGCCTTTAAGCCTATTTTTGTTGGCAAGCTACATTGATTTAACCATTTTTACCATTTCTTTCTTGAGCCCCATTTTGATCCATATTGACTTGTAGAGCTTCATGGTTGGTAAATAATGGAAGGATAAAATTTAAATGAGTGGATTTTGAGTTGTCAATGTGAGAAAGTTGAGAAAAATGCAAAAAGAGGTTGAGCAAGGATGAGAAAAGAAAGAAAATAAGCCTTGAGAGAAAAATGTGAAAAAGAGAAAAAAATGTTAGAAGAAGAAACCTTGAAAAATGAAAAGAAAAAACGAATGAAGAAAGCAAGGTTTGAAAGGAGTTTGAAAAAAAAATGGCTCTAAAAAGAAAAGAAAGGGAATGCGAATTGGGTCTTTGTGAGTTTGAAATGAGAAAATAAAGAGAAATGAGTGTTGAGTTTGTGTTCTAGAAATTCTTGAGTGATTTACCAACACTTGTTGCTCTACAAGTAATTGAGTCACTAATTCCCAAATTTTACCCCACCTTTGTCCAAAGAGCTTACATTACCACCTTGTGAAAGACCTCATTGATTTGATTACCTATCCAAAAGAGTTGGTGGAGAATTGAGATGAGGGGCAAGCCTATGGATGTCCATGCAGTGGATTGATTGAAAGAGTGTAAACACGTCCCTTGAAACACGTGAGCTTTGAGTGAATTATTTCCATAAGAGAGTGGGGATAGTGCACTTGAACTTGTATTATCTTGATCATTGCATGTTTGATTGTGGTATGAGAGTTCACTTGTGATTCCTTATTCATTTGATATGATCCTAGAAGTCCGTTGCATAAGTCTTGGTGTCCATACATTGCATACTCACAATTCCTCCCCCTTGTTCTATTTTCTTTTGTTGTTTGGGGACAAGCAATGCTTTAAATTTGGGGGGGTTGATTGGGTGTCGTCATTGCTTGTATTTATGTGTTTTTGTTGCTCAATTTGATAGGAATTCATGATTTTATTGCACTAATTTCACTAAATTGGATCTAAATGTGGAGAAAGGTTGTGTTTTCCTTAATGGGTAGGAAACGAGTGAAAATGAGCTAGAATTGATGGAAAAAACTGATTTGATCTAGAAGGAGATTTGAGAAGAGGGTTGGACCATATGAAGTTCCTCGAAAAGACGATCACAACAAAAAAAGAATCAACTCAATCCGAGGTCGGGAGCTCAAGTCATGAGAAAAATAAAATCAGTGCGCAGCTCCAAAGTATAGGCTCAGGCCTGCTCGCTAAAATTGCAGCAACAAAAGCCCAGAATCGAAGCCCACTTCCAAGTCCAAATTCAAGAAGGTAGCAGCTGGCCCACTTAATCATCAAAATGCTAGCTGCCCATTAATTCAAGACGAGATGAAAAAGGAAACAAGCACCTGGAATTTAAATAGCAGACCAATGAAGCCCAATTGCAAATGGAATTGAATGGAAGCAATTTGCTGAAATCGCCAGCAGCTCACTTATTCGCCTTTTCATGTTTTAATATTGTTTTCTTCGAGTGAGTAGTTGCTAGTTAACATTTGGTGACTAGATTTAAATAACGTTTCTTTAGCATTTAGAAAGCATCAGTAGCAGAATAGAGAGAAAAAAAAAAGCACCAGTAGGAAAAATAGGTTTTACATTTAGCAGCAGGGAGGGGAGATAGAGAAGCAAGCAAGTGATACTTTTTAGAGTTTCAAGTAATACTTTTGCTAGTTTTTCATTTTTTCTTCCATAGATAGTTTAGGAGAAAAAAAGTTTTTTGGTTCCATAACTTTTCTGTAATCCGTTTTTTGTCCCAAAAAATTTAACTATCCAATTTTGGTCCCATAACTTTTGCGTTTGTCCAATTTTGGTCCTATTTTCGCCGGAAAAATGAAAATAGGATCAAAATTGGACAAACACAAAAGTTATGAGACCAAAATTGGTCCTTTTTGGTCACACGCCCGATCGGAGATCCCCAATTTTTGATAAAAAAACGACGTCGTTTTCATTTTTTCGGCGAAAATAGGACCAAAATTGGACAAACGTAAAAGTTATGGGACCAACATTGGATAGTTAAATTTTTTTGGGACAAAAAGGTATATATATGTGGTTTATGATTTTATTATAGGATTTTTGGTTTATGTTATATGGTATTGGACGTATATATAAGTTTTGGTTTATAGTTTTATTATAGGATTTTTAAAATGTAAATTAATAATTAAAAAAAAAAGAAGATATTGAACAGCGGTTTTCAACCGCTGTCTATTTAAAATAAAAAAGCGAATTAAAAAATATATATCGGCTTTTGACAACGGTTGATAATCATCGTCAATCTCGCTTTCAAAAAGCGGTTAAAACCATTTGTCAAAATCTTTTTTCTTGGGCGGTTTTTTATCGGTATCCAAACTTAGACGGTGATGCTTGGAAAGCGAGTTATAACCGCTCTCTCAAGGTTATTTTCCATGATTGTCCAAGCCCAAATGTGTATTAGTGTAAAGTATTTGTTGTTTTAAAAACTCCTTAATATGTTTGGCCGCTAGTATGGCTGGGCTTTAAAATCGTAAACCCTCATTTGTTTCAAGATTCAAAATTCTTATTTTGAGATCCTATAAATTCAACTTAATTTACATTATCACCTACCACCACTCCAGTATGCCATATCATTTCCATTTTTATTCTCACAATAATATAACAATACAAAACAATTAACTTTCCACCATCCTACCCAATAAATTTCAAAATTTTAACTATATTGTTGCGAGTCGTTTTTTATGGAGAGTATTATGTGGCTAATTTGGTAACAACTCACAAACAAAATGATTAATCGAAACAAACAACTTTGCGGGAAGAACCGTAGTTCTTCCCCTGAAATGTAGGTGTAGGTATATAAGTGGAATGAGGAAACATTCGATTGTGTGTCCTTTTTTACAATGAAGCTGTGAGGTCCTTTATATAAAGAGGACCCGGACGACAAATCATAAGCCGCGACAAATCGTTAAGCACGACAAATCAATAAGCCGCGACAAGTCGTTAAGCCGCGACAAATCGATAAGCCGCGACAAGTCGTATGCATAAAGCATGACAAAACATATGCGTAAGCCCGACAAATCACGTGGTCTCGGTGGGACTGCTTTGGTCTCGGTGGGACTCTTTGAAATGTGATAATTTGTCCTGGCGGCGTGTGATAAATCTGGTGATCTTGGCGTGTGATATATCGAGCACAACAATAGCCCCCAAGATCGGGTCGTGGCGTTGTTGAGAGCTCGATCTTGTTTCATGTCTCGACCCAGTTTTAACTTTTGTTGCATCTGCAATCGCATTGTTTGCCTTGAGCTTGCTTTCGGGTGCCGTATGAGATCTTGATCGTTCGATTATCGAGCCCTCGGCGTAATACGAAACATCGGCATCTTGACCGGCCGGGGTTTGTCGAGTCTTGGGATGTCACGAATCCTTCTTTCCCCGATTTGATCGGTCGATCTGTCAGTCGTGCTTTCGTGCCAGGCGAACCCGTCGTCTGAGTCTTTTTACCGTGCTTTCGTACTTTGGGGGCCGGGTCGTGCAGAGTCTTTTGTCTTTCGTACTTTGGGGGAGCCGGGTTGTCTTTTTTTTGTCTTTCGTACTTTGGGGAGCCCCGTCGTCTGAGTCTTTTATGTGCTTTCGTGCTTTGGGGGATTTGGTTTATGCGAATCTTTTCAATCTTTCGTGCTTTGGGGAAGCCCGTTATCTGAGTCTTCTCTGTGCTTTCGTGCCGGGAAAACCCGTTATCTGTGAAGTCTTACGTGTCTTTCGTACTTTGGGGAGAGCCCGTTATCTGAGTCTTCTCTGTGCTTTCATACTTGAGGAGAGCCAGATTATCTGAGTCTTTTTCGTGCTTTCATTACTTGGGGAAAGCCCCATTATCTGGTCTTTTGCGGTACTTTCGTACTTTGGAAACCCCGTTGGGATCTTTTCTGTGCTTTCGTACTTTGGATAGCCCGTTAGAAAGTCTTTTAAGTCTTTCGTACTTTGGGATAGTTATCACGAGTCTTTTGTCTTTCGTGCCGAGGAGTTAAGGTTATCTGGTCTTTCTGTGCTTTCGTACTTTGGGGAATGATTTGTCACCAGATCTTTTGAGAGCTTCGTATGCTGGGGGCCCGTTAGGAGAGGAGAGTCTTTCGTGCCGGGGTTTCAGCCCCGTTGTCTGAGTCATTTTATTGTGCTCGTGCCGGTGAGAGTCCCACAGACGAGTCTTTTAATGTCCAGGAGAAAATAGTAAGTCAGAGGGTTTCGCTCTGAGAGAGCGGATGGGATCTCGGCTTTCGAGATGAGTGTGTCTTCGAGATGGCTCGTGAGAGAGCTATATGAGATCTCGCTTTCGAAATGAATAGGTCTTCCGAGATGGCTGCGGTAGATTTATATGAAATCGCTCGAAATGAACAGGTCTTCCGAGATGGCTCGTGAGAGTTAGATGAGATCCCCTTTTCGAAATGAATGTGTCTTCCGAGATGGCTCGTGAGAGAGAGACGAAGATATTTCTGAGGGAGCTAGAGAGTTTTTATGCTTGCCGCCGACCATTTACGGCGGAAAGGGGGCCATGACTCTCCTCTCGTTTGGGATTGCCTCAGGCGATTTGAGAGGGAGTAAATTTACGCTGCTGTCCGACCACTTTCTACGAAGCGCTTTTTACCTTTTACCCCTGATAAATCGCTCGACCGATCGTGGTGGTCTCTACGAGAGAGCCAAAATCGATGGCGCGCAAGCAGACACGCCGATAGAGGCGGACCGGTCACGCCAATCAATGAGCTAATATCTCATCGCCGAGACGGCGAGAATATTGGCTAAAACGCGGATCGACATCGCCGAGTTACGAAAGTTCGACGCCGAAGAGGCGGGCTAGTCGCCGCCGCTAAAGCCGACGCATCTCTATCGCCGAGAAGCGGAGAATATTGCTAAAACGGCGATCGACATCGCTGAAAGTTAGCGGAATGCCGACACCGAGGAGTGGCGGGCGTTTCGTCAGCCGCGAAGCCGATTTATCTCATCGCCGAGAAGGCGGAGAATACTAAAACGCATGGATCGACATCGCTGAAGTTAGCTTTAATGCCGACGCCGGCGAGGCCGCCGTTTGCCGCGAAAGCCGATGCATCTTATCGCTGAAGGCGGAGAATACTTTCGCTAAAACGCATGATCGGACATCGCCGAAGTTAGCGGAATGCCGACGCCGAGGAGGCGGCTGGCCGTTTGCCGCCGCGTAAAAGTTTCGACGATTCATCGCCGAGAAGGCGGAGAATACTTCGCTAAAACGGCGGACTGGACATCGCCGAGTTAGCGGAATGCCGACGCCGAGGAGGCGGGCTGTTCGTCGCTGCGAAAGCCGACGATCTCGACGCCGAGAAGGCGGAGAATGCTTCGCTAACGGACCGGGATATCGCCAATTACGGAAGGACGCTGCCGAGGATACGCTGCCGGTCAGCTGCCCAGCCGGCGATCTCATCGCCAGTGATGCTTAGCTAAGCGTGAGCTGGACATCGCCGAATTAGCGGGCTTGAGCGCCGAGGCGGAAGTGGTCGTCGGCTAATGTGCGACGATCTCATCGCCAAAGCGGTCTTCATCTCATGTTGGTGGACATGTGAGTGTGGTATGCGGCCGGTAGTCGTCGCTGTGGCGGCGATCTCGCCGCGCCGAAGGCGCGGAGAATACTTAAGCGGGCGATCGACATCGCCGAAGTTAGCGAATGCCGACGCCGAGGAAAGGGCTGCTCGTCACGCGAAAAGTCGACGATTCGACGCCGAGAAGGCGGAGAATGTTTTCAAAACGGGCGGATCGACATCGCCAATTAGCGAAGGCCGATGCCGGGAGGGCGGGCTGGTTGCCGCCGCGAAGCCGACGCATCCCCACGCCGAGAAGCGGAGAATGTTTCGCTAAACGGGCGGGCGGATCGACGCTGAATTAGCGGAAAGCCGACGCCGAGGAGGCGGCCCGTCGCCGCCGCAAAAAGCCGACTCATCACCGCCGAAGGCGGAGAATGTTGCTTAAACGGCGACCGACATCGGCCGAAAGTTACCGAAAGTTCGACGCCAAGGAGGCGGCTGGTCGCCGCAGCGAAAGCCGACGATCTCATCGCTGAGAAGGCGGAGAATGCTTTCTTAAAACGGCGGATCGACATCGCCAATTAGCGAAAGTCGACGCCGAGGGGGCTGGCCGTCGCCGGGCCAGGAAAGCTCGACGACCATCGCCGGTAGCCGCTGGAGAATATTTTCGCTTAAACGGGCGGATCGACATCGCCGAAGTTAGCGAATGCCGACGCCGAGAGGCTGGCCGTTTCGTCCGCCGCTAAAGCGACGATCTCGACGCCCGAAGCTGGAGAATGCTTTCGCTAAAACGGGCGGATCGACATCGCCGTAATCACGGGCGTCGACGCTGCGAGGCGGCCGGGTCATCGCTGCGGTGTTCGACGCATCTCATCGCCGGAGAAGCGCGGAGAATGCTTTCGCTAAAACGGGGCGGACCGACATCGCCGAATTAGCGAAAGCCGACGCCGAGGAGGTGGGGTGGTCGCCGCAAAAGCCGACGATCTCATCGCCGGAGCGCGGAGAATGCCGCTAAACGGGCGGATCGACATCGCCGAAGTTACGAAAGCCGACGCCATGGCGCGGGGCTGGTCGTCGCCGCGAAGCCGACGCATCTCATCACCGGAGAAGCTGGAGAACGCCGCTAAACGGGCGGATCGACATCGCCGACCAGCGAGCCGGCAGCCAGGAGGCCGAGTGATCGTCATTGTGGCCAGGCGATCACCATCGCTGGCGGAGAATGCTTCAGTAAGCAGTAATTTGGACATCGCCGAGTTAGCGGAGGCAGCGCCAGGTAGTGGTCGTCCCAGTAAACCCGACGATCTCATCGCCGAGAATTGAATAGTCGTAGAGATTAGCGGAAAAACGAGGCTTAATTTGGTCGTCGCCGGCGTGTACCAGCCGGTAAGCGAACATATCGTCATGCGGTACCCAGCGCCGAATAGCGAACATATCGTCGCCCTAAAAGCGGTATTACCCGGTCTGCGATGGCGAACGTCGTCGCCGAATGTGCCAGTAGCGGGCATGATCGTCGTAGAAAAGCGGTATTACCTGGCCGAATAAAGCGGGCATAATCGTCGCCCTAAAAAGCGGTATTACCCCGGCGCCAGTGGGCGAGCATGATCGTCGCCGAAAAATCTTGGTATTACCCAGCGCCGAATAAGCGGGCATGATCGTCGCCGAAAAGCCCAGTATTACCCGGCGCCAGTAAGCGGAGCATAATCGTCGCCAAAAAGCGGTATTACCCGCGCCGAATAAGCGGGCATAATCATCGCCCTAAAAGCGGTATTACCCAGCGCCAGTAAGCGGGGCATAATCATCATAAAAAAGCGGTATTACCAGCCGCCGAATAAAGCGGGCATAATCGTCGCCCTAAAAGCGGTATTACCCGGCCGAGTAAGCGAGGCATAATCGTCGCGAAAAAGCGGTATTGCAGCGCCGAATAAGCGGGCATAATCGATACAAAGTGGCTTTTTTGTAATTTGGCGGTAGTGTCCATTTTCTTCTGAATGATTTGAACATTGGGTTTTACTATGTCTCACGACTTCTTCGGTTTGATTGTCTTATTAGCGTTGCAATCGGTTGATCGTCTTATTTAGATCGACCCGGATGGGTTACTTTATGAACCCCCTTTCTTGGTCGCGATCGTCTTATTTAGTCGCGATCACTTCGTACTCGGGCCGTCTTATTTAGGCTGCGACCCGTATTTCGTCACCCGCTTCGTCTTCTGGTATCTGTAAGTACTAGTCGGCTTATCGCATTCGGCGTACCCATTACTACGCTTTTTCTGGTTGCGGGAATCGAATCTGAATTCGTTTCGTCGGTGAACATAGACTGGGCTCGTTCGTCTTTGTTGGTCGTCCGGCTTAGGTGCGACCTCTTTTGCGCCACCACCGCCAAATTAAATGATAATAAGCGAATGAATGAAAAGCCACGAGGACATAAATATAATAAACACGGTGGGGTGGGTAAAAAGGACTACCCGTAGAATCTTTTGAGTAGCTCGCGAGACTCGGTGCTCGTCTAACTTTTTTTCGAGCTTTTTGGTGCTTTTTTTTTTTTTTTTTTTTTTTTTTTTTTGGGCGAAAAAATCGGGCCCAAAAATTAATGACCAACGATCCGAGCCCCTATATCCACCGGTTAAATGGCGAGCCCATGAATTAATCAAGCAAATACCCAGCCCACTTAAATCAAAGCCATCTAAATGGGCCCCAAAATTAACTAAAACTCGCCCAAAATTTTAATGAAAACGGGCCATAAATTAATTAGTTAACCATCTGGGCGCAATTTTGGGCCAATGATTAATGATTAATTAAATTTGGGCCCAATCGTTTAATTAAAAAAAGAATAAGCCCGTCTTGGGTCCAAGAATTCAAGATGGCTCACTTACGGGCCCAAACCATTTCGAGATAAATGTTGGGTTCGAAACCAACCGATCGAACTAAAACTTTGAAAACGATGTTACCCACGGAGAGAGGCTTAACCTCAGGCCTCCACGCGTTCGGTGCACGGAAATTCCTGGCGGCGCCGTGGGCGGCGATGGTCATGACCCAGCGCTTGATTTTTGAGGCGGCGGTTTTTCTGGCGATTGTGTCGCGTCTGTGATTTTTGCGGCGGCGGAGGTAGGCGGCGTTGGCGGTAGAATAGAACGTGGGGCGAGAAAATGGCGTCGGCGATGCGATTTGCGACTTCAAATTTGGCGCCCAGCGTGGCGGTGGGCGTTCGCGGCTTGCGTCGATTTATGGCAGACTCCAGCGCCGGTTCGGTTGATTTGAAGAAATAGTGCCCGCCGGCAATAGCATCGTCGAGGCGGCAGCAATGATGGCGGCTCGGCGGCGATGGTGGCGCAATTCGGTTCAGCTTGACCCGGTGAGCGCCCGAAATCGGCGGCGGCCTCTGGTTGAGACGGCGATGCCTCTGTTCATCTTCCTTTTTCTCTTTTTTGTATGTATATGTGTATGTATATCTGGATGGATGTATCTGTGTATGTATATGTTGGTGTATGGATATGGGGTTTTGAGGATTTTGGATTTTTTGTTTTGGGAATTTTGATTTTTTTGGGATAAGAGCTCTTGGTGATGTGGTAGAGGGCGAAAGGCGGCGATTGGTGGTGGTGGTGGCAGTCTTGTCTGCCCCGGGGAACCTCCTTCTTCTCGCCAATTCGGTGTCTCTGTGTCTGCCTCTGTATATATTTTTTTTTTTTTTTTTTTTTTGGATTTGTGTATTGAGGAAGATGATGAAAATAGGAGCGAAATTGAGAATTTTTCGGGTTGTGTTCTTGTGATTTTTTGGATTTGGGTTCGAAAATTGAAAAGTTGTTCTTTAATTTTCAATACCCTCCTTCTAGCGCCAATTATTTGCGAGTCGTTTTTTATGGAGAGTATTATGTGGCTAATTTGGTAACAACTCACAAACAAAATGATTAATCGAACAAGAACTTTGCGGGAAGAAACCGTAGTTCTTCCCCTGAAAAATGCGGGTGTAGGTATATAAGTGGAATGGGGAAACATTCCGGTGTGTGTCCTTTTACAATGGTGTGAGGTCCTTTTTTATATAAAGAGGACCAAAGACGACAAATCATAAGCCGCGACAAATCGTTAAGCACGACAAATCAATAAGCACGACAAGTCGTTAAGCCACGACAAATCGATAAGCACGACAAAGTCATGTGCATAAAGCATGACAAAACATGTCGTAAACACGACAAATCACGTGGTCTCGGTGGGACTACTTTGGTCTCGGTGGGACTCTTTGAAATGTGATAATTTGTCTGGCGGCGTGTGATAAATCTGGTGATCTTGGCGTGTGATATATCGAGCACAACAATAAAGCGCGCGGAACATCCACCACCACCTTGACGCCCGAATTTGAAGCCGCGCGGCCGGCATCGCGGCGTCACTCATCTCGCCGCCGGCGTTCGATTCTCCGCTCAAACGCCTCCCTCACCTCCGATTTGCGCAAACGCGTCTGTGACACCAATCGCCAAACCGCCGCGCTCCAAAAGCGAAGCAGTCGCGACGCGAGCCACCATCGGCGTTCCACGGCGCCCGGCGGAATTTCGAGCCTTTGAGCAGCGTGGAGAGCACGAGGTTAAGCCTCTCTGTGGGTAACACGTTTTTTTCAAAGTTTTAGTCGTCGGTTGGTTTTCAACCCAACATTTATACGAAATGGTTTTGGCCCGTATGAGCCATCTTGAATTCTTGGACCTAATACGGGCTTATTCTTTTAATTAAGCGATTGGGCCCAAAAAAAAAAAAAAAAAAAAAAAATCTGAAATTGCGGCCAAGATGGTTAACTAATTAATTTATGGCCCAGTTTTAATTAAAATTTTGGGCCCACGTTTAGTTAATTTTGGGGCCCATTTTGATGGCTTTGATTTAAAGGCACAGGTATTTGCTTTGATTAATTCATGGGCACGGCCATTTAATTTGGTGGATATATGGGTGCAGTTTGTTGGCTATTAATTTTTGGGCCGATTTTTCGGCCTAAAAAAAAAAAAAAAAAAAAAATTGCGGAAGCCGAGAGAGAAGAAAAATTAGGACGAAAGCGATTCGGAAGAAGAAAAAGTAAGCGAGCACCGGAGTCTCATGAGCTACTCAAAGAATCTCTGGGTAGTCCTTTTACCCACCCCACCGTGGTTTATTATATTTATGTCCTCGTGGCTTTTCATTCATTCGTTTATTATCATTTAATTTGGCGGTGGTTCTGGAAAGAGGTCGCACCTAAAGCGGACGACCGAACAAAGACATCTAACGAGCTAAGTGTCTATATTCGATTTAACGAAGTTCAGTTTCTCGATTCGATTCAAAGATAAAAGCGAAGTAATGGGTACGCCGCAAATGATAAGACGACTAAGATTTACAGATACCAGAAAGTACCCACGAGCGGGTGATTTAACGCGGGTCGCAATTTAAATAAGACGGCCCGAGTCACAGTGATCGCAGACTTAAATAAGACGATCGCAAGACCAAGAAAGGAGGGTTCATAAAGTAACCCATCGGGTTTAACCTAAATAAGACGATCAACCGATTGCAACGTCAATAAGACAATCAAAACGAAAGAAGTCCAGAGCGGACATAGGCAAACCCAATGTTCAAATCATTCAGAAGAAAAGAAAATAGCCTTACCGCCAAATTACGAAAAAGCCACCAGACGATTATGCCCGCTTATTCGGCCGCACTACCGCTTTTCGGCGATGATTATGCTATCGCTTATTCGGGGTTAATTATAGGCTGAACGCCGTCGGCTCGGCGGCGGCGACCAGCCCGCTTCGGCGTCGGCGTTAGCTATCTCGGCGATGTCGATCCCCGTTTTAGCAATATTCTCCGCCTTCTCCGGCGATAGAATCGTCGGCTTACAGCGGCGACCCGCGCCTGGCGTCGTCGGCTTTCGCTTCACCGGCGATGTCGTCCGCTTTTTAAGCAACATTCTCCGCCTTCTCGGCGATAATGGGTCGTCGACTTGGCGGCGACGGCCAGCCTCCTCGGCGTCGGTTTTCCGCTAATTCGGCGATGTCGATCCGCCCGTTTTTAACATTCTCCGTATTCTGGCGATAGAGATCGTCGACTTTTGCGACGACCGGCCTCCTCCGGCGTCGGTTTCCCCTTCGGCGATGTCGATCCGCCGTTTTTAGCGAAAACTTCTCCTCCTTCTCAGCGATGAGAATCGTCGGCTTTAACGGCGACGACCAGCCGCCTCCTCACCGGTTTCCCTTTAAGCTAAGCCGGCGATGTCGATCGCCGTTTTAGCCGAAGCATTCTCCGCCTTCACCGGCGATAGAGATCGTCGGCTTTCGCGGCGGCAACCAGCCCTTCTCCTGGCGTCGGCTTTCCGTCTTTCAGCGATGTCGATCCCGCGTTTTAGCGAAAAGCATTCTCCGCGCTCTGGCGATAAAGATACGTCGGCTTACGGCTGACGGTAGCCAACCCTTATCCGGCGGCGTTCCGACTTCCTTTCGGCGATATCGATCCACCTTTTAGCGAAGCATTCTCCGCCTTCTCGGCGATAGGATCGTCGCTTTCGGCTGACGACGGCCGCGCCTCTTGGCGTCGGTTTCCACTTCTTCAGCGATGTCGATCCATGCGTTTTAGCGAAAGCATTCTCCGCCTTCTCGGCGATGAGATCGTCGGCTTTTGCGGCAACCGGCCCGCCTCCCGCGCCGTCGGCGTTCCGCTGGTCGGCGATGTCGATCCGCCGTTTTAGCGGCATTCTCGCTTCGGCGATGAGATGGAGCGGCGTCGGCTTCCATGGCGGCGACCAGCCCGCCCTCTGGCGTTCGGCCTTCGCTAATCGGCGATGTCCAGTCCGCCCGTTTTAGCGAAAACATTCTCCGCCTTCTCGGCGTCGAAGAATGCGTCGGCTTTCGCGGCGGCAAAACTGGCCCGCCTCCTCGGCGTCGGCATTAAATAACTTGGCGATGTCGGTCGCCGTTTTAGCGAAAGTATTCTCTCCGCGCTACCGGCGATGAGATGCGTCGGCTTTCACGGCGGCGACCAGCCCGCCTCGCCGGCGTCGGCTTTCCGCTATTCGGCGTGTCGATCCGCCCGTTTAAGCAGCATTCTCGCCTTCTCGGCGTGAGATCGTCGCTTTCCCTGGCGGCTTGACCGGCCCGCCTCGCTTGGCGTCGAACTTTCCGCTAACTTTCAGCGATGTCGATCCGCCGTTTTAGCGAAAGCATTCTCCGCTTCTCGGCGATGGAGATCGTCGGCTTTTGCGGCGGCGACCGGCCCCGCCCTCGGCGTGTCGGCTTTCCTTCAAATGGCGATATCGATCCACCCGTTTTGCGAAAACATTCTCACGCCCTTCACCGGCGATGAAGATCGTCGGCTTTCGCGGCGGCAACCGGCCCGCCTCCTCGCCGTCTTTCGCTAATCAGCGATGTCCGATCCGCCCGTTTAGCAACATTCTCCGCGCTTCGGCGATGAGATCGTCGCTTCCAGCGGCGACCAGCAACCCGCCTCTCGGCGTCGCTTTCCGCTAATTCGGCGATATCGATAAGCCGTTTTAAGCCCGGCATTCTCCGCTTCTACCGGAGATGAGATCGCGGCGGTCGGCTCCTCGGCGTCGAGCACCGCTAATTCGGATATCGACCAGCCATTCGCCTTCTCGGCGTCGGGCTTTTCGCGGCAACCGGCCGCCTCGATGTCTTTCCGCGTTTTCGAGCGGCATTCTCCGCGCTTTCGGCGATAGCAGATAAATAAAACTTTTCATCGCGGCGGCAACCAGCCCAGCCTCCTCGGCGTCGGCCTTCGCTAATTGGCGATGTCGATCCGCCGTTTAGCGAAAACATTCTCGCCTTCGGCGTCCGAGATCGTCTCGCGGCGGCGCCGCCTCCTCGGCGTCGGCATTCGCTTCTTTCGGCGATGTCGATCCCGCCGTTTTAAGCGGTATTCTCCGCCTACCGGCGATAGATAAATCGCTTTTCGCGGCGGCAAACGGCCCGCCTCCTCGGCGTCGGCATTCGCTTCTTCGGCGATGTCGATCCGCCGTTTTAGCGAAAATATTCTCCGCCTACCGGCGGTAAGAATCGTCGGCTTTTCGCGGCGGCAAACGGCCCGCCTCCGCCGGCGTCGGCATTCCGCTAACTTCGGCGATGTCGATCCGCCGTTTTAGCGAAAGTATTCTTCGCAGCGGCGATGAGATGCGTCGGCATTTTTCGCGGCGGCGAGCGGCCCCGCCTCGGCCGGTCGGCGTTCCGCTAACTCGGCGATGTCGATCCGCCGTTTTAGCAATATTCTCCGCCTTCTCGGCGAGATCGTTTCGCGGCGACTAGCCCGCCTCCGGCGGTCGCTTTCGCGCTAACTCCCACGATGTCGATCCGCCGTTTTAGCGAAAATATTCTCATGCCCCGGCGATGAGATGTTGGCTCATTGATTCGGGCGCGAATGGTCCGCCTTATCAAAGATTGTGGTTGCCTTCATCGATTTTGGCTCTCTACGAGACCACCGCGATCGATCGAGCGATGACAATGCGAAAACCGCTCGGCGAAAATTGGTCGGCGGCGGCAAAAATTTACTCCTATAAATCGCACAGACGATCTAGACAGAGGAGAGTCGCAAACTGCTCGGCCGTAAATGGTCGACGACGAGCGCAAAACTCTCCTAGCTCCCTCAAGTATCTTCGTCTCTCTCTCACGAGCCATCTCAGAAGACCTGTTCATTTCGAGCAGGATCTCATCTAGCTCTCTCACGAGCCATCTCGGAGAACACATTCATTTGGCGAGGATTTCATAGCTCTCTCACGAGCCGTCTCGGAAACACTGTTCATTTCGAGCGGGGATCTCATATAGCTCTCTCACGAGCCGTCTCTGAAGACACCTTTCTCATCTCGGCGGGATCCCATCCAGCTCTCTCAAGGCGAGCCACTCGGTGACTATTTTCTCACGGACATTAAAAAGACTCGTACAACGGGACTCTCAAGTCATCTGAGCACACAAAAACTTCATTACAATGGGGCTCTCCCCCGTAGTACGAACCTGAAAAAGACTTCATAACGGGGGCTCCCCAAATCTGAGCCACGAGAAAAGACTTCGATACAAGCGGGGCTCCCCAAAGTCTGAGCCTGAAAAAAGACTTCGTCTGGCGGGGCTCTCCGGAAAACGAGCCTGAAAAAGACATTCGTCTGTGGGGCTCCCCCAAAATCTGAGCAAGCCTGAGAAAGACTTCGTACAATGGGGCTCCCCAAAGTCTGAAACCTGGTAGAACTTCATCCATGGGGCTCCCCGAAAATCACGAGCCTGAGACAAGACACAAAATTGCAATGGAATCTCCCAAAGTACGAGCCTGAGCGTTTCATTACAGGGGCTCTCCCGGAGAATGCGAGCCTGGGAAGACTCGTGCAATGGGGCTCTCCCCAAAGTCTGAGAACCTGGAAAGACTCGTGCTGTGGGACTCTCCAGGAAATCTGAGACGGAAAGACTTCGTGCAATGGAACTCTCCCCCGAAATCTCTGAAACAGGCTTCGTACCGCCGGGGCTCCCCCAAAAATCTGTGGCATGGAAACTTCATCTGGCAGGCTCTCCCCCAAAATCACCAACCTGTGGCTTTGTTCATTAGCAGGGGCTCCCCCAAAAATCTGAGCCTGAAGAGAAAACTTTCGTCTGACAGGGCTCCCCAAAGTCTGAGAAGCCTGAAAAAAAGACTATCTGACGGGGTTAAGCCTCGAAGTCTGACCTGACTCGATCGTGATCAAATCGGGAAGAAGGATTCAGACATCCTGAAGACTCAGACAAACTGAGGGGGGTCAAGATGTTCGATTTCGGACATGCCGAGGGCTCGGAATGAACGATCAAGATCTCATATGGCACCCCGAGCAAGCTCGAAGGCAAACAATCGATTGCAGATGCAACAAAAGTTAAAACTGGTCGAGACATGAAACAAGATCGAGCTCGAACAACGTCCAAGCCCGATCTTGGGGGCTATTGTTGTGCTCAGATATATCACACGTCAGCATCACCAGATTTATCACACGTCAGCAGGACAAATTATCACATTTCAGCAGGTCCCACCGAGACCAGCAGGTCCCACCGAGACCACGTGATTTGTCGTTTACGCATATGTTTTGTCATGCTTTATGCACATGACTTGTCGTGCTTATCGATTTGTCGCGGCTTAACGACTTGTCGTGTTTATTGATTTGTCGGGCTTAACGATTTGTCGCGCTTTTATGATTTGTCGTGGCTCTTTGGTCCTCTTTTATATAAAGGACCTCGCTGATTCATTAAAAAGGACACACACCTTTGGAATGTTTCCCTCATTCCACTTATATACCTACACCCGCATTTTGAGGAAGAACTACGGTTCTTCCCGGCAGATGTTCTTGTTCGATTAATCATTTTGTTTGTGAGTTGTTACCAAATTAGCCACATAATACTCTCCACAAAAAACGACTCGCAACATATTGTTGTGCTCAGATATATCACACGTCAGCATCACCAGATTTATCACACGTCAATGAGGACAAATTATCACATTTATTGAGTCCCACCGAGACCCGGCCGAGTCCCACCGAGACCACGTGATTTGTCGTGCTTACGCATATGTTTTGTCATGCTTTATGCACATGACTTGTCGTGCTTATCGATTTGTCGTGCTTAACGACTTGTCGCGGCTTATTGATTTGTCGTGCTTAACGATTTGTCGTCTTATGATTTGTCGTCTTTGGTCCTCTTTATATAAAGGACCTCACGATTCATTGTAAAGGACACACCTTTGGAATGTTTCCCTCATTCCACTTATATACCTACACCCACATTTCAGGGAAGAACTACGGTTCTTCCCGCAGTGTTCTTGTTCGATTAATCATTTTGTTTGTGAGTTGTTACCAAATTAGCCACATAATACTCTCCACAAAAAACGACTCGCAACATATATATCAAAATTTTAACTATATATCAAAATTTTCAAATACTTTCAAAGTCCAAAATTTTTTCCCCCACTATAATCCTAAAACAAACGTACTAATGTATTGAAAATTGATGTCATTTGAGCCCTCTTGACGGAATTTAACAGAAATTACCCAAATATTAGGTCGCACCCACTGTTTAAAATTAATAAATTTAAATTAAAAAGAAAAGGAGGAAGGGGCGGGCCGCTGAAAGATGTCGGCTGGTAAACAGCGGTTTTTAATAACCGTTGTCTATCAGCACCAAGTGCAATATACAACAACAGTTTTTATTAGAGCCGCTGTTGTATAGGCGCTGTTATAAAAAGCTAAATTCGGACTTAATTACCCTGCAGTCCTGTAGCTTCACGTTTTCAAGATTCAAAGTCTGATCATAAGGTTTGTGCCGTGAGATAAGGACAAGAATAAATGCGCCATAGCCATAGCCATAGAAAAGTCGTCCAAGTCAAGGTCAACGTCAACGAAGAGAAGAATCAGAGGAACAAGTTAGAGTTTAAACCCGCTAAAGTTTACACTCAAATTCGAAGAAATAATTTGTAAAATCATTTTCCGTGTTAAATCACGAGATTTGTACTTACAAGGATAAATAAATAAATAAATAAATACAGGAAAATATTTTCTTGTGATTCTCTTTGTTATTCTTGTTATTTTTTTAGTCCAGTTGAAACCCAGCAAATTGGTTTTAGTCCATTATGTTACGAAAATTCAACGTTTTGGTCAAATATCAGTCAACCCACCCAAGGTCCAAATCGAGACTAAAAACGTTAATTAAATTGAAGTGGAAATACACAAAATCTAAAAATTTGGCAAAAGAAGAAAAGAGAATCGAGGAGGATATATAAAACTAAAAAGACAAAATTTATGTATATCAATTTATATTGTACAATTGTTTTGCATTTCTATGTATATTTTAGATAGTACACCATATAAAAATGTTTCACACGAATTGAAACTAACATTATTGAAAAAAAATAATATATCAATTTAAAAAAAAACACGCAACTTATGAGGAAATGCTGGGTGTGAAATACAGCATGAAAAGGTCTACTACTCATTCATTAACGATCTAGCTATTTGAATGATCGTGATGTAGGCAGCGAGAGTATATAATAAAGAAGATAAATACAAAAACACACTAATTCCGTTGATTCCTAGAATATTCGGAAAAGTGACAAACTCAAATTACGTTGATTCTCACAAAAGAATCTAGAAAAAAGAATCTTTGAGATAAAACTCTCATTTTTCATTAATCAATTCAACCCCCCTTTTACAATAATAAAAACACTTATTTATAATACTAAAGCAACTTAGGAAACAAGAAACGTAAATAAATCCAAAATACTACAATATCAAATCAAATCCTAAACATAAATAAATCTAATTATACCATAAATATAATCATAAGTATCTTTCAATATTTTCATCCATATACAATTTGAACATTGATTGATTCAATTCATATGGTTTACTTTCTGTTACGTTGCATGCAGTTTTGCAGGCATGCTTCATATATATGGATCGAATTGAATAGGCAATTTCCAAGTTTTTTTAGAAATGATATATTAAACTCTCATTTAGTTACTATATATATGTGCTTGTTCTATTGGTACTTTGAAGATGACAATTGTTTAAAAAAAGATTAATGGGAAAAAAAAAAAATACTGTTTTATCATTTGACGAAACTTGAAAAAATTTATTGGAAACAACATCCCAAAATCAACCGCAGGGATATGTGCGTGTAAGTTAAAATTTGACGATGCATTAATATAATAAGTTTTTCTGCTAATAAAAAATAATTGGGCATCCAAATGCACGCCTTACCTCCCCAAAAACATATAACTAGCCTAGCCAAAGTTATATTGCATTAATTAACATTAAAGTGGTAAAGACTAGGTCTTGTATGCACTAAGTTACACTTGTATAATAAGTTGCATGTTTGAGTGCAACAAGTTGTATAAGTATGCATACTATATATGCATCTCATCTTGGCCCAGATAGTTCATCAGCTGCGAGGTCAGAAGTATCATCATCTATTATCCAGTTGGGAAAATTGTTTTCTTTTTGAACCTGATCTTCATGCTTTAACAGCTCTTCCACTCTCTCAGTCAAATCATCTCCATCTTCAATCATCCTAACAACTTCCGACATCTTCGGACGTTTCTCTGGGTAGTCAAGTTTGCATAGTAGACCTATTTGCACTAGCAGCTTCACCACATCTTCCATGTAATTACCTGTGTAATTTGTATCAACAATTTCTTCCCATTTGCTTTCCATGTATTTTCTCTCCACCTGATATAATTAAATTTCAGATCCTCGATCCATGCAATAAATCACACCATAGAATAGCTGAAATTAATAAGGGTGTTTGCTAAATTAAAAAATAAATCAACACTAATATTTGTAACAACTAAGCACATGAAAATGTTAATTTGGGAACCTGTATAACTCGGGCTTAGAATCCCCTACTTTCAATTTGCGGCTTAGCTCATGATATTTTTTTTTTCTCAATGCGGCCACATGTTGATTAATATTGCAATAATGGTGGTATGATATATATATATATATATGATATGATATGAGGTTAATTAAAAGGTGTACGAACTGAAATACTTGAATTTATTTAGAAAAAGCTATATGTTCCAAATTTAAGGACTTTCACTCTCCGTCTCATATGAGTTTGGGATTTAGAATCTGATTTTCAAATCTCACATTCAATCCACACCTATAAATACCTATAAAACTTATTACTACTCTTCCCAATACATCACACTTTGTTACTCTTCTCAATATAATATAATAATATAACATCAATCACTATTAAACATTGATTTAACATAAAGTTAAATCTCATCTTACTCAAATCACAAAATAAACACATACATTTACTATTCATCAAAGATTCTAAATCCCTAGATTTTAAAATCTTGATTTGCTCCGCACGCTTAAATCCCAAAACAAACACAGTCTAAAGGTATTGAGAAAGGTTCGTAAAGTGCCTTTTGGTTTAAAAAGAACGACCTTGAAGGTACTGAGAATTGATATATATCATAAGACCCTCTTGATGGAATTTGATAGGAATTACCTAAATCTCTTGATATTTTCCACAAGCTTAAAGATGAGTCACATCACGTAAGATTTGGTTTCAAATGTTGAGAATTCAATATAAATCATGTTTTGAGAATATTGAATTAAACGTCATGAAATCATTTGTCCAACAGTCGGTGATGAATTAAATATCATGAGTGAACGACCATGCACGTGTATAGCTTGCAATGATGTTTGGAAAATTAATTACAATTATTTTTGCTTATAGATTTCCCGTGAATCAGTGCTCACGTGAACCCTTTTTCTTTAGTGTCATATGCACACACATTATCACTGTTATGCTTGTAAACTATCATTGTTTAAATAATAAACATTTTTTAAACAATGATAGTATATATGCAAACCATCATAGTACATGTGCATGCATAAAGTGATATTTAAAAAAAAAAAGAATTTACGTGAATTCGAATTCACACAAATTATTTCCTTTATATTTGTTTCTCATTTATAAATTATAATAAATTATGTCTTTTATATTAGGCTAAATCTTGTATGCATTCAGGTGAATCATACATTTATAGTACATTTTAGAATCGTGCAACTAAAAAATGCAATTTGTTTACACTGAACCATGCAACTATTAATATGATAAAGTAGTTGAACGATTCAATGTAAACAAGTTGCACATTTCAGTATAACAAGTTGCATGATTTTAAAATGCACTATAAGTGCACCTGGATGCACTTGAAACCCACTCTCTACATTAATATAATAAGTTAAAAGGAAAGACTCACCAATTCGTCTAACTGCATTAACGTGCCGTCAATGTGAGTCACAAAACTTCGTTTCCCCGAGATAAGTGCAAGAAGAAATGCCCCATAACTATAAACATCACATTTCTCTGAATACCTAAGCGTTTGTAAGTATTCAGGAGCTATATACCCATATGTTCCTTGTACATTATCGACTTCAATATCTGGAGCATCGTGTTCCGCAACTAAGGCCAACCCGAAGTCAGCAACAACTGCTTCGAAGTTCTCATTTAACAGTATATTTGCAGGTTTGATGTCACAATGCAGGACTTTCTTGTCACGTATTTCTTCGTGCAAATAAGCTACAGCCCTTGCAGCCCCTAACGCTATCCCCTTCCTTGTTTGCAAATTCAGTGGAGGCTGTGATTCACCTCTTTCTGGATTCACTACGCGAATGCTATTATTCGAATAAAAGTAGGGAAAATTGCACTTTTGGTCCCATGAGAATACTTTCATATCAAAATGGATTCAAACACTTTTGGTCCCAAACTAATATTCCCTTAGTTTTTAATAGATGTAAGTGTGTGTGTTCCCACCAAAATAGCGGGATTACTAACATTCTAAAAAAAAAAACACAAAAATCCTCATCCCAACTTGAACCTTAGGAATCGCTGCACCTCCAATATCTAGCAAACTTTAAAAAAATATTACCAAAATCTTCCAAAATCTAAAGTTCACAAAAAAATTTAAACATATATAGGTAACTTTTGTGTGGTTAAGTTGTTAGATGAACATGTTAGGAGTTTTTGTGATGTGCAATTAAAGGTTTGGGACCAAAAGTGCTTTGAAAATATTCTCATGGGACCAAAAATGCAATTTACTCAATAAAAGTATGATACAATCATACAAAAGATTTAAAACAGAGTTGAAAAGATTCACGTCATTATGCAATCAAAATTAAAATAGAGAATATATATATTGCGGAAGAGCAAATGAACAAGTGTTGATTGAGCTTACCCCATATGCATGACGCGACACTTCCATTAGCCATTAGAGGATAAACGAGCAGCAGTTCGTCTCGTGTAATGCAGAAACCGAGTATATGAATCACATTTGGATGTGCAACTATGTTGTTTATTTCTACTTCTTTTTTAAATTGATCAATTCTATTTGGAGAATTCCTTGGTAAACTTTTAACTGCCACTGGAGAGCCATCGGCTAACCGGCCTTTATAAACATCAAGCCCAATTTTTGCGCTAAAATCACGGGTTACAACGCGTAGCTCATCCATATAAAATCTCCGAAGTAACCTCAAATGAATTGCTACATCCTCTTCACTGGCAGCTAAATAAAATAAAGTAGCAATAATCAAAATTTGAATAAACAAAGGAACACTCAAACACAACATTAATTGCCAGTTTCTGCCTTACCAAAAATATCAATCATGTCTTTGTCAATGGATTTCCTTATACGAGACCAAGCAGAAAATAGCATCCGTGTAATGGGCGAGAAGAAGCACTCTTGCTAACTGCGGCGGTCACTAAGCAAGCAAAAATTAAATTTTATTGAATAATTAATCTTCTATTTGAAGAGAAATTATCGAGTATTAGTAAAAAAATCTTGGAAGCAATACAAACAGAATATTAAGGGTACGTAAAGATCATTTTTTGTCATTTAATTATTACCAATTTCAATTCAAGTTTGTACCTTTTCAAATATTGAAATTTACACTTAACTTTTTTGACCTTTTATCCGATGAAAAAAGTTAATTTCAAAGTCGAAAAGGATAGCTGACTAAAATCAAATCGGTGGAAATTAAGGGAAAAAATAACACTTACAGATACTACTCAATTATTTAGAGAATCAATAGCATATACCCTTCAATTAAACGACTATATCACAATCACAAGCTTTCTACCCCTAGCTTGATCAGTTGACTAAACAGAGGAGAAAGTCATGGAATGTGGATCAATTCATAATGATGTTTGTATCTATATATCTATTAATTTCTTCATCAAACAAAAAATACACTGATATATATATATATATATACTTTTTTTTTCCTTAACTATGCAGAGCAGAATGATCTACTCCCTCCCTCCAAAATGGTCCCAGTCTTTTTTTCAGACAAAAATAAATTACTAATTATTTATTTTGCTTGAAATTCTGAATTTACCTATAAAATTCTTAATATACCCTTATTTATTGAATACAAAAATAACGGGTTTGGATCCTGTGTGGTGTGCAGTAGTCCCGCCCGTGTTTATATTTTGTTTTTTTTTACCTAATTAGCATAGTCATGTACTGTACTAAATTTAAATACATTATAGACTCGTGCGGGTGTATTGATTCAAATCCAAAAATAACACGTTTAATATCAATATATATATTTTTAGTGGTGGGAGTAATTAAATTGAAAGAGGGTAAATGAGGCTACTAACCTTGAGAGATTGATTGATTTGCAAGTGGAAGTAGAGGTGAAGAAGGTACTGAAAAAGGTTCGGAAATTGCTATCGGAAAAACTGAAATATAATCTGTTGTGCACTAAAATATGAGAATTATGGGATAAAATGTGGCTTAGTGATCTTTAGTGACACAAATAATAAATGTGTAAAGTGGATTGTATTTAAGTTATATGATTGTTTAAGAGAATAAGAGTTTGAGCAATAAATTTCCAAGAGATTTGGTAAGATATTAATTTCTCCCCCTCCTCTTGGTCATAAATGACCCATATTTATAAGGTTTGGGAGAGTGGAGCTCACTCTCCCGATTTGAGGACAAGTAAGGAAATAGCTTTGCAAAACATTAAATGCTACATGATTGATGTGACCTAGGTCGGAGGTCGTTGGGAGGTCATTTCGAGAGATCAAAGAGCGCTCGCTCCTCATTTGGGGCGTCGCCCGAGGCAAATCCGGCGAGGGATTTAGCCGTCTAACTACTCCTAGCTACCCATCATTACCGTCCTTTACTGACACATCTCTGATTAATGTCATTCTTAGGTAAGGCTCCTGGCGCCCTTTCGTCACCGCCACGCGTCCCATCTCAATTAACGTCCGTACTTTGTGTCAACGCGCCGACCTCGCGCTACATGCCCTAATAATAATTTCTAGCTCGTTCGGGCCAATACTTGTCAAGGGGGACGAGCTATCCTTCCAGTCAATAACGCGAGGTGCGAGATTCGGTGGCTTCTTGAGTACGCGTGGTTGTTGTCTTGGAAATCGACGCGATCTGACCGTACATTTGCCTCGTCTCTGGCCTACTCTTAGTAGGTAATGATGGCGTGGCTTTCACGCTATTTGGGACTTGAAAAGGTCAGCGTCCAATCACTTGTGCCCTAAACCCCTCTATAAATACCCCTTTCATTTCCTTTCCTTCTTTTTCCATTTCAAATTCTCTGAAAATTACTCCGTTACTCCGCCCATCTCAGTGTGAAACTCCGGCGATTTCAGTGTGAGACTTCTAGCGCTCGCGATTCCTAAGGTAAATTTTTGATTCCTTCTTCCCTCTGTTCCGTTTTTCTCGTTTCTCGGCGATGGATTCTGGAGAAAATAGCCTCCGTCTGGAACCGGGCGGCGGAGTTCTCTCCCTCCGTCGGGTCGTCGGCGCATGAGGGCGTGGGCGGGCGAGCCATCCGCGGGTCGACGCCTTCCGCCGTGGTGATATACCGTGCCTATTCCGGGAGGTTACATCTAAGAAATGCGGCATTGTTCGTCGTTATACCTGACGAGCCCCCGTGTCGTGATCTTAATCCAGATCCCGAAGTTCAAATTTTAGAAAGAGGAGATGGGTCATTGCTCGCGATCTTCGAGCTAGTGGACCGCCGAAGTTCGATTTTTTTCGGACGAGGTTATCCCCGATGTCCCAGCGAGGATGATGAAGTTTCTGGTGGACCGCGACCGGCTCGAACGTGGTCGCTTCTCGCCGAAATGGTTTCTCAACCGACTTCGGAAGAAACCCGATTTCGATTCGCGCATGGCCGATGTGAATAGTCGCGTGACCGAGGGCGAACTCTTCGTATGGCGGGGCGGGTTTCAAGTCGGCGATGTTCATTTTCGGGTTCCTCGGCGCCAAAAGGTCGATTTATTTGATCGAGGGTGCGGATGGTTGTGTGGCGATGAACTACGATACCATGAAGGCGGGGCTCGCTTTCCGCTTCACCCCATTATCACCGACCATTTGCGATTTTGGGGTTTGGCCTTTTACGCAGATCGCTCCAAATGGGTGGAGCACAATTATAGGGCTCTTATCACTGTTTGGTCGGGTTCATCCCCGAGCGTTTCCTTCCGTAAAGGAGATGAACTCCCTTATCTCGCTGGCGAAGTGGGGAAAAGGTCGGGGATACTATTACGTGGAAAGCTCGCCTCACACGAAGTCCGGGTCGAGGACCTTAGAACAAGGTCCAAGACCGGAAAAAAAAAGTGGTGGTTGGTCGGGGGAGCGTGGCAAAGTCCGGTCTTCGCCCTTGGTTCGCTCGGATATCGCGAGATACCTCGTGATTACATGACGTTCAAACGTAAGTCTTTCGAATCTACCTTCATACATGATACTGATTTAACTTTTCCCTTATTATTTTCCCCTCCAAAGAACTCAAGACTTCCGAACTCTCTCTCCTTCCTCGTTCGGTTGATTCGGTGTGTCTTATTGATCCCGGACGAGCGATCTTTTGACCGTTCGCAAAGGTTGAAGTGCTTGGAGTTTGTCGGTTGATCCCCCACCTCGCCGTCGCATTTATATTCCCCGTAAGTGATCTCGACATCATTCGATCGGACTTGCTTATTCGTCCCATTTGTTAATCGGCCGGCTTTTCATCATTTTCGGTTTCCTTTATCGAGCCTATACACTTCAATTTCGCCAAAGTTTTGACAAGACGCAGAACCTTAACTCGAGGATACGTGAGAAGGTGGCTTTTGCCTCGCTCTTTTCGGCGAAATCGAGCAGAGGAAGAAAAGAGAAGCAGGGGGGCTATCGAACCTCCGCTCCGAAGACAAAATCGCCAGCCTAATGGCAGGTCGGAAAAGAAATGGCCATCGGGTTAAGCGCGAGTATTTGGGGAGAAGTTCTCGAAGTCTTTAACATCCGTGGATACGGATGTTCTTCGTAAACTCCCGAAAGGAGAGGGTGTTATTTCTGTTCGCGGGGAACCAGATACAATCGCTGAAATTACTCGGTGGACGAATCACAGGTCGAGGATCGCACTTTCCTGTTGAACCCGGACTTCCGACGCAGAATACTTTTATCATCCCGTTTTTTCTTTGTTCGCCAGAAAAGGACCTCATGCTCATGTATAATTATTTTGCAGATACAACCTAGATGATGGGGTCTTCCGAGGCGTATAAGAACTCAGAACTTTATGGTCGCGGACCCCTCACGCTAACGACGCTAACCCACTTATCTCCGCTTCGATCGCTGCCGATGCCGAAAACCGGACTTTCGATCTTCACGGTGAGGCTCATACCCAAGACTTCTCGGAGAACTCGACCTCGGGGGTCGCCTATACGCCGCGGTCCTTGGCATTTATCGAAGAGGAGCCGAGCGGTATGGCCGAAATAAAATCCGTGCCCGTGAATTGTTCGAGATGAAGGTGGATTTGGCATGGTGTCGACGAAGGAGGAGAAGCGCCATCGATTGCCAAAGTCGCGGTAGGAAAATTTGAAAGAGGTGGTTGGTTCGGGATGATATGGAAAAGAAGCTCTCGCGGATGGCGAAAGATCTCGAGCCGAGATAAGAAAGTGAAGGAGGGCATGGACAAGACCATAGAGGTGGAGAGTCGGTGTCATGGGTTAGAAGGCGAGGTCCATGACTTCGTCACCATCAAGTTGGGCGTCATCACGCCTCCAACATGGCCTATATCCATTCCTTCTCTAATCTTTGTCAAGACCCGCCCACCGCCCGGCGACCTCGAAGGGCCAAGTCACGATGGCCGAGACGCTTTCGTGGCCTATGTGCGCAACAACCTGATAGGGGGGATGATCTTCCCATCAAAGACCTCGCGACTTCTGGCGTGGATTTAAGCTTTCTCCCCAGAGCCAATCTTTATGATCCCAAGAATTTGCTTTCGGGTTGTTGAATGAAGAGGTGGAAGATGGCGCGAATGGTGGTGATGGTGGGGAATCGGTGGCGTCGAGATTCCCGAGGTTGAACAAAAAGCAGCGTCGACCAACCTGTTGAGGGGACCTCGGATGCTCCGTAAGGTGATTCCATGGATAGTTTATCTGCGAAGATATGCCACTTTCGCCGGCACTTTCTTTTATGCTTCGCCCGGGGTTTTAATCAAGTTGTTACATTGCGCCGGAACTTTTATTAATGGAAATGTTGTTCTTTTTCCTTTTTATCTTTCTCGACTTCGATCTGAATGCTTGTTTATTTCTCGCCAACACTTTGAGATCGGTGACTTTGTGTATCTTGTCTTCTCATGATTGTCTTCTCGAACATCACGGATAAAAATCATAATGATAATGATTTGTTAATTGATAGCGACTTGGACCGCCGGGCTAGATAGATACGCGACCGAGGTCGACTTAGATAGGTATCTTGCATGATTGCCTTTCACATATTCCCAGCTTAGCCGACTTAGACTTCGTATCGCGATCGAGGTCGACTTAAATTTGGCATGCACATACTAGCCTTCACATATTCTCGGGCTTAGCCGACTTAGACTTGGTATCGAATCGAGGTTAAATTTAGGCTGGGTATGCGACATACTAGCCTTCACATATTCTTGGCTTAGCCGACTTAGACTTGGTATGCGACCGAGGTCGACTTAGGCTAGGTATGCGACATACTAGCCTTCACATATTATTGGCTTAGCCGACTTAGACTTGGTATGCGACCGATGTCTACTTAGGCTGGGTATGCGACATACTAGCCTTCACATATTCTTGGCTTAGCCAACTTAGACTTTTTCATTTGCGAATCTATTTCTGATCGAACTCGTGAGAGGTCGGGGACCATTCCCCCAAGTTCGTAAATGTAAAAAGGTGGAGCAAGTTTGTGCTATAAGTCATAACTCATAGAGAAATATACAATCGATCTGGATTTTACAACTCATAGTTATTGGTAGAACTTCTTCAGGTAGGTCGCATTCCACGGATACATCAGCGGGAATGCCTCCAAGTCCTCGAGCTGGTAAGCCCCATTTGGGAGGCATTTCGAAATCTTCATGGGTCCCTCCCAAGTTGGACCGAAAACTCCTTTCTGAACGCCGAGGATCCTTTTTAAGACGATGTCGCCGACCTTGAATCTTCGGATTTTTGCTTTTGAGTTGTAGTATTTTTTCGACTTTTGTTTGTAGTTTGCGTTTCTTAAGTTAGCTTCCAATCTTTTTTCTTCGAGGAGGTCGAGGCTGAGAGATATGGCTTGATCGTTGCCTCTGTGACTGTCTGCGATGTTCGATGGCCGACCACGACCTCGCCGGTATGATTGCCTCCGGTCGAAAAAAGCCATAGCAAAAGGTGTTTCGCCAGTTGAATTTCGGGAAGTGGTTCTATACGACCATAAGATGCTCGGAAGTTTGAAAGCCCATAATTCCTTTGACTCAATGAGTTGAGTTTTTAGGGTGTGTTTGATTATTTTGTTCACAGCTTCAACTTGCCCATTGGACTGGGGGTGATAGGGGGTGGAGAACAGCTTTGCGATTTTCCACTTTGCGAAAAAAGCATCGATCTCGAAACCATCGAACTGCTTCCCATTATCTGTGACGATTGCTTGTGGTAAGCCAAAACGACAAATGATGTTTTTCCATATAAATCGAATGATTTTCTCCTGGGTGATGGTCGCTAAAGGTTCCGCTTCCGCCCATTTGGTGAAATAGTCTACTGCGACCACTGCAAATTTTGAACTTCCTGGGGCTTTTGGGAAAGGGCCGATCAGGTCGATCCCCCACCTCGCGAAAGGCCATGGGTTGTAGATCGGCGTGAGTTCTCTAGAGCTCGCTTAATTGTTGGAGCGAAAAACCGGCATTCTTGGCACTTCTTTTGCATATGCAATCGCGATCTTTCCTTAAATTAAATTTGTGATAATAGCCTTGCACGATCGTCTTGTAGGCGCGAGGCCCGACTTCTTGATATGATTTCCACAATCTCGCTTCGTGAATTTCTTCCGGGATCACTTGGCCCTCTTAGGGAGGTGACGATTTCAAAAGTGGCAAAGAGAAACTTCGCTTATAAAGTTGTTCGTTGATGACGATTGTACCTCATTTGCTCTTAGTTGTGTCCAGTCTGCGACCTTATCCTCTGGCGATATCCTTTTCTCGATGTAGTCTTTGATGTCCGGTCATCCAGTTATTTTCTGGGGTCGTGATCTGGAAGACTTCCTTCTGAATGTTCGATGGACTCGCTTGATTCGTCCAAGTTATTTCCTCTATGTTGATGGCGTCGACACAACGGGCGTTGAGCTTGGTAACTGCTATGTTGTCCATATCGGCGGCGCCTTCGGATGTGGCCAACCGAGCTAAAGCATCCGCCTGTGTGTTTTTTGTTCGAGGTATCAACTCTATTTGCACCTCCTCGAACTTTTCGATGAGGCTCTTCGCTATCTGCTGGTATTTCATCATTTGTTCACCCCGTGCTTCGTATTCTCCTGACATCTGGCATACGACCAACTGGGAATCGCTGTAAACTTTCAACTTTCGCACACCAATGGCCATCGCCATTTCCAGGCCATTTATCAAGGCCTCATACTCTGCTTCGTTGTTGGTGGCATGAAAATCAAAACTCACAACCGTGGTGAAGGATTGTTGTTCGGGACTGATTAGGACCACTCCAGCCCCTGCTCGGGTGCTCGTCGAAGAGCCATCGACGTGCAATGTCCATGGGATGTCGGCCGCCTCCGGTGTTTTTTTCGGAAAGGTGAGCTTTCGGTGAGAAAGTCGGCGAGGACTGAGCCTTGATCGCGATTAAAGTGCGAAGGTGATCCGAATCATCTAACTCAATGGACCATTTCAACAATCTTATGATCGGGTTGGTGCAAAACCTATCTCGATGGCATGGTAGTTAGGACTTTATTTGGTGAGATCAAAAAAAAATTGTCGAAGCTTTGGACGCTTTCATAATCAAGGCATAGGCGAGCTTCTCGGCGGTGGTTGAGCTCGGCATCATTCAAAGTCGGCTAACGAAGTATATAGGCAAATGGTACTGACCTTCTGCCCACACTACTACTGCGCTGAGAGCGGATTTCTGAGGCCGCGAGGTATAGAAATAACTTCTCTCCTGGTATGGGTTTTGCCTTCTTTCCCTTGAATTCCAATTCAATGCACTAGGCTCAATTATTTGATTTGTAGCAAACAAGTAATTTCCTGATCGGAATCAAAGTAACTAAGAATGAAGTTGTTAATCTTGCACTTACTTGAGCATTCTAGAGAATTCCAAGGTGGTGGTGATGTGTTTCTCAATATGACCAGCAAAAAACCACTAGTAAAAACGCTGTAGCAGTTATAAGCTTTTTCCCCCAAGTTTGAGTTTAATACAAGATGTTTGTATCAGTACATCTAAATTTAACTAATTACGCGATAAGGCAACATGCATGAAATTAGATGATGAGGTAAAAAGGGTAAATGTTGCACAAACCTTGAGAAATTGACGGATCTGTGGGTGGGAGTAGAGGAGATGGCGGTACTGAAAAAGGTTCGAAATTGCTACCGGAAAAACTGACAATAATCAAATTAATTCTATATTGATCGGAAATTCATGTATTAGAAAGATGACTATGCATAATTGAGATGAAGAGAAAGAAGTTACCTTGGAAATTGTTCACTCAAATCATCATCAGATGTTATGGTGCTGCAGATGCTTGGGGTTCTTGATTGTTGATGGCAGAGCTCCCATATCTGCTGTCTCTTAACCACCGCTGCCACCAGCCTCTCCCAATTGTCCCTTGACGACGTCAACATCTCTCGGTTAATCCATATTTATATTTTATATGCTTTCTAAATTCTAAGGATGATTAACCTGGACTTTTTTAGTAAAAGAGATGGCTGGCTGTAAGTGTATGGGATTAAAAGATCAGATAAAGTGTACATTTTTTAGACACTGTTTTTGGCAATTTCATGGAAATGCTGGTTCTTTTTTCTGTTGACTGGAAAAAAAGGTAAGAACGCGGTTTCCAAGTCCTGAGTCAACCCAGAAGGACTGTGTATGACTGATATTGTCTTCTGTATTGTGCCTACAAATTAAATCGGACTCAAAATATCAAATGCAATTTTATAGTATGTTAATATTAAGGTCGACTTGGTTCAAATTCTGCAACGAGAAATAAAATTTCCAGTTTGAACCTAAAAATTACAAAACTAAATTGCAGAACAAACCTAGAAATTAAATTGCAGAGATAAAATAGAACCTATTAAATTCTCCAACAGCTTCTTCATAGTCAAAATTACTAAGGGCATTTGGTTCAAATTCTTTAACGAGAAATTAAATTTCTGGTTTGAACCTAAAAATTACAAAACTAAATTGCAGAACACACCTAGAAATTAAATTGCAGAACAAATCTAGAATTTAAATTGCAGAGATAAAATAGAACCTATAAAATTCTCCAATAGCTTCGTCATAGTCAACAAATCTGCAATTGAAATTGATTTGGGTGACAATTGCAATCCACAACTTCACGAAGCCACAATTAAAATCCACGCCCTGCGCTGGATAGCGAGAGAAGAAGAGTGAAGCCCTCTCGCGGTGGTGGTGGCGTGGCGGCGGGGGGGTCAGTGGCAGCCGCATTTTTCTTCGGTGGCCGAAATCCCCAAATTATTCCTCATGGCATGCGACCGGAGAAAGGAAGAGGCGGCGGCGACGAGATTCTGTGTCATGTGCGACGCGACGGCGACGGAGGTCCGGTGACAGTGGCGTGTGCTTTGGAGGTGTGACCGTGTGAGAATGAGTGTTGATTGGACAAATTTGTCATTTTAGTTGCCTTCTCCACCAGTAATCCATTTCTGTGGGGATCTTGTTTTTGAAAAACTACAATTCAGTGTGTGAATTTTATACCAGGGTGGGCCATATTAGCCGATTGGCGGTAAAATGTCATCCACCTCTTCTAACACGTGTCACAAAAGAACTGGTTGTATAGAATTAAAATCCTCTTTTCTCAATCTTGGCACTTCTAAAATTCCTACCATTCAAATTTCTATTTATCTCATTATTTTATATTTTTAATTAAATATAATTTTACCTTAATCACCCCTGATTTCAAATTTTCTAATTACTTTACTAATTTTCAATTATATTTTCTAAATCTAATTAATTTTATTTAATCACCCCAAAAATCACCATTGTTTCTCTTTGTCGTTCTTTTATTTTTTTACATTTTTTATTTAAGAATTTTAAATTTAAATATAATATTATCTTCTGAAACTCAAAATTTTAATGTGTGGAATATTTTCTTGTTCCATTTGACCAATTTTATTGCAAATAGATTCCAACTTTTAAAAACATTACTTTTAGGTTTCAAAAGTAGATAAATAGACATAAATGCCCTTAAATGAGTCTTCCTTTTCTTTTAGCTTGTGTCCAAAATATTACTTCCACTAAAGTACTTTTTCCACACCTTCTTTACATCACCAATCTTCTATTTTACATCACATTTTATTTATGGTAGTCTTCTCCCTTCATTTTATTTCATTTACAAATTTCAAAATTTCATTTACAAATTACAAAATTTCATATCTATAAGACAAATATCAAAATTTACATATCTAAAAATGAGTGTTTACATATTTTCATCTAAAAAAAAAATTACATATTTTTGGCTCCTTCGACATGCACATATGCACAAATACATGAATATATTCATGTATATTTGAAAAAAAAATCAGAAACTAAGCAGATTAATCTTCATCTTCTGACTTCATCTTCAAATCTTCATATCTGCATTTTCAAAGGTGACCCCTTTCACCTCTTCTCTCCCCCAAATCACCCAATTAATCTCTCTCAACATTTCCACAAACATCTTCACAGCAAACATTTACTCATAAAAAACTCCAACAATTCAAGGCTTATCACAACCCCTTCAAACTGTTCTTCACCACTCATCTCAAATTTCAACATTGCCAAAAACAAAAAAAAATAAAAACCCCAAAAAATAAAATTTTTAGAAATCAAATTTCAAATTTTAAAATCTCCCAAAATTTCATTATTCTTGCTCCAACCTTCTTTTATACATAACACTGATTCCCTCATATCGATTCAGAAAAATACAGAAAAAAATTCAAAATTGAAGGTTTCATAAATCTGGAAGCATCAATTCAGAAAAATACAGAAAAGAATTCAAACACTGTTTCAACACTCTTCTTCTTCCTTCTCGGCGTTGGTGAGGTCGGCCTTTTCGGGACGGGCGAAGGTCGGCCTTGTCGTCGCGCAACGGCCTTGTCATTCAAAAAGATTTTGTTGTGTTGGGGCGGCGACAGCAGCAGCGGTGGTGATGAACGTGTGTTGAGGGATGAACAAAAATTGATTTTTTATTGGGTGAGGGTATGTTGCAGAAAGAGAGAGAGAGAGAGAGTTGGGGAAGAAAAGGCTTTTTTTGGGTTTGTGGAGGGGATGACTGGTGGCTTTTTGCAGAGGGAGGCTTTGAAGAGGCTTTTGCAGAGGTGAGGATATGGTGGTTGTGGGATTTGCAGAGGGAGGCTTTTTTTGAGGAGAGAGAGAGGAAGTATGTTTGATTAGGTGAGTGAGAATGGGGAAGGATATATTATTGTTGTGATTTTGATCTTGAGATGGGGAAGTGTATATTGGGTATTTTATCATATTTTGGAACTTTTTAATAATTGTAAAAAGTCTTAGAACCTTTTAATAATATTGTGGCCAAATTGAAACCTTATTGTAATTTTCTCAATTTTAATTGAGAAATTATTCTGCATATTCCAGTTTAATAAAATATAAGATAATCTTTTTTTAAAAATCCCACGTAATACGCTCATTATATCTATTTCTCAATCTTCTCACTCCTACATGTCACTCCTAAAATTCCTACCATTCAAATTTCTATTTTTCTCATTATTTCATATTTTTAATTAAATGTAATTTTACCTTAATCACCCCTAATTTCTAATTTACTAATTACTTTACTAATTTTTAGTTTTCAATTATATTTTTTAGATCTAATTAACTTTATTTAATCACCCCAAAAATAGCCATTGCTTCTCTTTGTCGTTATTTTACTTTTTTTACATTTTTATTTAATAATTTTAAATTTTAAATATAATATTATCTTATGATACTCAAAATTTTAATTGAGATATTATTCTACATATTTTAATTTAATAAAATATAAGATATATTTTTTTTTAATCCCACGTAATACACATGACTACGAACTAATATTTAGACATTTTAACTTTTTATTTTTTTTTTAAAGGTGGCATGAACCTAATTAATTAAAGAGATAGTTTGAACTCCAAAAATTTAAAAGAGTAACGGCTGAAAATCTAAAATTATATACTCACCATTACTTGCCAGTGAAGAGAAAATCAATGCATTTTTCAATTCTATCATATATCCACGATTATTTGTTTTCATAAATACTATGAGAATAAATTTGATTAATCAATAAATAAGATAAGTGAGAACAAATATGATGGGCAGAGAGTATATTATTTGTTGCTTTCATGTCACGATGAATGATCCTCGGATCACAATGATGGTCATGCAGATAAGACAATCCTCTGGCAGATTCTACAGCAAGTCGCTTCTCGTTTGTGAAAGACTACAGAACAGTCTTGAGAATGACTCTGTTTTTCTCTTTCTATTGGAGTGAAATTGTTTAATTTAATGGGTGAATCGCACCATAAGTCTCCCATTGCTAGTTTTGTGAGATATTAACAAATATAATTAATAGGTTTAATTGCAGAAAAAAATCATGACCTTTTCAAAAATTGCAATTTAATCTCAACTTTTGAATTTTGATAAATAAAACCCAATTTTAACAATTTATTGCAAATAGAATTCACGGGTAGAACATCTCCTGCCCGTAAATGACGTGGCATTCTAGGTGGGAAAAGTTTACCATCTCATCATTTACCTGGCCAAAATGACGACGTTGACACCTGATCGATTAATCATTCTGTAAATGTTAACATCCTAAACTCAAATAGAATTTCCTAATTCTTTTGAGCCCTAAAATGAAATTCCTACCAAACTAAACTCGCAGTCTTCTGAAATCTCATATTGTTCAACCCATATGAGATCGGTCACTGAAGTGATTCGTTCATGTTGAGCGAATACCGTTATTCGCCCAATTTACCATCTTCTTCGTATAACAGTGTTGCTCCTTAGCTTTGTAGTCATGATTTTAAGGCTACTTTATTTTACGTCTGTGTCTAATGAGAATCTAAATAGAAGGTTTTGTTGGTGTCTTTTGTATAAGGTGACAAGCCCTCGATTTTTTCCTCAATTTTTTATATTATTTTTAATGTAGAAGAATTTCTGCATTTACGATTCTTGAAATAGGATTTTTTGTTTTGTTCTAGAAATTTGATATCATTTTTTGCATCTACAATTTATTCGGTATAGGGCCTCACGTTTATTTTGGAGTTATTTATAAAGGTGAACCAACGTTTTCTTCAGAAAAATTAATAGATTTTTAGTCAGGTAGATGATGAGATGGTAATTCTTTTTCATCAAGGATGTCAGGTCATTTATGGTTAGGAGGTGTTCTGTCCGGGAGCTCGATTTACAAAATATTGTCAAAGTTGAGTTTTATTTACCAAAATTCAAAGGTTGAGATTAAATTGCAATTTTCGAAAAGGTCGTGATTTTTTTCCGCAATTAAGCCTAATTAATACAGCTTGCATTGCAGTGTGAAAAAAGGAAAGGAAAGTAAAAATGCCCCACATGAGTTGCTCTCATCATCTTAGACCTGATAATTCAACAGCATCTAAATCATCCGTAGAATAAAAAATCAGCCAATCGGAAGTAGTACGCGAAGCAAATTCGTCCCACTTCTCAGCCAAGCCGTCGCCTTCTAACAGTGCCACCACCTCCGACATCTTGGGCCGCCCAAACGCTGATCTTTGAGTGCAAAGCAGAGCAACCTGGATTAGTTGTTCCACCTCTTCCTCCACATAATTACTATGCAGATCAGGATCAAGGATCTTTTCCAGTTTCTTTTCTTTCAATAGCCCTTTCACCTGAAAACAAGAGGCCAAACTAATCAAATTTCCAGAGAGGGTGAGAGGGCAGGCTGAGATTATATAGAAACACATCATATACCCAATCAAGCAGCATCATATCATCGTCATTTGCAAGGCGACAAAGATCAAATGCCCTCTGCCCCGTTATCAGCTCAAGAAGCATATAACCGTACCCAAATACATCAGTTTTCTCTAAAACGTTTCCAGTAGATAAATACTCGGGAGCTATGTGTCCTGTAGCCTGTAGTGCCACACACAGAAGTATTCATGCATATATCCATCTGTATAGCCAAAGTAAAATCTCCCACAACCGCCCCATACTCTTCATCCAAAAATATATGCCCTACTTTTACGTCACGATGAGTGATCCTACGATCACATTGGTCATGCAAATAACATAATCCTCTAGCAGATCCCAGAGCAATGTGCTTCCGTGTCTTCCAATCAAGTGGCGGTACATTTTGTGGCCTTGCTGCATTTATAACCACTTATTTTAGTCATTTATGACCTCGATTCACACATTTAACATTGCTAGTGCATAGAAACATATCCACAGTATTATTAATTAAATTAGCATTTATATTCTTTTTTTTCTAAATTATTATTTATACAGCACGTCTACAAATTTAGCCCAAAAACTATAAGTTGCACTATTGAAAAAGTAATTTCTAATTAACCCTATGGCCCATTTGCTCAATCGTGATTGTGATCTACTGTCCCAAATGGACTTCATGGAAAGGGCCTTCCTCAGTTTCAAATGATTACTTCAGGAGGTTAACATAGAACTAATTAGCTAGATCTTAAAACAAAATACAAATGTGGTACATCGAAGAAAAATGCAAGTGGAGGCAGTGATTCATGTTTTTCTGGTTTCACTCAGAAGGATGTATGCTTATATGACACACGTATATATATGTAAACAATAAACCCATGTTACCCAGAGGCAAAATAACATTAAATTCTAATAACATTAATGAGGCAAAAAAGGCAACGATGTGACGAACCTTGCGAAACCGATGGAACTTTTGCTGGGAATTGAGGAGATGGATGCACTGAAAAAGATTCCAAATTGCTACAGTAAATATTGAAATATCATCAAATTATTTAATTGAGATGAACATACAGGAGTTACCTGAGATTTGGTTCACTGAAATCATCATCAGATGTTATGGTGCTAATGGATTGCTGATGACAGAGCTCCCGAATCTGTTGTCTCTTCACCACCGCCACCACCAGACTCTCCCAGTTGTCCCTGGACGACGTCAACATCTCTCTTTAATTCACCTTCAATTCTTATATGCTTTTAAACAGTTTTTTCAGAAACAGATGCATGGCTACCTAAAGAAGTAAAAATATACTCCCTCCGTCCACCAAATTTATACACATTTCACTTTTGCACGTAGTTCAATAAACGAATTTTTCATTAATAATTGAAATGATAAAATAACTTTTAAGGATGAGACTGTTTATATTTATTGTTGACTTAGGTGAAAGGTAGGAACGCGGTTTCTAATTTTGAGTCTACAGAAGGAGTGACTAAGGGGTAAGGAGACTTTTGTATCAGTTAGTCTTCCATGGTGTCCCTACAAATAAATTGGACGAAAAATTAAAAATGGGAGTACTAAAAATTTGGATCCACAATAACATATACTCCATCCGTCCTGATTTTGATTATCCACTTTCCATTAATAGTCGTCCTGATTTTGTTTATCCATTTTCTAATATGGCAATAAAGTAACTTTCCATACATAAAAATACCCCTTACAAACAACATTTATTTACACCCTATGCCACTATATTACACACTCTAAATAACAACTTAATTTCAATCACCCCACTAATTAAACCCAATCAACCCATTTCACTTAATTAACCCAAACCCCACTAACCCCCCTCCCACCTCATTTCATTTGCTGATTTCTCTCTCTCTCTCTCTCTCTCTCTCTTCTCAGTCTCTTCTCTTTCGTTTCTTCGAAAGAATCGAAACCCTAAATCCATGGAAAAAATCACCACCCCTAGCTATGATTATCCCATGTCTGATTCTATCTCGTCGTTGACCTCCATGATTTATTTGTTTGTGAATTCTTTTGGAGAAATTCCCCCAACGGGACGGTCAAAAGATAGCTTTCACATGAATGAATTCCAAACGGATGATTGTGGGTTATTACTAGTGGCGACGATGACCCTCCCAACGAGGCTCGATCAAAGCGAAATAATAATCTGTATTTAATCATGGTTATTACTTAGGTATAAAATTGATATGCATATACTTCCCAAGTCCCTGTCAATTTTATATTGGTCAGTGGAGAGCCAACTATTAATCTGGATATTAAAGGTTTTAATCGTTCTTGTTTGTAACTTGCTTGAATGTGTTTAAATAGTGACCCACTCAAGCGTGGCTTATTTAAACTGTTTTTTTGAGATGTTGGGCGATCATGTTCATATTTTTTGAGATTTTAATATGATGCATGTGATCGAACCTTGTGATATATTTGTGCTTATGCATATTATTATTTATTTCGATTCACCATGTCGCAACCTTTTAATCCATTATTATACTTAAAGTCAATACAATATGTATGGAAACTATATTGATTGGAAACGAAAAAATTATAATTGTCTAATCGCACAAAAAGCACAAAGTGGATTCTTGACACACCAAAATCGGATGAGCGAACCGACGAGTCAAAACACGGGACTCGTCGGATCACCTTCTTGAGAGATGTAAATCACTTTGAAAATGGTGGAGGGCAAACCCGTAAGGGATTACGTCCTCAAAATAGATGGCCCATCCGAACAAACTTGAGATTCCGAGTGCACATTATGATCCGGAGACTCGGATGAATTTGGTACTTCACTCTCGCCCAAAAGGTTTTTGAGCATTTTGGCCTCATTAAAGCTAATTTGTTGCAAGCGTTTGGTCTCGTAGAAATGATGATAAGGCACCAAACTCAAGCTTTTGATTTGGCAAGTGGTCCGTCTTCATCTTCTAGGCCAAGGGTAGGCAAGATAAAGAAGAGGACCAAAAAGGCCATAAGCAATAAAACTCAACTGTTGCCAAGGGCAATGGTAAGATGAGGAATGCTTGTCGTGTCAAGGAAAATCCAAAGAGGAAGTGCTTAAGCTGCGGTGAGAGAGGACAATGGAGGTTTTGCTGTTCCAACCCCAAAAGGGGACGGAAAGAAAAGGTAATTCTCACGCACTAGTTGTTGAAACTTGTTTAGCGGCGTATACTTCTCATTCGTGGGTGGTTGATACGAGATCCACTAATCATGATGGCTTCACGGGTTCAAAATGATCCGGAAACTTAGTGGGAGTGAGATCCTCATCACCGGGCGACGTTATTTAAAGTAAAAGTCATTGCAATGCTACGTAAGTGGCGGATATTGCAATGCTACGATAGTAACAATTATTGCAATACTACGCAAGTAGCAGACATTGCAATACTACATGAGTAGTAGTTAAAGCAGTGGGAGAAGTGCACTTATCTTTTGAAGATAAAGTTTTTTTGAGATTATCTTTATGTTCCCAGTTTTAGAAAGAATTCACTTTCAGTTTCTAAAATTCGATTAAAGGACACTAAGTTTCTTCTAATAAGAATGACATCATTTTTGAAATGATGAGTGTATACATTACGGGACATTGATGGAAAATCTCTATACAATTAATCATGCACACCACTCATGAAATGCATCCTATAACACATCAACTATTTCCGACAAAAGAAAGCGTGAACGTAAACACTTCTTTGGCATCTAAGATTAGGTCATATAAATCCAAAGAGGATCCAAAGGTTGGTGAAAGATGGTTCATTTGAGCGTCTCCAAGTTGAACAAATTCCAACTGCGAATCATGTTTGGAGGGTAAAATGACCAAGAGGGCATTTGGAGCCAAGGGAATAGGGCAAAGAAAGTGTCGAGATCGTTCACATGAGATGTATGTAGTCAATGTCAACCAAAGCAAGAGGAGGTTATGAGTATTTTTATTGATGATTACTCAAGGTGCGGTTACATTTTTCCTTATGAAGCATGAATCGAGACCTTTGAGAAATTCTAAGAATTTAAGGCTCAAACAGAGAATCATAGGGAAAAACGTATCAAGTCTCTACGATCGATCGTGGAGGCGAATACCTCGGCGATGAGTTTTTGAACTACTTATCCGAAAGAAGGATTGTATCTCACCATCGGACCCGGAACCCTCAACAAAAGCGGGGTTGAGCGAAGAAAGCAGAACTCTTTTGGAAATGGTTAGATCAATGATGAGTTATCGCGGATCTTCCCGAGTCGATTCGGGTCATGCCTTGAAACGGCGGCTTAAATTCGAACTTGGTGCTATCCAAATCGGTTCCCAAAACTCCCAAAGAATTGTGGACGGCGCAAGCCTAGTATGAGACACATGAGAATTTTGGGGTGTCCGGCCTCGTGTTAGACAAGGAAGCCGGTAAGTTGGATCCTCGATCGAGAATTAAAAATTTGTTTGTAGGATACCCCGAGGAACAAAAGGGTGTATGTTCTATAGTCCCGAAGATCAAAAGGTGGTCATCAACACCCACTTTAGATTTTTGGAAGAAGACTATATGAACGAAAAAAGAAAACCAGTGAGATTACCTTAAATGAGCTTAGAGGGCAAACCTCGATTGCCAATTATCTTAGATGATATACCAAATGATACGCTTTCACAACTGAGCCTAAATGTCGTAGTGGGAGGGTTGTTAGTCGACCGAGAGATTCATGGGAATAGGAGAGTCCTCGGACTTAATTCGGACAAGACGAATCGAGACCCATGGATATATGATTTGAGGCACTCCAAGATAAGGATCTGATTCTTGCAAAAAAGCAATGAAAGCGAAATGGGTTATATGTTTCATAATAGAGTGTGGGGAGCTAGTCGAACCACTTAATGGGGTCAAACCCATTAGATGCAAGTGGGTATATAAGAGGAAAAGAGGACCGGACGGGAAGGTTGAAACCTTTAAAGCAAGACTAGTGGCGAAAGGTTACACTCAGAAAGAAGGGATCTATTATGAGGAAACTTTTTCGCCCTCGTAGCCATGCTTAAGTCCATCCGTATTCTCTTATCGATTCTTTGCGATTTCGACTTTGAAATCGGCAAATGGATGTCAAGATAGCTTTCTTTACTACGGAAGTCTTGATGAAGAGATCCATATGCAACAACCCCAAGGCTTCATTGAAACAGGACAAGAACACCAAGTTTGTAAGCTCAAGAGATCCATTTAAGGACTCAAACAGGCATCCAGAGATTGGAACCAAAGTTTTGATCATGTAATAAAGTCTTATGGGTTTGATCAAAACGAGTTTGAAAGTTGTGTGTATAAAAAGCGTGTCGGAAGCGCATTGGTATTCTTAGTACTATCGTAGATGACATTGTGATCGCCGGGGAGCGATGTGAAGGTGTGATCAAGGCGTAAGGGCATGGTTTTTCAAAAGCAGTTTTATATGAAAGACTTAGGAAAGCGGACACATCCTTGGGATCAAGATCACCGAGATCGCAAGAAAAGGGATGATCGGGTTATCGCAAGTTTCATACATAGACCTTTGTCTTGAAACACTTGACAAGATGCAAGATTCAAGAAATGATTCGTACCTCTCGGACTTGGAATCCATCTATCAAGAAAATGTCCCTAAGACGCAAAAGGAGATAGATGACATGAAAGGCATTCCTTGTGCTTATTTATGCCGGAAACCTTATGTATGCAATGTATGCGAGATCGGATATCCGCTTTGCCGTAGGCATGGTAGCAAGATATCAAAGTAACCCGAGTGAAAGAAAGCGACGGGATTGGACGGCGATTAAAAACATTCGAAGTGTCCGAAAAGAACTCGGGATAGAATGTTGATTTATCGATCGATACTCAATCCCCATCATTTCTGGCGGACTCGGATTTCCAATCGATTTAGATTCGAAATTATCTGCCTCGGTTAGTGTGTTTCCATTTGGGAAGTGTAGCCATCAAATGGGCGAGTGTGAGAAGCGTAAATGCATCACCGACTCAACCATGGAAGTCGGGTAAGTAGGCTGCTTGTGAAGCGTTTGAAAAGAACCGATTAGACTCTAGATCTTCTTAGTGGACTTGGATGGTGTTGCAATTTGTCTAGCAATATACGCTAGGGCGATTGCAAATTCAAGAGAACCAAGAGTCCACGAGTCAAACAAGCACACTAAAGGAAAGACATCTTATACGAGAAATCGTTAAGAGAGGAGATATAGATGTGGCAAAAGATAGCGTCGAGGAGACTAGCAGATCCATTCACAAAAGTGCGCCTCGAATACATTCGAGACATGTGGGTGGAATGGGTGTCAAGACCGTTGTCAATTTGCTTTGAGTATAAGTGGGAGAAATTATTAGGTTCGTGCGGTGACATTAGATGTCACGGACTACACGAGACATGTTGTAGTATACTAAAAAGCGGACTTTGATTATAAGTGGGAGATTGTTGGGATTATCTTTGAAAAAGTATGCTTTTTACTTTGTACAATCGAAAGCGAATTTCGGACTTATTTACTAAAATAAATTATTTATCGCGATGCTTTAAATATGATTGAATATTACATATATTTCTTTGCATAAGCTGTTCAATAATTAAATGCGTGTTACATTGTAGTTAATTTAGTGATACGAGATCACGAAGATTAAATTAACGATCCTTTAACTAAAAAAGTACGCCATTCACGACCTAGATGGAAATGAACAACCCATCACGAAAGGTTGAGGTGTAAGGCTCAGATTGATTTGTCTTGACCAAGAGATTACACTAGTGCATGGTGATAATTTGAATAGGACCTCTGAGGAGGATAAATTCTTGAAATGAACAAGGAAGAATTAGACCTCGATTCTTCGTTGTTTCTTAATCTTCGTCCCTTAAATAGGATCACGTGGGATTGGTAACTATTGCTTTGACTTATCATGGGTAGCGAATCAAAGAGATTCAATACTTTTTATCTTGGGCAATATTATTGGTCACATGTGATTGCTAAGATTTATCACGAAGAATGGTGTATTGCAAACGCTTGTTTGATTTGCCCCCCTTGGGAGGTTCATAAGCTTTATCATACCAAATCTTGCAAGTGGAATTAATTTCCGGTATGGATAATAATGTTGAACCTTTCCTTGACCAAGGACAAAAGATATTAATTAACAGAAAGTTATTTTGGTGGCTTGAATTAATTAATGGGCTAGATAATCTTAAACACGGAAATAATGACCGGGAGCCATATTATTTGTAATATGGGTTAAGATGGATAGTGCAATATTAATTATGTAGTGGGATTAATTAATATTTATGGGCTTGAATTATATTGTGGCTCAATATTAGATATTCAAGGTCCATTAGAAGGTCAATCTTAATTCTCCTAAAGGCTCCTGAGTAGCCCAATATAGTCCAATAACTGAAAAAGGTGATTAAAATAAAATAAATATTGTTGCTTATTTTTCCTATTAATTTCGAAAATTATGGGTAAGTTGGGAGAAAGATTTTCTTTGAATTTTATTATGGAATGAAGATATGTATTCTTGGAATACAAGATTATCTCATTAAATTCAAGAAATCTCCCACTTGGTTATTCATAAGAGATTTTCAAAAATTTGGAAATATAATGGGCAAGTAAGATTTTCTTGAAAAGATATTATGGAAGATATGTATTTCTTGAAATACAAGAATATCTGATAAGTTCAAGAAGATCCAAATCTTGGAATCTTGCACATCATTATTTTCGAAAATTCCATAATTTGAGGAGGTGGGATTTTTGTGGAATATTTTAATTATGAGAAAAAGAATATAGGAGATATATTCAAGATTTCTTGGTGATCAAGAAAAGTCTTTTCCCACTGAAAAAATCGACCACTTCTCACCTATAAATAGGGGATGATTCTTTCATTCCCAAGTACAATTCCATGTGCTGGAAAAATTAGCAAATCCACATAAGTGGTGCAACAAAGTTAATTTTTTCCTTTTTTGTTAATTGTTCGACAAGTGTCCTTCCACCGGATAGTTGAGCAAGGGCTAAGGGAATACTTGGGAAGTCTTTTTGGTTAGTCCGTCAACCGAATTCATTTGCCATCCCGAGAGGTACTTTTCACTTAAACCTTAGTAGATTCCGCATGTGTAGGTTTTCGTGGCTTATTATATGCATGATATGTTGTTGTTGCAATTATTATTTGAATTAATATAGGATTAATTCATGCTAGTAATAATTAAAGAATTAAATTTGTATTTAAATATTCACCCCGAATAGATCTGTGCAAATCATTCCCCAACAATATACATATATACATATATATAAAAGAAAAAATACCTATATATATATATGGAGGAGGAAAGGCGGCGGCCAGGGGGGAGGATGGCGATGGGGGGAGGGAGGGGAGGGCGTGGTAGGAGAGAGGAGGGGGAGGGCGACAACGATTTGGGGAGAGGGAGAAGCTAGGTCAACGGGCGATGACGGCGATTTGGTTGGAGGATAAAAGCATTGACGGCCTTGATTGGGTGGGAGGGAGGAGCTAGGTCTTCGGTTTGCGGATATTTGGGGGGAGAGGAATAATTGGGGAGAAGAAATGAAAGGCGGAGGTTACGGACTATGGCGTCTGTGAGCATATATTGATAAAAAAAAAAAACGGTTATTAACATTGTCGGTAAGTGATCTTGCAATGCGGTTTAATACCGCTTTCAAGTTTTATTCTTGACAGCGGTTTCAAACCGCTTGTCTTTTTTTTTTTTTAATAAAACCGCTCTCAAGCTATAACTTGGAGATTTGTTTGAAAACTTTGTTCAAGTCTGCAATGTGCAAGCCTAAATGTGTAGTAATGTTTATTTTGTTTGATTAGTTGTTGATTTGATATCAACTCCAGACACATTCACACATAAAATTCTGGTCCAGCAAAACAATTATCATTACTTAAGTTTTATGGTTTTATTTGTTTTATATATATATATATTTGAAGTTATGATATTTTATATTTTCTAGAACCATGGAGAACTCTCTTGAATAGTAAATGAAAAGAATTAAAAAATAATTTAGAACCTTTAGGATACATAGAGAATTATTGAGGGATTGATCAAGAGAATTTCTCTTAACCGTTAAATAAAAAAAAAAGTGTGTTAGTATAAATAGAAGAAGTTGTGTCATTTGTAAAAAAATTAGAAAGTTGTAAAATAAATTTAGAGTAGGTCTAGTGTGCAGATTTGTATAGATGAAAATCTATAAAATTGTCCTAAATTAATCAACTACACCCTAAACACTAAATAATTAATCCTAAATTATGACATATTTGAGTTGGGTGCAACTTAGAGGCAGGTGATCGAATCGGCAAATCAACCGGTCGGTGGTTCAACTGGTCGGACAGGGTTCAAGCCGTGGTTCAACTGTTGAAATGATTTACTTTAATTTTTTTCAATATTTCTTATATTTAGTTAAAAAATAAAATAAATATACACCTATAAAAAAATTTAAACATATATCTTATAACTTTTCATATCAAAGAAAAACACAATTGAGTCATGGTCATAATAAAAAAACAACACAATAATATGAGAGAAAGTAACTTAAAAAGGAAAAGTGAACCTTATATTTTTATCCCACATCAAGTACATATTAAAAAGAAAATGTAAGAGAAAATAAAATCTCATAATTTTGTCCCACATCGAAAATGTTAAAAAGAAAATGAGAGAAAAACAATATAAAAGGGAAAAGTGTACTTCACCTCATATATTTGTCCCACATCGAAAGTGTTGGAGGAAAATGTGAGAGAAAGTATTATAAAAAAAGGGGTGAAGGTGGAACTTGATTCATATATTTATCCTACTTCATACATTTATCCCACATCGAAAGTGTTGGAGAAAAATGTAAGATGAAGTATTATAAAAGGGGTGAATGTGGACCTTGGTTCATTTTATTCCACCTCATACATTTATCCCACATCGAAAGTGTTGGGAAAAAATGTGAGAGAAAGTATTATAAAAGGGGTGAAGTTGGACCTTGGTTCATATTATTTAATACCTCATACATTTATCCCACATCGAAAGTGTTGGAAGAAAAAATGTAAGATGAAGTATTATAAAAAGGGGTGAATGTGGACATTGGTTCTATTTTATCCCCTCATACATTTATCCCACATCGAAAGTGTTGGAAAAAAAAAATGTGAGAGAAGTATTATAAAAGGTTATCCACCTCATACATTTATCCCACATCAAAAGTGTTGAGGAAAATGTGAGAGAAAGTAGTTTAAAAATATTAAAAAAAAAAAGGTGAAAACCGGTTTTTTTTTTAGGTTAAGTGATTGTGGGAGTTGAAGCAGTTTTTTTCGATTTTGACCTGCTCGGTTGACACGAAAAGCGGTTATTAGGGCTTTTTTTGACCGGTTTTGCGGCCGGTTCGGTTCGGTTCACTAGGTTGAACCGGCCGGTTCAAACCGGTTATGAAATCATTGGTTGGGTGAACCATGAACTAGTCGGGTTGAGTGAACCATGAACCACTCAATTTTGTATTACATTCATCAATTATAGAATTTGGTTGATAATTAAAGTTTTTGTATCTATACAAATTTGCAAACTAGACTTTGTCATAAAGTTACTATTTTTTTCTATCTATTAAAATATAACATATATCACACATTGTTAAAATTAATATATAATAAAATAAACAATTTTGCATATTTGTTGAGGGAAGAAGACACTAGATGAAAATAAATATCCACAACGAGAACAAAATAAAAACCACAAAACAATGTCATAATTAAATCTTGAAAATAAAGATTAAAATGTATAATCCACATTATAAAAAATGATTGATTAGTGTGAAAATTACTCGAAATTCTTATTTTTTATTTGCTAAATTTGATAGGATTTCATGCATTTTTTATACTAAAATTGACTAATTGTGCTTAATTGTCGAGAAAGGTAGTGTTTTGTTTATTTTATAGAAAATTGAGGATAATTGGAGCAAACACGTGCCTATTTTATTTGTGAGGTCAATTGAAGAAATAAATCGAAAAGAGTGTAAAAGTCGAGATCGAGAGCAAAAGGAAGAAAAATTATTTGGGCCTAGCAATTAAATCGTGCTGACCATTTAATTAAATAGCTAGTAGCAGGCCCATGTTGAGTCCAATTACAATGAAGTTGTGGCCATTTAAAGTGATGCATTCAGCCACCAAACAATTGAAAAAAAAGTAGCAGCATGTGGACTTCTCAAGTTAAGACTTTATGGTTGGGCCGCCATCATTTTTCCTTTTTAAGAAAAGCCCATTGTATCCCAATTTCGGTCCATCAGGGCAACAGAGGCGTGGCATAAAACAAGCAGCGCAGCTTCAGATTGGACACAACATAAGAATTCCAGCAGAAACAGATTGACACATTTCAGATTTTTAGAGGAGAGAAATTAGCTAGGGTTTTGAGAGTCTTCTACACACACTCCCACCCACTAGGTGGGGGTGTTTACTTGGGGAAGATAGAAGGAGTTTGGGTGCAAGAATAGAATGAAGATCCTCCCACAAGATGTCATCTATGGTTCATTCTTCTTTTATTTCTTGTATTTTTCATTAGTTAGCTTTGTGGTATTTACATTCTAATTTCTATTATTTCATTTTGGATTGTAAAATCATGAGCTAAACTCTCAGTGCTCTTAAATGATGTGATATTTATGAATTTTGAGCTTATGTTTTAATTTAATTGTCTTGGTTCAATTTCTTAATTGTTTGATTAGATTGATAGGTTTTTATTGTTCGATTGCATGATTTTTTCTATTAGTTCATACATTGATGCTTGATTGTTGCAACGAGAGTTGGATAGTTGTGCTAATATGTATGGGTGTGAGTTGAGATTGTGTAATTTGAGTGGATATTGGTTTATCGCAACGAGAGTTGGGTAAATTTCATTAGAACCCCATTAATTTACATTGGTTATTTGAATGAGAATTCGGGTAATTAGTAAAGGGACCATAGGAGTTTGGACCCTTGTATACAGGTGGAAAAACATGGCCAGAGGTTAGAATAGATAGATAGATAGTGTAGCTAGGTAGAACCCCCCTAGTTGTGTGATTACCCAGGTGGGAACAGGTCAATTCATCTTCTTCAATCCTAGGTGCTTAATTTGATGCATTGGTTCTAGGCTTATCCAGTAAGAATTGATGTAATTTTAAGTGAGTGCCCTTATCTCTCGATTAAGAAATGAACTAGGATAGTTTTATTAATTCGTTTGTTTGACTTTTGTAAGTTGATCATCGTCTAAGATCGCGTTTCTCTCCCCTTGACTCCACCTAGTTGGAACCTCTTTATTGTTTTCGTGCTTTTCTTTTATTGCTTTTCTTTCTTTTCTCGTATTATCGCTCCGCAACTACAATAACATGCCGACACATAGCATTAGGACCACATCGTACTCACTATTTCCCGTGGTTCGATAATTTAACCGGGCACTTACTTTCTACTACGAGGACCCTCTTACACTTGAGAGGTGAGTGTTTAAAAAATACGTGTCAAGTTTTTGGCGCCGTTGCCAGGGACTAGTGGTAACGTGATTACTAGTGTCTTTTTCTTTTTAGTTAGTAACATTGCTAATAGTTGGCTTGGAGATTTTTGGTGTTTGTTGATCTTCTAGGTGTGTATGAACACAAGAGCAAGTGGGAAAAACTTAGTAGATAGAGGTGTGTATGGGCGATTCGCCTTGACGATGCCTTGTGGGCCAACCGAACGGCTTACAAAACTCCATTGAACATGTCTCCATGCCAACTCATTTTTAGAAAATTGTGTCATCTTCCGGTGGAGCTAGAGCACAAAGCCTATTGGGCCACTAAACATTTGAACATGGATGACAAAAAGGCGGGTGAAAATCGGTTGCTCCAACTTCACAAGCTAGAGGAGTTTCTGGAGAATGCATATGAGAGCTCCCAAATTTTCAAAGAGAAGACAAAGCGTTGGCACGATCAAAGGATTAAGAAGAAGAAGTTCAAGGTTGGAGATAAGGTGCTACTTTTCAATTCCCGGTTGAAACTCTTTCCTGGGAAGTTGAAATCTCGTTGGAGTGGTCCGTTTGAGGTGACCAAGGTCTTTCCAAGTGGCTACATGGAATTGAAGAATGAAAAGGGTGACCAATTCATTGTCAATGGGCACCAGGTCAAGCATTACCTTTCCACATCCCAAGTTGGGAACATTGGTGTTGATGTTCTTGAATAAAGTTGAGCGACTTTAAGCTCCGTCCGGAAAATGACGTTTAACCTAGCGCTCAATGGGATACAACCCATTTTTACCGCTTTTATGTGTTTGTGTGTTCGTTTGATAATGTTTTGTCTAGTGTTGTTTTTTGTAGGTGATGGGGTCATGTGTTTGAGGCTTGGTGGATTATAGAGCTTTAAAAGAAGATGTGTACTCGAAGGTCACTTTAGGTACAAGCACTTTCCTCGAACTTAGATTTGCTTTGCAAAGTCTAAGTTTGGGGGGGTGTGCATTTTCTTATGCATTTTTGTTGCACCGGCACACCCCCATTTTGAGATTTTGGTGATGTTCACCTTGTGGCATATTTTTGAGCTTAATGGTGATAATACTTGTACATGAATTTTGTCGTGATGAACTCTCGTTTTGTTGGTATACTTGCTACTAGTTGAGGTTGTATGTTGATGAGCGTAATTGTTGATGTGGTTAGTCTTGAGCTTAATGTTTCTTGGTGCTTGGTGCAATTTCATGGTAAACTACTCATTTTTCCAAACTTAGAATTGCTTAGCAATGTCTAAGTTTGGGGGGAGGGTAGTCGTTATTTTCCGTTTCATTTGCACCGGCGCACTTTCTATTTTGTTGAGGTTGTTGCTTGTTGGTGGTTTGCACTTGTGCTATATTCTTGATGATTATGTGGCATTTTTGCTCCTTGGGTATTGTGTATTGTGATGGATGCTTTTGTGTGTGATGTTGAGACTTTTGCTTGGTTGATAGGTAATATTGGATGTGATGAGGTGGTTACTTGTTGGATGATTGTACTACTTCATTACTTGCTTTGAAATTGATGGACTATGGATGGTGTGACTATTTCCTATTGCTAAACTTGAGAGACTTGAGTCATTTGAATCATTAATATCATGATTTAAGTTTTTTTTTCTTGAGTGGATCATTCACAAAATGCATGCTAGCCCCTCTGTCTTGTTTCAGATCATGTTTTTGGGAAGGTGTTAAAGATGATTGGAGGCCATTTTTGGTTTGATGAGTCACATGGCCAAATAAATCTCACCGAATGAAGTCAATCCGTAGTAAGTCCCATTGAGCCTTTAAGCCTACTTTTGTTGGCAAGCTACATTGATTTAACCATTTTTACCATTTCTTTCTTGAGCCCCATTTTGATCCATATTGACTTGTAGAGCTTCATGGTTGGTAAATAATGGAAGGATAAAATTTAAATGAGTGGATTTTGAGTTGTCAATGTGAGAAAGTTGAGAAAAATGCAAAAAGAGGTTGAGCAAGGATGAGAAAAGAAAGAAAATAAGCCTTGAGAGAAAAATGTGAAAAAGAGAAAAAAATGTTAGAAGAAGAAACCTTGAAAAATGAAAAGAAAAAACGAATGAAGAAAGCAAGGTTTGAAAGGAGTTTGAAAAAAAAAATGGCTCTAAAAAGAAAAGAAAGGGAATGCGAATTGGGTCTTTGTGAGTTTGAAATGAGAAAAGAAAGAGAAATGAGTGTTGAGTTTGTGTTCTAGAAATTCTTGAGTGATTTACCAACACTTGTTGCTCTACAAGTAACTGAGTCACTAATTCCCAAATTTTACCCCATCTTTGTCCAAAGAGCTTACATTACCACCTTGTGAAAGACCTCCTTGATTTGATTACCTATCCAAAAGAGTTGGTGGAGAATTGAGATGAGGGGCAAGCCTATGGATGTCCATGCAGTGGATTGATTGAAAGAGTGTAAACACGTCCCTTGAAACACGTGAGCTTTGAGTGAATTATTTCCATAAGAGAGTGGGGATAGTGCACTTGAACTTGTGTTATCTTGATCATTGCATGTTTGATTGTGGTATGAGAGTTCACTTGTGATTCCTTATTCATTTGATATGATCCTAGAAGTCCATTGCATAAGTCTTAGTGTCCATACATTGCATACTTCACAATTCCTCCCCCTTGTTCTATTTTCTTTTGTTGCTTGGGGACAAACAATGCTTTAAATTTGGGGGGGTTGATTGGGTGTCGTCATTGCTTGTATTTATGTGTTTTTGTTGCTCAATTTGATAGGAATTCATGATTTTATTGCACTAATTTCACTCAATTGGACCTAAATGTGGAGAAAGATTGTGTTTTGCTTAATGTGTAGGAAACGAGTGAAAATGAGCTAGAATTGATGGAAAAAACTGATTTGATCTAGAAAGAGATTTGAGAAGAGGGTTGGACCACATGAAGCTCCTCAAAAAGACGATCACAACAAAAAAAGAATCAACTCAATCCGAGGTCGGGAGCTCGAGTCATGAGAAAAATAAAATCAGTGCGCAGCTCCAAAGTATAGGGTCGGGCCTGCTCGCGAAAATTGCAGCAACAAAAGCCCAGAATCGAGGCCCACTTCCAAGTCCAAATTCAAGAAGGTAGCAGCTGGCCCACTTAATCGTCAAAATGCTAGCTGCCCATTAATTCAAGACGAGATGAAAAAGGAAACAAGCACCTGGAATTTAAATAGCAGACCAATGAAGCCCAATTGCAAATGGAATTGAATGGAAGCAATTTGCTGAAATCGCCAGCAGCTCACTTATGCGCCTTTTCATGTTTTAATATTGTTTTCTTCGAGTGAGTAGTTGCTAGTTCACATTTGGTGACTAGATTTAAATAACGTTTCTTTAGCATTTAGAAAGCATCAGTAGCAGAATAGAGAGAAAAAAAAAAGCACCAGTAGGAAAAATAGGTCTTACATTTAGCAGCAGGGGGATAGAGAAGCAAGCAAGTGATACTTTTTAGAGTTTCAAGTAATACTTTTGCTAGTTTTTCATTTTTTCTTCCATAGATAGTTTAGGAGAAAAAAGGTTTTTTGGTCCCATAACTTTTTTGTAATTCGTTTTTGGTCCCAAAAAATTTAACTATCCAATTTTGGTCCCATAACTTTTGCGTTTGTCCAATTTTGGTCCTATTTTCGCCGGAAAAACGAAAATAGGATCAAAATTGGACAAACACAAAAGTTATGAGACCAAAATTGATCCTTTTTGGTCACTCGCCCGATCGGAGATCCCCAATTTTTGATAAAAAACGACGTCGTTTTTATTTTTTCGGCGAAAATAGGACCAAAATTGGACAAACGTAAAAGTTATGGGACCAACATTGGATAGTTAAATTTTTTGGGACAAAAAACGGATTACAGGAAAGTTATGGGACCAAAAAACTTTTTTTCTCGATAGTTTAGATCCTCATAGAATACCTTAGTTCTAGCTTAATTTACATTTCAAGCAATGATTCGAAGAGGTTTTGTGAGTTTTTTATGCTTTTGCGCTACAATTTCATCCAAAAGGTGATTATTATTTTTTATTGCAATTTACTTGTTAATTTTGTTATGGGTTCCTTGAATTCTTGTTGTTTAGCAATGGGTTTTGCCTTGTGCACAATGGGCTGAGGTTCTTAGTGTTTGGGTGTTTGGAATTATGATGATGATTGGTTAATTACTTTGATTATGGTTGTTTATCTCTATTGATGATGATCCTTTAGATTAGGGGTATTTCCTTGTTCAATTTTGGTGGTTTTGCTATTAGCTTGTGTGTTGATTCTTGTTTGTTGTAACGAGAGTTGGATAGACGAGATAAGATATGTGGGTATTGGTTTAATCATCCGAATTTGAGTCAATTAGGTTCTATTGCAACGAGAGTTGGGTAGGTATTTGAGAACCCCCCTAATTTACATTGGCTACTTTAGTTAATACCTAGAGTGGAAAGTGAATAGCATATAGGAGAATTGAACTTAGTATACAAGTGGGAAAACACGGGGACGGAGTAGTTAGTTAATTAGAGGACCATATCCGTGCAATTACCCGGGATAGAAAGGTGAGATCCTCCTCCCGATCCTAGGATTTAAAATGATATCGGACCCTAGGCTTATCAAGTACGGGAATGGTACATGTGTAGTGATCGCTCTTATGGAATAACCAGAAATAGAGGTGAATACCATAATTAATCTTTTGATAATCGCCTCACAAGGAAGAACACCCAAACACCTCTTCTCACACTTGGAAACAAAATTGTTTGTTGCCTAATTGCTTTCTATTTGCTTGTTGAATTTTCCAGTTGTTAATCTTTGCTTTGTTAATAATTTAGTTTTAACTCGAAAAAATCAAACATGTTTCACACTATAATCACGCGCCGACACATAGAAATTGGGCTATATTCCACACCTAGTCCCATGGATTGATATTAAACCGGACACTTCAACGACCCTCTTATACTTGAGAGGTTAGTGTGGTAAAACACGTGTCAAGTTTTTGGCGCCGTTGCTGGGGACTAGTGTTGTTGAGTATAACTTGTTATTCGTTGAACGTGAATACTAGTGTCTTTTTCTTTTTAGTTACTAACATTGCTAATAGTTGGCTTGAAGATTTTTGGTGTTTGTTGATCTTCTAGGTGTGTATGAACACAAGAGCAAGTGGGATTGAACCAATTCCCATTGATCTTGAGATTGAAGCCACGGCTAGGAGAAGAAACCAAGACCGAAATCGAAGAATAGCCCAAGGAAGAGCAATGGAGGTTAATCAAAACCATATGGAAGGAGGGGACAATGGAGAATGCCCGATGAGGGAGTACTTCAACCCTCGTGTACAAAGGCATTATGATGGTATTGCCCGTCCGGCAATAGCGGCTAACAATTTCGAAATCAAGCCATCCCTCATTCAAATGCTCCAAAAGCAACAATTCGGTGGAGGGAAGAATGAGGATCCGAATAGGCACATAGCTCAATTTTTGGAGTATGCGGATACGGTAAAGATTAATGGGGTTACATATGATGCTTGGAGAGCCCGAACTTTCACCTTCACGTTGAGGGACAAAGCCAAAGATTTGATTTTTTCCTTACCACCCGATAGCCTTGGTTCTTGGGACGTGTTATGTCAAAAGTTCTTGTTGAAGTTTTTCCCACCATCAATGACCCTCCATTACAAGAAGGAGATTGCCCAATTTCGTCAAAGGGATGGGGAAAACTTGTATGAGGCTTGGGAGAGGTACAATGGTATGCTTCGAAGATGTCCTCAACACAACTTCGTCAACGATCAAATTGTGAGCTACTTCTACTATGGCTTGAATGATGAGGCAAGAATGTTCATAGATTCTTCGGCGGGAGGCTCAGTGTTTGATAAGACCGGGACAGAAGGGATGTACTTGATCGAGATGATAGCCAACAATACCTTCAATTGGCCCGCCGAAAGATTCATAGCTCACAAAATTTCCCAAGTGGAAAGCGAACCAAACAATGCTATGGTGGAGGCAATGAAGCTCCTTATGAACAAGGTGGATTCCTTAGCGGAAAGTCATAAGGGGGTAATGATGGGAGGAAATATAGAGATGCCACAAAGTTTTGATCATGTGGAGGAGACCAATTACATGGGTAGGAGCCATTATCAACAAGGAAGTTACCAAGGAAATTTCCAAGGAAACCAAAATTTCAAAGGAAATCAAAATTTCCAAGGAAACCATTACCAAGCCCATAACCCAAGTTTCCAAAGCCAAGCCCTAAATCAAAATTACCAAAACCCCAACCAAAACTTCCAAAACCAATCCTCAAATTACTAAAACCGCTACCAAAACAATCCATCTTCAAACTTTCAAGGCCAAAATAATCAAAACCAACCATCTAGCCACAATTAAAACCAAACACTCAAGCCTTCCCACACAATAACTCCTACAACCCAAACCTCCGAAAACATGAAAACTTTTCATACGCAAACCCGAAAGCGCCCTAACTCTACCACTGGGATTTGATCCCGGAGCCCGTGCTCCCAACAATGAAGGAAAGTCAACTTGGGAAGATAGTCTAGCAACCTTCATCAATCTTTCAAACTAACATACACAAAAGTCGAATCAACAGTTTGATAAGATTGAAGAAGATTTGAAGAACCTTGGAAATATTCCAAATGCTATTACATCTCTCTCAAGCCAATTGAAGAATTTGAAATTCCAACTAGGGCAAGTGGCATCCTCAAGCCAAGGGAAGGATAAAGGGAAGTTCCCCTCATCAACGGAGGTGAATCCTAGAGAACATTGTAAGGCCGTTGAATTGAGAAGTGGAACTAGGTATGATGGGCCGAGCATGCCTTTGGAGGATGACGAGGAAGAAAAAAAAGATGTTGAAAAGAACGATAAGGAGGAGGAGATTGTTGTTGAGGATACTTGTGTTGAGAAGGAAGATGTTGAGGAGAAGAGAGTTCCTAAATGGAAGAAGGCTAAGGAGTTAAAGGAGAAAAATGAGGAGGTTGAGTGTGATGGATGGGGAATTCCTAAAACCCCCTTCCACCACCTTTTCCTCAACGTTTCATGAAGAAGAAGCTAGATGATAAGTTCGTCAAATTCTTAGAAATTTTCAAGAAAGTGACCTTAAACGTGCCTTTCTTGGAGGCAATCGAGGAAATGCTGTCTTATGCAAAGTTTCTTAAAGAGTTGGTCACAAAGAGATGGAAGACGGAAGGTGGTGAGATGATAATTCTAACAAGTGAGTGTAGTGCTCTACTACAAAGGAACCTCCCAAAGAAAGTCAAAGATCCCGGGAGCATCACTTTGTTGTGTGAGCTAAGCAACACGGAGAAGAGGAATGCTCTATGTGACGTTGGGGCGAACATCAATCTTATGCCAAGATCTATTTACGATCGTTTGAAAATAGGTGAGCTCCAACCAACGTCCATGACATTGCAATTGACGGATCGTTCCATAACCTACTCGGAAGGTGTTGGGGAACGAATTGCCTGGGTCTATTCGGGATGAATATTTAAATACAAATTTAATTCTAATAATTATTACTAGCATGAATTAATCCTATATTAATTCAAATAATAATTCAACAACAAATTATGCATATAAACAGTTCACGTAAATCCTACGCATGCGGAATTACTACGAGTTTACGTAAACTTACCTCTTGGAATGGCAATGGACTGGTCGATGAAAACACACCAAAAAGCCTTCCCAAAGTATTCCCTTAATCCTTGCTCGACAATCCGGTGGTAGGATTCCCGCGAACAATTAACAAAAGGAAAAATAAACTTTGTTGCACCACTTTTGTGGATTTACTAATTTTTCCAGCACATGGAATTGCACATGGGAATGAAAGAATCATTCCCTATTTATAGATGGGTGGTGGTCGAAATTTTTGAGGAAAAACCAATGTGGGAAAATCTTTTCTTGATCTCCAAGAAATCTTGAATATATCTCCTACATTCTTTTCCCCATAATTAAAATATTTCACAAAAATCCCACCTCATCAAGTTATGGAATTTTCGAAAATTTCAAGGATCAAGATTCCAAGATTTGGATCTTCTTGAATTTATGAGATATTCTTGTATTCCAAGAAATACATATCTTCCATAATATCTTTTCAAGAAAATCAAGAAAATATTTCTTTCTCCTTAATTATTCAAAATTTCGAAATATACATATGAATAACCAAGTGGGAGATTTCTTGAATTTAATGAGATAATCTTGTATTCCAAGAATACATATCTTCATTCCATAACAAAATTCAAAGAAAATCTTTCTCCCTCTTTTATCCATAAAATTTGAAAATTTAGAGGAAAAAATAAGCAACAATATTTATTTTATTTTAATCACCTTTTTTTTGAGTTATTGGACTATTTGTTGGGCTACTCAGGGGGCCTTTAGGAGAATTAAGATTGGACCTTCTAATGGATCTTGAATATCTAATATTGAGCCACAATATAATTCAAGCCCATAAATATTAATTAATCCCACTACATAATTAATATTGCACTATCCATCTTAACCCATATTATAGTCAATATGGCTCCGGTTATTATTTCCGTGTTTAAGATTATCTAGCCCATTAATTAATTCAAGCCCTTTGAAATAACTTTCCATTAATTAATATCTTTTTATCCTTGGTAAAGGACGGTTCAACATTATTACTCATCCAGGAAACTAGTTCCACTTGCAAGATTTGGTATGATAAAACTTATGAACCTCCCAAGAACAAATCGAACAAGCGTACTTGCACACGATTCTTCGTATTAAATTTTAGCTACACATGTGACCAATAATATTGCCCAAGATATAAAGTATTGAATCTCGTTGATTCTCTACCCGTAATAAGTCAAAGCAATACTTACTAACCACACGTGATCCTATTTAAGGGGCGAAGATTAAGAAAAAACGAACCATCGAGGTCTAATTCTTCCTAGTTGGGATTACGAAGAATTTGTCCTCCTCAGAGGTCCTCTTTAGTGCAATAGACATGCACTAGTGTAATCTCTTTGGTCAAGACAAGCCAATCGAAAGCGTTACACTTCAACCTTTCACGATGGATTGTTCATTTCCATCTAGGTCGTGAATGGTGTACTTTTGATTACAAGGATTTGTTAATTTAATCTTACGTGATCGGGTATCACTAAATTAACTACAATGTAACACGTCTTATTTATTGAGCAGTTATAAAGTAAATATATGTAACATTCGATAATATTTAACGATCGATGATAAATAATTTATTTGATAAATAAGTCCGAAATTAGGTTTGATTATACAAAGTAAAAAGCATACTTTCAAATATAATCCCAACAATCTCCCACTTATACTCAAAGTCTGGCATTAAGTATACTACTGACATGTCTCGTAATAGATCCGTGACATATAATGTCACCTACACGAACCTAATAATGTCTCCCACTTATACTTAAAAGCAGTTGGCAAGCGGTCTTGACACCCATCCCTTCCACATGTCTCGAATGTATTACGAGGCGGACCCTTTGTGAATGGATCGGCTAGATTGTCTCCGACCGCGATCTTTGCCACCTCTATATCTCCTCTCTTAACGATATCTCGTATAAGATGGTATTTCCTTTCAATGTGTTTTTTGGCCTTGTGGGCTCTTGGTTCCTTGAATTTGCAATTGCTCTCGCATTGTCACAATAAGCGATGATTCCTTTAGGAAAATTAGGAATTACATCCAAGTCCACTAGGAAGTTCTTGAGCCAAACCGCTTAACACTTTTGCCTCATGGCATAGCCTACATATTCGCTTCCATGGTAGAATCGCGACGTATTTACCTTGGACGCTTCTCCATGTCATGGCTCCTCCCCCCATGCAAAACACACTAGGAGGTAGATTTTTCCGGAATCTATGTCCGATTGGAAATCCGTCCGTGTAGCTTTATGTGGATTAGATTATCCGACCGATAAACCAACATTCTATCGAGTTCTTTTCGGATACTTGAGAATGTTTTAAGCGCCGATCAATGTTTCTCTCCGGGTTACTTTGATATCTTGCCACCATGCCAACGACAAAGCAGATTTCTGGTCTCGTGCATAGCATTGCATACATAAGGCTTCCAACAGCCGAAGCATAAGGAATGCCTTTCATGTCATCTATCTCCCTTTGTGTCTTAGGGCACATTTCATTGGATAGATGGATTCCATGTCTGAACGGTACGAAGCCTTTCTTGGAATCCTGCATGCTGAATCGTTTCAAGACAATGTCTATGTATGAAGCTTGTGATAAGCCTATCATCCTTTTCTTGCGATCTCGAGTGATCTTGATTCCAAGGATGTGCCCGGCTTCCCCTAAGTCCTTCATATCAAACTATTTTGAAAGCCATGCCCTTACGTCTGATAACACCTTTACATCGTTCCCGATGAGCAGAATGTCATCTACGTATAGTACTAAGAATACCAATGCAGTTCCGACACGCTTTTTGTACACATAACTTTCGAACTTGTTTTGATCAAACCCATAAGACTTTATAACATGATCAAAACATTGGTTCCAAGCTCTGGATGCCTGTTTGAGTCCATAAATGGACTTCATGAGCTTACAAACTAGGTGTTCTTGGCCCTTTTCAATGAAGCCTTGGGGTTGTTGCATATAGATTTCCTCATCAAGACTTTAGTTAAGGAAAGGCATCTTGACATCGATTTCAAAATCGAGATAATAAAGAATCGACAAGAGAATGGGATGGACTTGAGCATTGCTCTGGTGAAAAGGTTTCCTCATAGTCGATCCCTTCTTTATGAGTATAACCTTTTCGCCACAAGCCTTGCCTTGAAGGTTTCCACCTTCCGTCCGATCCCTCTTTCTCTTGTATACCCACTTGCAACCAATAGGTTTGACCCCCATTAAGTGGTTCGATTTAGCTCTACCTCTGTTACAATACATAGATCCCATTTACGCTTTCATTGCCTTTCGCCAAGAAACCGCATCCTTGTCTTGGATTGCCTCATCATATGTCCATGGGTCTGATTCGTCTTGACCGGGGATCAAGTCCGAGGACTCTCCTATCCCCATGAATCTCTCGGGCTGTTTCACAACCCTCCCATTCTGACGAGGTTCGGTTATGTAAGTGTGTCGTTTGGTATGTCATCTTGTACGATTGGCAACAAGGTTAGCCTCCTTAGCTCACTTAAGGTAATCTCATACGGGCCTTCTTTTCGTTCATATAGTCTTCTTCCAAAAATCTAAAGTGGGTGCTTATTACCACCTTTTGATCTTGGGACCATAGAACATACACCCTTTTGTTCCTGGGGTATCCTATAAACATCCTTAATTTCGATCGAGGATCCAATTTCGGCTTCCTTGTCCAACACGTGGGCGGACACCCCAAATTCTCATGTGTCTCAAACCGGGCTTGCGCTTGGGTCCACCAATTGGATGGCACCAAGTTAGAATGTAAGCCATTGTTTCAAGGCATGACCAGGAAGCGACTTTGGGAAGATCCGCATAACTCATCATTTATCTAACCATTTCCAAAAGAGTTCATTTCTTCGCTCTGCAACCCCGTTTTGTTGAGGGGTTAGGGTAAACTAAGCCCGGGATGCAATCCCTTCATCGACAAGTAGTTCAAAACTCATCATTTGAGGTATTCGCCTCCACGATCGGATCATAGAGACTTGATATGTTTTTCCTATGATTCTCTGCTTGAGCCTTAAATTATTTGAATTTCTCAAAGGTCTCAGATTTATGCTTCATAAGGAAAATATAACCCTACCTCGAGTAGTCATCAATAAAAGTGACGAAATACTCATAACCTCCTCTTGCTTTGGTTGACGTTGGACCACATACGTCTGTGTGAACGATTTCTAACACTTCTTTGGCTCTACTCCCTTGGCTCCGAATGCCCTCTTGGTCATTTTACCCTCCAAAACATGATTCGCGGGGTTGGAATTGGTTCAACTTGGAGACTCCGGTGAACCGTCTTCTACCAACCTTTGGATCCTCTTTGGATTAATATGTCCCAATCTTAGATGCCATAGAAGTGTTTCGTTCACGTCTGATGAACGTTTTCTTTTGTTGGAAACAATTGATGTGTTATAGGATGCATTTACGTGAGTGGTGTGCACGATTAATTGTATAGAGATTACTTGACAACGTTCCATGATGGATAAATTTATCATAAAGAGAAATGGTAACAACTTTATCAAAAGTAACCGAATATCCATCAAGGTAAAGTTTTGAAACCGAAATTAAGTTCTTTCTAAAATTCGAACGTAAAGTACATCTCTTAAAATTAAAAAACTCGTCTTCAAAGGACGGGTGCACTTCTCCCATCGCTTCACCGCCACTCAGAAGAGCATCGCCCGGTGTGATGAGGATCCCACTCCCACTAAGTTGCGGGTCCGCTTGAACCCTGTAAAAGTGAAACAAACATGATCGGTGGATCCGTATCCACCACCCATGAATGGGAGGCATCGCCGCTAAGCAAGTTTTCAACAACTAGTGCGTGAGAATTACCTTTCTTTCCATTCCTTTTGGGATTGGACCGGTGACCTCAATGTCCTTTTCACCAAGACTTGAAGCACCTCCTTAGGCGGCTTGCTCACTCCTCCACCTCCCTTCACCTTTTCTTTGCCTTTGGCAACACAGGAGTTCACTTGCTTGTGGCTCTTGTCCTTTTTCTTGTTCTTACCACCCCTTGGCCTAGAAGAAGAAGAAGGTCTATTTTGTTGGGGAATGAGTTGCAGAGATCTATTCGGGGTGAATATTTAAATACAAATTTAATTCTTTAATTATTACTAGCATGAATTAATCTATATTAATTCAAATAATAATTGCAACAACATATCATGCATATAAAAAGCCACGTAAAACCCCACGACGCGGAATCTATGGGTTTACGTGAACGCATTCTCTCGGGATGGCGGTGACTTGATCGGATGGACTAACCAAAAGGACTTCCAGTATTCCCTTAGCCACTTGCTCAACTATCCGGTGGAAGGACACTTGTCGAACAATTAACAAAAGGAAAAAAATAAACTTTGTTGCACCACCTTTGTGGATTTGCTAATTTTCCAAAGACATGGAATTGTACTTGGGAATGTGTTGTGTTCGATATAATAAATCAGGATTAATCGAACATCAAAGAGCGACACGTGTAATATTCGAATATAATAATCACACCCGGTGGATAAGTTACTTTTTGTTCGCCGACTCATCAGAATTGTTCGCTAGCCTATCGAACAAACATAACGGTCGATATCTTGAACTCAACTCTCCCGAGGAACCCAAGAGCCCGAACATAAAGTACGACCCGAGCGGAAGATTAATTTCGACGGTCAATAAAGCTTCTTACTGACAATGTTTATACAAAGATGAATCTAGAAGATGAAATCTGAAACGTGGCGACATCTCTGGAGTTCTTGCATGATCCAGAAAATCCAGCACATGCTTTACCAATCGGCTCAATTTCATGCAAAAAGGAAAGTAAAAAAAAGGAGGAAAAAAAAAAAAAAAAGAGATTGCCTATAGGAAATCCCTTGAGAGGTGAGGAACAAAAAAGAAGAGTGTTCATCCACATATACAAAAAACCCTAGAACTCATTTACCAATCAGCATCGATTCATCTTCATAAGGTGTATCAGGAACTGTACGTGTAAAGCTCGAAATACTATATCCTGGCTTGGTATGCCCCCAGAGTAGTCATTTTCTTTTAATTGGGTCAACAAATTCATCTTATTCTGGTTTATTTTACACGTATAAGTTTTGTTTTGCGAGTTGTAATCAAATTACCACATAATACTCTCCATAAAAAGCGACTTCGCAACAATTGTATTTAGAAGGAGGGTAGGAAAAATCAACCCATACACGAACCCTTAGTTAGCCGAGGCGAGAAAAAAAAAAATATAATGCCTCAATCTAGGAACACCCAAACGGAGAGGTCGGAACAAAGCCGACCATATGACGAAAAAAAGGCCACACGTCGACCTCATAAAAGATCAGCGGTAGAAACTATTAATCTTGAGGATATAGCCAATGATCGTGGCCACTTCAAAAGCAATCACTTTCTTCTGCTGCGCACGAGAAAGAAGGCGAAAAAGAATTGGCTAAGTTAGAGGCTCAAAAGCGGGAAGAGCAAACATTCATATACACCCGACAAACAAACAAGCTAAAAAAAAAGCGCAAAGCGGACGATAAAAAAAAGCCGATGATCGTCGGATGACGAAACGACCTCAAGGGTCTAGACCATCGGCGTTTGGGCGTTTGAGGCTCTCCGCCAAAGACCGAATCGGTAATAACAGGAGGCAGGATCAAGAAAAAGACATCGATAGAGGTTCCGCGACATTCGGATCTTCAAAAGCATCCGCGACACCGAACAAATATCGGGGAACAAAGTTGTCTATCCATCATCGATTGGGTAGTCAGGACAAACTTGGAGAGGGGGGGCGCCTCATCACGAGCATGATCCACGAGATCCTCATGATGGGAAACGGCCCCAATCTAAGTCTATTAGTCGAAATTTGCGAAATGCAAAAAAGCCATCGAGGATTCTGAGGCCCGATCTGGCCGCGACTAAAGCTACCCTCGATCGAGCACCGTACCTTGCTCGCCATTATCACCGATGATCATGGCGGCGAAATCAAGAGAAAGTCGCAAAAGACCCGACCACCAATTCCTATCTTCGATCTTTGAGTCGGATCCTCATGTCCATCTCGGCAAATACTCGGACTTTTATGATCGCGATGGACTCAGACGCTGGCGGCCGCGAGTGCCGATCATTTCCCATGACTTTGGGTGATCGAGCACATAGATGGTTTACCACTTTACCCGCTGCGTCCATCACATCTTTTTGCCTGGTTGGGGCGACAATTTTTGTCCCATTTCTCATCCATGTGTGCTCGCCCTGCGCCGAAACAAAGGTTGGCGCATTTTTCTCAACTAAAAGGTGAGTCTGACCGATCATACATAGAAAGATTTGATAAATGTTTATATGATGGAGCCCCAGTTGAGGAGGATCTAAGATCCTCGCGGTGGTCGGAGGCCTAACTTTAAATCTGAGACATGTGGAAGGCCATGCATCAAGATTGGCCAAACTTCATACTCGAGTTTAGAAGCGGCGGCTAAAATTATAGCTATGCAAGATTTGCTCGCACAATCACAATTGAGACAGGAGCCCATCGCTAGGAAAGCTTTCGAAAAGAAAACGATGAATGAAGGGGGGTACAGATCTCCAGCTTCCTTCAAACCTTTCGAACAAAGAGCAGAAGCAAATGCCCTTCGAAGTCTTTTGGGCGTTTCAGCAGAAACCATCTTTAATCAAATCAAAGATCGGGACATGTTAGACCGCCAAGAAGAATTGTAATGGATAAGCGTCGACTCAACGCTTCCAAATCTTTGTAATTATCATGAGTATATCGGGACTGTCTGAGAAAGTTGTCGCGATTTACTCATCAACTTTGGAAATATATATGAAGAAAATCGTCTTTCCCAGTTCTTAAAAAGCCGTGACGAGGGATTTGAGCGAAAAAAAAACGAAGACCGAAGGGAAAGCGAAAAGGCGAACAAATATTTTGATGATCGAAGAATCACAAAAAAAGAGACTGAAAGCGTCGAAAAAGGGCCTCCCTCTTTGTTGGAAGAGGTCAAGAAAAGTCAAAGAAATCAAATGATTAAATCACGAATATGGTCACGTGGGTGGATGTTACCGGCGCCAACGTTATCGAGCGAGCATAAAAAAGATGGAGATCGTGCCATGCAGAACATCCATCGGATAAAGGTGGCGAACACATCATCCAATTCCCCACCTACACATCAAATCATTTTCTCGGAGGACGATCTTGACGGGATTATAACTCCCCACAACGACTCCCTAACCATCAGTGCTCGTCTCCTCGGGTTGAAGGTACATCGCCTCTTAGTTGATACTGGGGCTTATGCAAACATTTTATTCGTTAGTACCCTTCACCAGATGGAAAAACAAGTTGGGGATTTGAGCGGTTATATTGAACCATGTAATCATACTATAATGGGCTTTGGGGAATCTGTGACCCAACCCTATGGCATGATTAGGTTAGGAGTCGAACTAGAATCAACTTTGAATCCGAACATTAGACGAACTAGAATGTTAGATTTTGTAATCGTCGATGTTGATCCATTTTATAACGGGTTTCTAGGTGCTTGGATTTATTCGAGAATTCAAAGCGGCCTGTTCCACGTATTACTATTGTGTTAAATTTCCGACTCAAGATGGAACGGGGAGTGTAAAAGGAGATCAAAAGAAGGCTCGAGATTGTTTGCTATCATGTGTACCAGAAAAACAAAATATTGTTAACATGATGGAACGAACAGGGGAGATTGGTGAGTCAAGCCGGCGAGTAAAAACATCGTCTAAACATCTTCCGTCGAACATGAGTTCGGCGAGCATAACCAATCGTGCGAATACAAAAGGCGCGAACATAGAATGTGGAAAAACAATTGATTCCTCCGATCTCCCAGATCAAATGAACATAAATCGCCAAAGCGAAGCGATCGGACCTAGAGCCCGCATAGGTTTTGAACTATGGAGGTTGATGATGAACCGGGGACCCATTCAAGACCCTCGGTGGAAATGAAAAAAAAAAAAAGCAAGCGACTCGTTGAGCAATTGGAACCAATCAATGTCGACCCGAACGGACTGAGTTAGAAGTGTTCATTGGTTGAAATTACGAACAATCCGAGCGAAGTAATTACTTACAGCCGAGCAAATTTAGATGTGTTCGCATGGTCACGCGAAGATATGGTTGGAATAGATCGAGCATGCACGCCACTCCCTCAACCTTGATCAAACACAAGCTCTCGGTTGTTGAAAAGCGAGAAAATTTAGTCAGGAAAAATATGCGGCGATGAATAGTGAAATCAAAAAAGCTCTTGACAACAAATTGATCAGGAGGTAAAATGCCCAAAATGGCTTGCGAACCTGTGCTTTCGTTCGCCAAATCAAATGGATCTTGGAGCGTGTGTATTGATTTCCGATTTGAATAAGGCATGTCCAAAAGATAATTTTCAATGCCGCACATTGATTATTTAGTTGATAAGTCAATGGGCCATGAACTCATGACATTTATGGATCGTTATTTGGTTATCACCAAATACCAATGCATCCGGACGATCAAAAGAATCTGACGATTCTGCGATTGAAAAGAATATGTCTTGTTGGCAGCGCATGCCATTCGGATTAAAGAATGCGGGAGCAACATATCAGCGTTTGGTGAACAAAATGTTAAACGAACACATCGGCCGAACAATTGAGGTATATATCGATGATATTGTGGTAAAGAAGCGAACATAAGGAAGACCACATCGCTCACCTCGCACAAGCGTTTGATATACTAAGAAAATATAATATGAAGTTAAATCCCAAGAAATGCGGTTTTGGGATTCATTCGAACAAATTCCTCGGACATATGGTTAGTCGGCGGGGATTAGGCGAATCAAATCAAAGATTCAAAATTTGTGCTCGATATGCAAGCCCCCGAAATGTGAAAGAGGTCAAAAGTTAACCGGACGATTAGCTTCCGTAAGCCGGTTCATATCACGAAATGGGGACAAATGTAAACCTTTCTTTGATGCATTAAAGAAGGGAAGTTTCAGTGGACCGAGCATTGCCAGAATGCATTTGAATCATTAAAAGAACACCTCATGAGATACTCGGACCTTTGTCTAAGCCTGTTCGAGGCGAACAACTCTATTGTATCTTCTTTTGCATCCCGAACATGCAATTAGTCTTTGTACTCAAATGCAGGCGGAAGGAACCACACATTTGCCCATTTATTATGTTAGCCAAGTGCTAAAAGAGGCCGAACTCCGGTATTCTCCATTGGAAAAATTAGCATACGCCCTCATAATGAGTGTGCGAAAATTGCGACCATACTTTTTCGACCACTCAGTTGAGGTATTGACCGCATTTCCATTGCGCCAAGTCCTCCACCGACCAGATACTTCGGGCAGATTGCTCAAATGGGCGGTGGAATTAGGACAATTCGGCATTACTTTCGCTCCACGAACAGCAATGAAAGGTCAAGCTATGGCCGATTTCATGGTTGAATTGACATATCCACAAATTCCTGACGAAATTGTCGATCAACCATGGCATATGTATGTTGATGGATCATCAACAAGTTTAAGAGCCGGAGCAGGCGTAGTTCTCATCAGCCCAACCAGGCAAACGTTTACAACAGCCATCCGATTTGATTTTCCAGCAACAAATAATGAAGCTGAATATGAAGCTTTGATCGCTGGATTACAGATGGCAATGACTATGGGAATTCAAAGGCTGATGATCTACAGTGATTCTCAGGTAATTGTTTATCAAGTAATGTGAATATGAAGCTTAGAGGCGAACAAATGACTCAATATCAACAACTAGCAAAAAAAGAGTTGCTCGAGCATTTTGACCAAGTTTTCATTGAACAATTACCACGAATGGGTAATTGTTCGGCCGGCGCTTTGTACTGCGGCAGCGGCGAAGGGAGCGAATTTAACACGACATGCATATTGTGGTCGTCGCGGACCTATCACGCCATCCGTTCGTGGTTACGATTGCCCAAATAACAAGCGAACAAGAAACTTGGATGACTCCAATAATGAGTTATTTACAAAAGGGACTTCTCCCTGAAAATAAAGCACAAGCTACTCGCCTCAGATTACAGTCTGCTCGATATACTATTATAGACGAGCATTTGTACAAAAGAAGCTTCTCACTTCCACTTTTAAAGTGTATTACTCCTGAAGAGGGACATGTATACGCAACAAATCCATGATGGAGTTTGCGGAAATCATATGAGTGGGCTTGTCTGGCTCATAAAATAATCGGGCAAGGTTATTATTGGCCAACCCTTAAAAAGGATTCGCGTGCGTATGCTCGTGCCTGCTATCAATGCCAGGTACATGCTCCACTCATTCATAGCCCACCTGAAGATTTAGTATCGGTTTATAGTCCATGGCCATTTGCTAAATGGGGAATCGATTTAATCGGCCCATTTCCAACTGGCACATCGGGAGTTAGATATGCCGTGGTAGCCGTTGATTATTATACTAAATGGGCGAAGAAGCGAAATTCGTTGTTAAAATCACCGAACAAAGGATGTGGAACTTTGTTTGGAAAAACGATATCTGTCGATTTGGGCTTCCCCAATCATTGGTCACGGATAACGGCAAACAATTCGATGGAAGTGAATTCGAGACAAAATTGTGCTCATTTGGGGAATAAAAAAGCACTACTCGACTCCATATTATCGGTCGAATGGTCAAGTTGAAGCCAGTTAATAAAATTATCAAGCATACCCTCAAGGCTAGACTTGATAATTCAAAAGGCGGAGGATAAAATTTGAAGAATTTACGAAATATTGTGGGCTTCTAGAACAACTTCGAGAACATCAGCGGCGGAGACCCTTTTTGCTTTAGCATTTGGTGCGAGAAAATTTGTTATACGCGAGAAATCAAAATTCCAAGTCATCGAACAATGACTTTTGGAGAGCATATTAATGACCGGGCACTTTCGCTCACGAGTTCGGACTTGTTGGAAGAAAAAGAAGGAGGTGATTTCAAGAATGCTATGTGTAAAAAGAGATCGAGAAAAATTTTATAATTCCAAAGTCGAATGCGGAGATTCAATGTGAAATTTGGTTTTAAAGGCGATCGATGGGGTACCCGATGTGGTGTGTTGATTCGAGCATGGGAAGGTCCTTTCGAGAGTCGCGGGGCGTTTACCAAAGCAGGCGTATGACTTGGAGGACTGAATGGAGTCCCATTGTCTTACTCGTGGAATGCATCAAATTTGAAAAAAATATTATCAATAAAAGCGAGCATAATGTCCATACGAATAAAAGCGAGCATAATGTTGACCCGAACACAATCGACCATTCGGTTCAAAGCGAGCAAGATGATCATAAAAGAAGAATATATTATTTTCGACACTTATCTTCAAGAAAAATGCTGGACAGCATTTTTGATAAACAGGAGACGTGTCACAACAAGCTGTCAATAGAAGATACGTGTCAAGGCGAGTTGATAAGTGGTGGCAGCCATGCAGGGGTAATTTAATTTTTAAGCAAGAGCTGTCAAAAAGCCGGACAGAAATAAGTAAGCTAGCACTTTTATATCTATGCCAAAGACTAGCTTGGGGCGGTTCTATAAATAGGGGCATACTTATAGTTAAGAAAAGCGGGGAAAAAGATGAAGAAAAAAAGGAAAAATACTACGATTCTCGGAAGGAAGGCGGCTTAGTATGCCCGGGACGTAGAAGAATTGACTCTCGATTCAAACAATCATTTAAATTGAATCGAACATCTGTCCGGATACGAGTATTTTACCTCACATTCGTTGCGAGCACAGGTTGAGGCCCGTTGCCGGACTCAAGATGCTCGGAAGAATCGTGGTTACCACTCCACGTTACTCACTGCTTATGCAGTAATAAGCCATGAAGTCCCCTATGCATCCCCAAAATCTCCTCTGAAGGGGAGGGATGTCATAGAATCCACCCAAAATAAGATGCCGATGCTGACGCTCAGGCATCTACTGGAGGGGACAGAATGGTCTTGGTGAAAATTTTGCTCGCTTTTTTTATTTTAGGCGGCGGGAATGCCCACATGCTCATACATCATGGCGCCCAAGATAACCATAACTTGTCCAGGAGGGACAAAAGCTTATGCTGCTGCTGCTTGAGCATGTTACAAAAGAAGAAAGGGTAGACAGCCTGATGTGCCACATCCTTGTCAACATCAATTCCATGGACAAGGTAAGGCCGGTTCGTGTCTACTCAAGCAGATTTAAATTCAAAAACCGGTCGATAACAATAGTTGTGTAATAGATAGTCTTTTTGATTATGAGCGATGTAATAGAATACAAAGTGTTGCAAAAAAAAAAAAGAATGATATATGTACTTTTGTTATTTGAAGAGTTTCTAGTTCGGACCTATTTGAGGTCGCACCTAAGCCGGATCTAACCGAACAAAGACGAACGAGCCTGTGTCTATGTTCACCGATTTAACAATTAAATTCAGATTCGATTCCGCAGAAAAAAAAGAAAGTAATGGGTACGCAAGTCAAAGATAAGTTTAACTAGTACTTTACAGATACCCGTGAAGACGAGCGGTGGTTTGAAAACGTGGTCGCATCTAAATAAGACGGCCCGAGTACGAAGTGATCGCACCTAAATAAGACGATCGCGCACCAAGAAAGGGGGGGTTCATAAAGTAACCCATCTGGTCGCACCTAAATAAGACGATCAACCGATTGCAACGTCAATAAGACAATCAAAACCGAAAGAAGTCAGGAGCGGGCATAGACAAACCCAATGTTCGAATTCATTCAGAAGAAAAAAGGCAAAAACTGGAAAGCAATAAAGCGAACGCAAAGCAACAAAGCAAATATCAAGCAACACAAGTATCAACATTCATCCTCAACAAACAGGTTAGAGGAAACAGTTCAATATGAAATCCATTTGTTCAACTGAAGAAATATTCGGACAAGAGAAGAAGTATCAACAAGAAACAGTTAAAGATATATTGTTCGAATTAAAAAGTGAAGAAGACGAAATTACACAAGTCTTACAAAGAAAAAAGAAGACATCAAGCTATAAAGTCAAAATTAGGTGTAGAAGGAAGGGAAATATCGAACACATTATGTTCGGTCCTTCCAACAGCTCCAGAATGTTCGGATATCGGATGCTCATTTGGGGTAGCGTTTTGCTTTCGATTCGGGAGGTTCTTGCTCGCCGTGTCGATTGGTCCCAATTGATTGAAGAAGAGTTTGGTCGGCAACCTCGATAGCAATAACATCTGCGTTCTCCTTCATCCGTCCAGAATTGGGTCGTCGATTTTGATCCGCCGGGAAAAACGAGAAAAAGTCACCTGAGACCATTCAAATCCGAGCATTGGGAGGTCACGATCTGGAGGATTATCAACCAAATCTTCTTGAAAAGTCGGACGGGAGGGGGCAATTTGCTCATTTGTTGAGTGTGTGGCGAGCAGATCGAATGGCATCGACAAAAGCACAAATGTACGAGAAATTAGACATGGAGTCAATATACTTCGTCATCGCGACTTAGAATTTTCAAGCCCTAAGCGGGTGTTGGTCTCTTGGCGATAACGGATTTGTTGGCCGAGCTTCGTCCTTCTCACTTTCCACCTTTTCAACATCGGCCGAGTCTACGGCTTCTCGTGATCATTTCATCTTGAGCCCTTCAGTATATTGATTACCTCCCCGAGATCGATCTAGAGCCTCTCTTGTATGATGAGCATCCTCTTGACTAAGCGAGCATTCTCTTGAAATTGGCGAGCATCCTCTTGAGCCCTTTGGGCACCAAATTTGTGCGAAAGCAGGTTTGTTCTTGAGCCAATTTCAACTCATCCGGACCTGTTATTTCGACCACCTTATCTTCAAAGTTCTAATCGAGCCAAATAGTTGGCTTGGATGTTGGCCGATTGAGCATAAGCTTTCTCCAGGCGACCAAAAGGCCGACCTGAAGCACCATCCCCAAGCGCATGGTTTCCAAGGGGTGGGACTGTAGTAGACTCTCCGGTCGAGTAGTCCATGCTTTCGAGCGAGAGTCGGCAAGCTTTTTGAACATGTTAAAACGACGCTGGAACTCTGCGAACACTTGGTGGCGGAAGTAGTTCTTTAGATTGGGCATTAAAAGGCGACAACACCGCCTAACACGCAATCTGAACACATTTGACAAGTGAGTAGAGATGTCAACCAAAAATCAAGGCAACATCTGAGCGAACAAAGTGTAGTGTACCTGCCCACGCTGGCGGGATCCCATCCTAGGAATGATTTGTCTTGGAGATCGGGGAGCTCGGGATCGTCGGAGTCCATGATCGGGGCCCGGTGGAGGGAAGATGTACCAACTTCCATTTCGACAATCTGCGAAATGGGACCAACAATGAGGCGGCTACGATCGCCTCGGCGATGGGGGGTCCGAGTCCTGGCGACATCGGTGCTTATGCGATTTATTTCGACCGGCCCCACATTCGGTCGACCCATATTCGATCGGCTCTGTTAAGTTTGGCCCTGTTCGCCGCCTCCACCCTTGGTCTTTTTGGCGGAGTGCATTAGGCCGACCCCATGCTCAGCCGAACAAGAGCCCCTTTGAGCTTCGGCTTGACTCTCAGGGACTGATGAAAGTCGTCTAGCCTGCTTTCGTTTCCCTGCACTGTTATTTGAGCTTCCCGTTCGGCTGAATCCGTCTGCAAGTTCTGTGGCCTTTTCTTGAGCCATCTCGGTATGCTCGGATGTACTCCGCGGCTAGCAGTCCGCGGTGAGGAAAAAGCTATAAATTAAGTGTCGAAATTAACGGATGGCCGAACAACAAAGGGCCGAAAACATATATAGAAAAAAAAATAATCCTTACGGAAGGATCCATGACAACAAAGATGATGAGAGGCCACGAACAAACCTCCTTTCTTTCTCTACGTTGGCGGTATTCAAAGTTATTCTGAGATCTTTACGAGCGAGGTTCCAGATCAATCGCCAAAATTTCTTTGAAATAACCGTCGTTTGTCTCTTATCCGACGCAATTTGGAATCCACGAAATAAAAAAAGTGAGTTAAAATCGGTTCAAATTGAAGAATGAAAAAATACAAAATCACTTACTTGGTACACTCCGAAGTCGATTGGGGATATCAAACGAGCGTTTGGCTCGCCGCTTCGAGGGCGGACTTTTCCAATCACCCCCTACGAACCGAACTTCTCTTTCCGATCCATCGATTTTGTTGGCACATCCTCGATGATTTTGCACTTGGCATTGGCTTGCATAAACAACCACCCATGTTCGCCCCTCGGACGAGTCAAGTGCACTAACCGAAGCAAGTTCTCTGCTGCCGAAGGATAATACCTTGGCTTCATTTTTTGCGAACAATGTCAAAAAAGCGATGACCATATGCCATCCGATTCGGTTTAAAGGCGTGTAATGGTGATATTCCATTCCACGAGCAAGCGGGTAATTGCTTGGGATGGAGAGAAACCGGAGACCGACCTCCATCATTATCTAGATTAGCGGCAACACAACCCTCGGGGGTTGATCGGCCCATTCATCGGGGACGGGTGCCGAAAAAAAAACATCCTTAGGAGTTTTCATAAATCCTATGCAATCGGGCGAGCATATCTACATCAATTATGCTCACCATTTTGCTCATTGGTACTCGTTCTCTACACTAATCCTATGGGGTTGTTAAGGCAAGCCAAAATTGTAACGAGTATTGTACTCGCTATATGTTGGACTATGAGGAACACCAACAGGTATACCAAGTTCGGAGTTTTCCCCATTATCTATACCTATGTTCGTTTCGGCCAAATTCACAGTTACCGAAATTTCCCCCCTCATATCAGTATCATTTCTAATTATATCAACATTATCAATAGCCCTAAACCTATTTTGAATTTGGGGCAAAGAATCATGGTCAGAATTATCCGACGAGTCATTATGCGAAAAAACCCTATCCGACCTCGTTTGGGCTTCGTCGGAATCAGAAGAAAAAACAGTAAATGGTTGCCGAAATTGCCAACGGAATCCTAAATTCGAAGCATTTGCCTCCGATAAATTTGCGCCACTACGGGAATTCTACTTATGGGGGAAGACGAAGGGGAACTACACTGATCGGATTGAACAGAGGAATTCGAGCAAGAGGCCATGATTATAAAATAGAAGAGAAATGCAACTGTTACCTGTAAATTTATTCGCCGGAACGATGAACCCCTTCAGGAGACTTTCGAATCGAGGAAGAGGATAAAAAGAAGAAAGAAAGGGAAAATTTTTGAAGTGAAGAAATGGGATTTAAATAGAACCGGTTACTAATTGAAATTTTTTGTGGAATTGACGTTTACGATCATGGTCAATCAATCTTTAATGGTAGGGCCCAATGTAGAATACAAAGCGACCTTTACTGGGGTATTGTTGTGTTCGATATAATAAATCGGGATTAATCGAACATCAAAAGCGACCGCGTGTAATATTCGAATATAATAATCACACCCGGTGGATAAGTTACTTTTTGTTCGCCGACTCATCGAGAATTGTTAAGCTAGCCTATCGAACAAACATAACCAGTCGATATCTTGAACTCAACTCTCCCCGAGGAACCCAAGAGCGGCGAACATAAAGTACGACCGAACAGAAGATTAATTTCGACGGTCAATAAAGCTTCTTACTGACAATGTTTATACAAAGATGAATCTAGAAGATGAAATCTGAAACGTGGCGACATCTCTGGAGTTCTTGCATGATCCAGAAAATCCAGCACATGCTTTACCAATCCGGCTCATGCTTAACGTAAGTAAAAAAAATAGAAGGAGAAAAAAAAAAAAAAAAAAAAGAGATTGCTATAGGAAATCCCTTGAGAGGTGAGGAACAAAAAAGAAGAGTGTTCATCCACATATACAAAAACCCTAGAACTCATTTACCAATCCAAGATCGATTCATCTTCATAAGGTGTATCAGGAACTGTACGTGTAAAGCTCGAAATACTATATATCTCGGCTTGGTATGCCCCGAGTAGTCATTTTCGATTATTTGGGTCAACAAATTCATCTTATTTCTGGATTTATTTTACACGTATAAGTTTTGTTTGCGAGTTGTAATCAAATCAGCCACATAATACTCTCCATAAAAAATGACTCGCAACAGAATGAAACAATCATCCCCTATTTATAGGAGAGGGTTGGTCGAAATTTTCAGTAAAAAATCAATGTGGGAAAAGACTTTTCTTGATCACCAAGAAATCTTGAATATATCTCCTATATTCTTTTTCCCATAATTAAAATATTCCACAAAAATCCCACCTCCTCAATTATGGATTATTTTCGAAAATACTAAGCAAGAATCCAAGATTTGGATCTTCTTGAATTTATGAGATATTCTTGTATTTCAAGAAATACATATCTTCCATAATATCTTTTCAAGAAAATCAAGAAAATCTTTCTTGCCCAATTATATTTCAAAAATTTTGAAATTCCTTAATGAATAATCAAGTGGGAGATTTCTTGAATTTAATGAGATAATATTGTATTCCAAGAATACATATCTTCATTCCATAACAAAATTCAAAGAAAATCTTTTTCTCCTCTTTTATCCATAAATTTAAAAAATTTAGAGGAAAAATAAGCAACAATATTTATTTTATTTTAATCACCTTTTTTCGGTTATTGGACTATTTGTTGGGCTACTCGGGGGCCTTTAGGAGAATTAAGATTGGACCTTCTAATGGATCTTGAATATCTAATATTGAGCCACAATATAATTCAAGCCCATAAATATTAATTAATCCCACTACATAATTAATATTAAGACTATCCATCTTAACCCATATTACAGTCAATATGGCTCCAGGTCATTATTTCCCATGTTTAAGATTATCTAGCCCATTAATTAATTCAAGCCCTTTGAAATAGCTTTCCGTTAATTAATATCTTTTGTCCTTGGTCAAGGAAGCGGTTCAACATTATTATCCATCCAGGAAACTAATTCCACTTGCAAGATTTGGTATGATAAAAGCTTATGAACCTCCCAAGGGGCAAATCAAGCAAAAGCGTGCTTGCACACGATTCTTCAGATTAAATCTTAGCAATCACATGTGACCAATAATATTGCCCAAGATAAAAAGTATTGAATCTCTCTCGATTCGCTACCCATGATAAGTCAAAGCAATAGTTACCAATCCCACGTGATCCTATTTAAGGGGCGAAGGTTAAGAAACAACGAACCACCGAGGTCTAATTCTTCCTTGTTCGGATTTCTCAAGAATTTATCCTCCTGTAGGTCCTATTCGGTAAAGATCGGTCATGCACTAGTGTAATCTCTTGGTCAAGACAAACCAATCGAGCCTTACACCTCAACCTTTCGTGATGGGTTGTTCATTTCCATCTAGTCGTGAATGGCGTACTTTTTAGTTACAAGGAGGCTGTTAATTTAATCTTACGTGATCGGTATCACTAAATTAACTACAATGTAACACGTCTTAATTATTGAGCAGTTATCAAATAAATATATGTAACATTCAATCATATTTAAAGAATCGGTGATAAACAATTTATTTCAAGTAAATAAGTCCGAAAATTGGTTTCGATTATACAAAGTAAAAAGCATACTTTTCGATTATAATCCCAACAATCTCCCACTTATACTCAAAGTCCGCTTTTAAGTATACTACAACATGTCTCGCGTAGTCCGTGACATCTAATGTCACCTACTACGAACCTAATAATTTCTCCCACTTATACTCAAAGCAGTTGGCAAGCGGTCTTGACACCCATTCCACTCTCACATGTCTCTCGAATGTATTGAGGCAGGCGCTTTGTGAATGGATCTGCTAAAATTTGTCCTCGGATGCTATCTTTGCCACATCTATATCTCTCTCTTAACGATTTCTCGTATAAGATGTCTTTCCTTTTAGTATGCTTGTTTGACTCGTGGACTCTTGGTTCTCTTGAATTTGCAACTGCCCTTAGCAGATATTGCTAGACAAATTCAGAACACCATCCAAGTCCACTAAGAAGATCTAGAGCCCAATCGGTTCTTTCACTGCTTCACAAGCAGCTACTTACCCGACTTCCATGGTTGAGTTAGTGATGCATTTCTGCTTCACACTCGTCCATTTGATGGCTACACTTCCCAAATGGAAACACACTAACTGAGGCAGATAATTTATGGAATCTAATCTGATTGGAAATCCGAGTCCGTGTAGCCGATGGGGATTGGAGTATCTGACTGATAAATCAACATTCTATCCCGAGTTTTTTTCAGACACTTCAGAATGTTTTTAACTGTCGTCCAATGCGCTTTCCTTGGGTTACTTTGATATCTTGCTACCATGCCTACGGCAAAGCAGATATCCGGTCTCGACCACAGCATTGCATACATAAGGTTTCCGACAGTCGAAGCACAAGGAATGCCTTTCATGTCATCTATCTCCTTTTGCGTCTTAGGGGACATTTTCTTGGATAGATGGATTCCAAGTCCGAAAAATACGAATCCTTTCTTGGAATCTTGCATCTTTGAAGCGTTTCAAGACAAAGTGTCTATGTATGAAACTTGCGATAACCCGATCATCCTTTTCTTGCGATCTCGAGTGATCTTGATCCCAAGGATGTGTCCGAGCTTTCCTAAGTCTTTCATATCAACTTTGTTTTTTGAAAAACATGCCCTTACATCGATCACACCTTCACATCGTTCCCGATGATCACAATGTCATCTACGACAAAAGACTAAGAATACCAATGCGGTTTCGACATGCTTTTTATACACACAACTTTTCAAACTCGTTTTGATCAAACCCATAAGACTTTATTACATGATCAAAACTTTGGTTCCAAGCTCGGATGCCTGTTTGAGTCCGTAAATGGACCTCTTGAGCTTACAAACTAGGTGTTCTTGGCTTTGTTTCAATGAAACCTTGGGGTTGTTGCATATAGATCTCTTTATCAATACTTAGTTAAGGAAAGTCATGTCTTGACATCTATTTGCAGATTTCAAAGTCGAAATCAAAGAATCGATAAGAGAATACGGATGGACTTAAGCATGGCTACGGCGAAAAAAGTTTCCTCATAATCGATCCTTCCTTACGAGTGTAACCTTTCGCCACTAGTCTTGCTTTAAAGGTTTCAACCTTCCGTCCGGTCCTCTTTTCCTCTTATATACCCACTTGCATCTAATGGGTTTGACCCCATTAATTGGTTCGACTAGCTCCCACACTCTATTATGAAACATAGAACCCATTTTGGCTTTCATTGCTGTTTGCCAAGAATCTGCATCCTTATCTTGGAGTGCCTCGTCTTATATCCATGGGGATGATTCGTCTTGTCCGGGAATCAAGTCCGAGGACTCTCCTATTCCCATGAATCTCTCGGGCTGACTAACAACCCTCCCACTATGACGAGGCTCCGGTTGTGAAAATGAATCGTTTGGTATATCGTCTAGTACAATTGGCACTGAGGTTTACCCTCTAAGCTCATTTAAGGTAATCTCACTTCTGGGTTTTCTTTGGTTCATATAGTCTTCTTCCAAAAAACTAAAATGGGTGCGGATGACCATCTTTTGATCTTCGGGACTATAGAACATACACCCTTTTGTTCCCTCGGGGTATCCTACAAACAACCTTAATTCCGATCGAGGATCCAATTTACTTCCCTTGTCCAACACGTGGGCGGGACACCCCAAATTCTCATGTGTCTCATACTAGGCTTGCGCCCGGTCCACAATTCTTTGGGAGTTTTGGGAACCGATTTGGATAGCACCAAGTTCAGAATGTAAGTCGTTGTTTCCAAGGTATGACCCCAGAACGACTCGGGAATATCCACATAATTCATCATTGATCTAACCATTTCCAAAAGAATTATGTTTCTTCGCTCTGCAACCCCGTTTTGTTGAGGGGTTAAAGGTGCGATGAGTGGGATACAATCCCTTCATCGGATAAGTAGTTCAAAAACTCATCATTTGAGGTATTCGCCTCCACGATCGGATCGTAGAGACTTGATCGTTTTTCCCTATGATTCTCTATTTGAGCCTTAAATTCTTAGAATTTCTCAAAGGTCTCGATTCATGCTTCATAAGGAAAATGTACCGCCGTACCTTGAGTAATCATCAATAAAATTACTCATAACCTCCTCTTGCTTTGGTTGACATTGGACTACATACATCTGTGTGTGAACGATCTCTAACACTTCTTTGGCCCTATTCCCTTGGCTCCAAATGCCCTCTTGGTCATATTACTCTCCAAACATGATTCGCGAGGTTGGAATCGGTTCAACTTGGAGAAGCCCTAGTGAACCGTCCCTCACCAACCTTTGGATCCTCTTTGGATTTATATGACCCAATCTTAGATGCCAAAAGAAGTGTCTCGTTCACGCGTCGATGAACGTTTTCTTTTAAAAGCAGATTGATGTGTTATAGGATACATTTCGTGAGTGGTTTGCATGATTAATTATATAGAGATCATTCAACAACGTTCCATGATGCGGATAAATTTATCAAAAGAAAAATGGTAACAACTTTATTAAAAAGTAACCAAATATCCATCATAAAAGTTTAGAAACCGAAAAGCTAATTCTTTCTAAAATCCGGAACGTAAAGAATATCTCAAAAAATTAAATTTGTCTTCAAAAGACAGGTGCACTTCTCCTACTGCTTCAGCTGACACTCTCGTAGCATCGCCCAGTGTTATGAGGACCTCACTCCCACTAAGTTGTCGGGTCCGCTTGAACCCCTGTAATGTGAAACAAACATGATTAGTGGATCCCGTATCCACCACCCACAAAATGGGAGGCATACGCCGCTAAACAAGTTTCAACAACTAGTGCGTGAGAATTACCTTTCTTTCCACCCCTTTTGGGATCGGAACAGGCTGACCTCGATTGTCCTACTCTCCCGCTTTCCAAAGTTTTCCTCATGCTTGATCCCATGCTTCTATTTGATGTTGAGTCTTCTTGGTTTAACCTTGTTCTCTTTTCATCATCCTTGTCACCACTTGATCTAGGATAAAGAGAAGATTTCTGTTTTCCCAAGTTCTTTTCCTCGCGCTCCACTTCCTTTTCTACCAAAGTCAAAGCATTTACAAGATCCTCCACTGTAAAATCTTGATCTTCCATTAGATACTCAAGATAGTGGTGATTATAGCTCTTTGGTAAGGATTGGAGAATGAAATCAATCTTAGCATTGAAGTCATATTTTTGTGAGAGGATCTCAAGTTCCTCAAATAGCACCATAACCCTAAAGGCGTCTTTCTATTTTGCGATCGTCCCTTTTTTCAATTTTAAGCGAGCAATTTCTTGCTTCACACTTTGGATCGCGCCATATGGGTGCGATGTCAGAACATCGCTTCGAGATTCTTTAATATGTCTGCGGTGACTCATATTATTCTTGATGAAGGTGCCTCAACGCATCTGACAGATGTGCCAGAATTGTTTCCTTCATCAAACCGTTTGCCAGCTCCCATTCACCATAAATCATCTCATCCCATATTCTGGCATCCTTAGTTGGTTTTTCGGGTTTTGGTGAATCAAGTACCCATTCGGAAGATGATGCGGTTAGGACAGATTTTAGTTTGTGTTTCCAACCAAAATAGTTTTTACCAAAAAAGCAAAAAAGGTCTTTAGGTATATTCGACGGTGGATTAGAAGGTTGCGACATCTTTGAATCGAAATAAATAATAATATGCATAAGCACAAATATATCACAAGGTTTGATCACATGCATCATATTAAAATCTCAAAAATATGAACATGCATCAGCCAACATCTCAAAACAGTTTAAATAAGCCACGTGGGGTGGGTCATTATTTAAACACATTCAAGCAGGTTACAAACAAGAACAATTACAAACCTTTAATATCCAGATTAATAGTTGGCTCTACTTGACCAATATAAAATCGACGGGGACTTGGGGAAGTATATGCATATCAATTTTATACCTAAGTAATAACCATGATTAAATACATGATTACTATTTCGCTTTGATCGAACCCTCGTGGGGAGGGTCATAATCGCCACTAGTAATAACCCACAATCATTCGTTTGGAATTCATTCATGTGAAAGCTATCTTTTGACCGTCGTAGGGGAATTTCTCCAAAAGAATTCACAAATAAATAAATCATGGAGGTCAAAATTAATTCAATTTTATTATCCGGAATAAAATTGTCAATTAATTATTTAAACATACTTAGTAATTTTGAAGGTGAGATTTTTCCATTTGGCAACTCCCATGCAAACACATTTAAACAAATTAAATAAAGCATAAGATAAAGACAAATAAATCAAGCAAAAGCAAAAAAAAATAAACATATTGGGCACAAATTATCCAATTGTCATGGTTTGATTTTTCTTGGCTTGATCTTGAAGAAACACGTCTCGAATTTCTCCCACTCGTTCGTCTCGAAAAAAATACTTTGTCTCGAAATGCCACGCCAAAGCAATTTCGCGGTGGGATGCACGCCAAGATCCGATTCGACCCACTGCCTAAACGACCTCGGCACCACCGAGGCGGGTGTCCCGCCGGTGCCTCGGCACGCCTCGGCAGTGTCAGCCGAGAACTTCTCAGCGGCAACTTTATCCATGTGCAGCAGCATCTCCATTCTCCCACTTCACCGGCGACCTCGGCGTGACCTTAAAGCGTCCGCGTGCGGCCGCCTGGCTTCGGCACAGTGCGCGCCGCGGTACAGTCGGTGCCACAGGCTTGTCTTGGCCCTATTCCTCGCTGGCCTTTCGGCGGCGGCCTGCCACTGCGCTTGGCCGGCATTGTGGCGTAGCCGCGTGGTTCACGATTTTGTCCTTTAATTCTTAAATCTCTTCGTTCCGATCCAGAGTTACAATTTATTTACAAAAAAATAAATAAACCTAGATCTAGACTAGTCTATTACATTGATCAAAATCAAACAAATCCTAGTCTACTTTCAGTGGATTTTCTCACGAGGCAAAACAAATCCGAGCAGATCGAATTAAAACCACAATTTATATGCATGCATAAATAAACACATTAAAATCCATGACAATTGGATACGGAAAAGCAGATCTAATGAGTTCTACTATCCAATTTCAAATTTAATGTCCACGAATTAAATTACAATTTAAAAAATTGAGCTCAAAACCGTGGCTTTGATACGATTGTTGGGGAATGAGTTGCACAGATCTATTCGGGTGAATATTTAAATACAAATTTAATTCTTTAATTATTACTAGCATAAATTAATCCTATATTAATTCAAATAATAATTGCAACAACATATCATGCATATAAAAAGCCACGTAAAACCTACAGCGACGCGGAATCTATGGGTTTACGTGAGCGTACCTCTCGGGATGGCAGTGACTTCGGTCGGATGGACTAACCAAAAGGACTTCCCAAGTATTCCCTTAGCCCTTGCTCAACTATCCGGTGGAAGGACACTTGTCGAACAATTAACAAAAGGAAAAAATAAACTTTGTTGCACCACCTTTGTGGATTTACTAATTTTTCCAGCACATGGAATTGTACTTGGGAATGAAACAATCATCCCCTATTTTATAGGAGAGGGGTGGTCGAAATTTCGAAAAAAAAATCAATGTGGGAAAAGACTTTTCTTGATCACCAAGAAATCTTGAATATATCTCCTATATTCTTTTTCCCATAATTAAAATATTCCACAAAAATCCCACCTCCTCAATTATGGATTATTTTCGAAAATACTAAGCAAGAATCCAAGATTTGGATCTTCTTGAATTTATGAGATATTCTTGTATTTCAAGAAATACATATCTTCCATAATATCTTTTCAAGAAAATCAAGAAAATCTTTCTTGCCCACTATATTTCCAAAAATTTTGAAATTCCTTAATGAATAATCAAGTGGGAGATTTCTTGAATTTAATGAGATAATCTTGTATTCCAAGAATACATATCTTCATTCCATTACAAAATTCATAGAAAATCTTTCTCCCTCTTTTATCCATAAATTTCAAAAATTTAGAGGAAAAATAAGCAACAATATTTATTTTATTTTAATCACCTTTTTTAGGTTATTGGACTATTTGTTGGGCTACTCGGGGGCTTTTAGGAGAATTAAGATTTGACCTTCTAATGGATCTTGAATATCTAATATTGAGCCACAATATAATTCAAGCCCATAAATATTAATTAATCACACTACATAATTAATATTGCACTATCCATCTTAACCCATATTACAGTCAATATGGTTCCGGTCATTATTTCCGTGTTTAAGATTATCTAGCCCATTAATTAATTCAAGCCTTTGAAATAGCTTTACGTTAATTAATATCTTTTGTCCTTGGTCAAGGAGCGGTTCAACATTATTATCCATACCGGAAACTAATTCCACTTGCAAGATTTGGTATGATAAAGCTTATGAACCTCCCAAGGGGGCAAATCAAGCAAAAGCCGCATTTGCTTACGATTCTTAAGTATTAAATCTTAGCAATCACATGTGACCAATAATATTGCCCAAGATAAAAAGTATTGAATCTCTCTGATTCGCTACCCATGATAAGTCAAAGCAATAGTTACCAATCCCACGTGATCCTATTTAAGGGACGAAGGTTAATAAACAACGAACCACCGAGGTCTAATTCTTCCTTGTTGGTTTTCAAGAATTTATCCTCTGTGAGGTCCTATTCAAATGCAAGATCATCATGCACTAGTGTAATATCTTGGTCAAGACAAACCAATCGAGCCTTACACCTCAATCTTTTCGTGATGGGTTGTTCATTTCCATCTAGGTCGTGAATGGCGACTTTTTTAGTTACAAAGGATTTATTAATATAATCTTACGTGATCCGGTATCACTAAATTAACTACAATGTAACACATACGAATTATTGAGCAGTTATCTTGCAGTAAATATATGTAACATTCAATCATATTTAAAGCATCAGTGATAAACAATTTATTTCAGTAAATAAGTCTGAAAATTAGGTTTTCGATTATACAAAGTAAAAAGCATACTTTTCAGTATAATCCCAACACATTTGCCACCAAGGCTTGGCTCTTTTGCCCCAATATCGCCTCTGCCGAGACCAAAGCTTGCAACAAATCAGGCATCGAGAACTTCTGATTATTCATCTGATAGTTCAACCTGAACTGTTCAAAACTTTTCAGAGAATGGAGCTCTGAAATCGATTTGGGTCTCGATGTCATATTCGGCGCCAAGTACCTCAAGTTTGTTAAGGTGAGCCATCATCGGAGAAGCGTCTTCCCTTCGCAGGCGTTCCTCCACCATTTTCATAGAGAGCAAGTCCCTCATGGTGATCCGACGAGCCTGCGGTTACGATGTCGAAATATCGCTTTAAGACTAGTCATGATGTCTGCAGCGGTCTCAACGTTCTGGTGTTGGTGTTGCAACACATCTGACATAGAATCCAAGATGGTACACTTTGCCATTTCGTTTGAACGCTCCCAGTCAGCATACTCTTTCTTAACCGTTTTAGTTGACTCATCTTTTGGCTTTTCTGGTTTAGGTGTAGTGAGAACCCAATTATGGCTTTGTGCAGTGAGGACAATAGTAAGTTTACGGACTCAATCAACAAAGTTTTCACCAGTAAGCAAATTGTCTTTAAGTATATTGAACAGTGGATTAAAAGGTTGCGACATGATGAACTGAAATAAATAATAATATGCATAAGCACAAATATATCACAAGGTTCGATCACATGTTTCATATTAAAATTTCAAAAAAAATATGAACATGCATCAGCCAACATCTCAAAATAGTTTAAATAAACCACGTGGGTGGGTCATTATTTAAACACATTCAAGCAGGTTACAAACAAGAACAATTACAAACCTTTAATAACTAGATTAATAGTTGGCTCCCACTTGACCAATATAAAATTGACAGGGACTTCGGGGAAGTATATGCATATCAATTTTATACCTAAGTAATAACCATGATTAAATCTGAATTATTATTTTCGCTTTGAGCAGGCCTCGTGGGGGGTCATAAATCGCCACTAGTAATAATCCACAATCATCCATTTGGAATTTATTCATGTGAAAGCTATCTTTTGGACCGTCCGGGGGGGAATTTCTCCAAAAGAATTCACAAATAAATAAATCATGGAGGTCAAAATTAATTCAATTTTATTATACATAAAATTGTCAATTAATTGTTTAAGCATACTTAGTAATTTTCGAAAGTGAGATTTTTTCAAAACATTTTCTCATGCATTGCAAATTTAAACACAATTTAAATAAGCATAAGATAATGCATAACATCAAAACAAAAAATCAAACATATTGGGCAAATATATCCAATTGTCATGGTTAATTTTTGTCATGTCTTGATCTTGAGAAAACGTCTTCATAGCCTTCAACGTTCGTCTTGAAAAAAGCTCCCACTTGACCGTCTAAAAAAAACACCTTGTCAAGCCCGTCCTCGACCCATTTCATGGTCGGAGTGCCCGCCTAGCACTTCGGCCACGTCGAGTGGCATCCGTGTCTGAGGTCCAAGAGTCCCGGCAAGACGTCGCCTCGACGGAATATTCCCTTCGGCGGCAAGCTTTGGCGCGGTTCTCGACGGCGCAAGCGCATACCCAGTAGCGCCGCCCACATCTTGTCTGCGCCCGCGTCGCCCGTCGCTTCGCCGCCGTTCGCGTTCAGCGATCGATCGCCCGAAAACCGACCTCGATCGATCCGCTTCGCTCGGCAGGCGGTGACCTCGCCCCGACCAAGCGCACCGCTAGCGTCGCGTCGTCGCGCGTGCCTCCTTTAGCACGTTTATGCGACGCATCTTTGCCTCGCCCGGTTAGAATCCCGTCTTTTAATTCTTCATCTCATGCTCCGTTTAGATCGATTACAATTTATTTTACAAAAATAAATAAACCTGAATCTAGGTAATCTATTACATGGATCAAATCAAACAAATTCTAATCTACTCGTGGATTTTCTCCGCGCAAAAAAGCAATTCGAGCGAATCAAATTAAAACCAACAATTTATATGCATGCATAAATAAACACATTAAATTCCGCTGACAATTGGATACCGCAAAAAAAGATCTAGCAATTCTACTATCCAATTTCAAATTTAATGAAAGTGAATTAAATTATAATTTAAAGATCGAGGCAAAACCGAGGCTCGATACCAATTGTTGGGGAACGAATTGCCTGGATCTATTCGGGATGAATATTTAAATACAAATTTAATTCTAATAATTATTACTAGCATGAATTAATCCTATATTAATTCAAATAATAATTCAACAACAAATCATGCATATAAACAATTCACGTAAATCCTAAGATGCGAGAATTACTACGAAGTTTACGTAAACTTACCTCTTGGAATGGCAATGGATCGGTCGATGAAAACACACCAAAAAGCCTTCCCAAAGTATTCCTTAATCCTTGCTTTCGACAATCCGTTGGTAGGATTCCCGCGAACAATTAACAAAAGGAAAAATAAACTTTGTTGCACCACTTTTGTGGATTTACTAATTTTTCCAGCACATGAAATTGCACATGGGAATGAAAGAATCATCCCCTATTTATAGATGGGTGGTGGTCGAAATTTTTGAGGAAAAACCAATGTGGAAAAATCTTTTCTTGATCTCCAAGAAATCTTGAATATATCTCCTATATTCTTTTCCCCATAATTAAAATATTCCACAAAAATCCCACCTCATCAAGTTATGGAATTTTCGAAAATTTCAAGGATCAAGATTCCAAGATTTGGATCTTCTTGAATTTATGAGATATTCTTGTATTCCAAGAAATACATATCTTCCATAATATCTTTTCAAGAAAATCAAGAAAATCTTTCTTTCTCCTTAATTATTCAAAATTTTGAAATATACATATGAATAACCAAGTGGGAGATTTCTTGAATTTAATGAGATAATCTTGTATTCCAAGAATACAAATCTTCATTCCATAACAAAATTCAAAGAAAATCTTTCTCCCCTTTTATCCATGAATTTCGAAAAATACAAGGAAAAATAGGCAACAAATTTATTTTATTTTTAAACACCTTTTTCAGTTATTGGACTTTATGTTGGGCTACTTGGGGGGCCTTTAGGAGAACTAAGATTGGACCTTCCAATGGATCTTGAATTATCAATATTGAGCCACAATATTATTCAAGCCCATAAATATTAATTAATCCCACTACATAATTAATATTGCACTATCCATCTTAACCCATATTATAGTCAATATGGCTCTTGTTATTATTTCCGTGTTTAAGATTATCTAGCCCATTAATTAATTCAAGCCACTGAAATAGCTTTCCATTAATTAATATCTTTTTATCCTTGGTAAAGGAATGGTTCAACATTATTACTCATACCGGAAACTAGTTCCACTTGCAAGATTTGGTATGATAAAACTTATGAACCTCCCAAGGGGGCAAATCGAACAAGCGTACTTGCACACGATTCTTCGTATTAAATCTTAGCTACACATGTGACCAATAAAATTGCCCAAGATATAAAGTATTGAATCTCGTTGATTCTCTACCCATAATAAGTCAAAGCAATACTTACTAACCACACGTGATCCTATTTAAGGGACGAAGATTAAGAAATAACGAACCACTGAGGTCTAATTCTTCCTAGTTGATTAGAAGAATTTGTCCTCAGAGGTCCTCTTCAGTGCAATAGACATGCACTAGTGTAATCTCTTTGGTCAAGACAAGCCAATATGAGCGTTACACTTCAACCTTTCACGATGGATTGTTCATTTCCATCTAGGTCGTGAATGGTGTACTTTTGGTTACAAGGGACTGTTAATTTAATCTTCTGCGATCGGGTATCACTAAATTAACTACAATGTAACACGTCTTATTTATTGAAGCAGTTATATGCAATAAATATATGTAACATTCGATAATATTTAACGATCGTCGATGATAAACAATTTATTTCAGTAAATAAGTCCGAAATTCAGTTTGATTATACAAAGTAAAAGCATACTTTCCAGTATAATTCCAACAGAAGGTATTGTAGAAGACGTGCTTGTAAAAATCGATAAATTTGTGTTTCCGACGGATTTTGTGGTGCTAGAGATGGAAGAGGACGTTGAAATTCCTTTGATCTTGGGTAGACCGTTTCTAGCTACCGCATAAGGCGGTGGTGGACATGTATCTGAGGGGAAGGTGACTTTGCTTCGATGATGAGGAGCTTGCTTTTGACTCATACAAAGCCATGAAGCATACATTCGAGAAAGAGGAGTGCAAAACGATCGATGTAAATCGAAAATTGTGTTCAAACGGAATTCGAGAAATCCTTTGATCCATACTTTGTTAATGGCTACTACAATACACTTTTTGAGAATGATGAAAGCTCCTTTGAGGATGATGATTGCAAAGACGTGCTAGAAGTGGATCAAGTGAATGAAGTGTGGGGAAGAAAAATAGTCCCTATTTTGCCACTAAGAGAACCCGTTGTGGGAGGTGAGAAGCAAGAGGAAAACAAAACCGGGTTAAAGTCATTGCCCGAGCATCTCACGTATGCATATCTTCAGGATGGTGAAAAATTTCCGGTAATCGTTTCTTCCTTTCTCAATTTGTATGAGTTAGAAAAATTGTTGGGGGTGCTTCGTAAGCACAAGTCCGCAATTGGGTGGACAATTGAGGATATCAAGGGAATCAATCCCTCCTTATGCATGCATAGAATAAGAGTAGATGAGGGTAGTAAACCAATTGTCCAACACCAAAGGAGGGTGAACCCAATAATACAAGAGGTGATTAGGAAAGAGGTCATAAAATTTCTTGATGCGGGTATGATTTACCTCATTTCGGATAGTCATTGGGTGTCACCACTCCACATGGTTTCTAAGAAAGGGGGAATGACGGTTATCAAAACCAATAATGATGAGGTGATAGCTACACGGGTAGCTAGGGGTTGGAGAGTGTGTGTAGACTATAGGGAATCGAACAAAGCTACATGCAAAGATCACTTTCCCCTTCCCTTCATGGATCAAATACTCGATAGGCTTCGGGGTTTCGATTTTTATTGCTTTCTTGATGGGTACTCCGGGTACAATCAAATTATGATTGCCCCGGAGGACCAAGAGAAGACGACATTCACTTGTTCCTATGGAACTATGCTTGGAGACGCATGCCCTTTGGGTTGTACAATGCTCCCGCTACGTTTCAAAGGTGCATGATGTCGATCTTCCATGGTTTGATTGAAAACGTAATGGAAGTGTTTATGGATGATTTTTCTGAGTTCAGTGAATCATTTGATAAATGTCTTTTTAATCTTGAACTCGTGCTAACGAGGTGCCAAGAGACTAACCTTGTCCTTAATTGGGAAAAATGTCATTTCATAGTTAAGGATGGGATAGTACTTGGTCACCATGTTTCTTCAAAAGGGCTTCAAGTAGATCGAGCAAAAGTGGTGGCAATTGAGAAACTTCCTCCACCTTCTAATGAAAAAGGCATTTGTTCCTTCTTAGGGCATGCCGGTTTCTATAGAAGGTTTATAAAAGATTTTTCTAAACTCTCAAAGCCCCTCTCTCATCTACTTGAAAAGGATGTCCCATTTATGTTCACTAATGATTGTCTTGAAGCATTCTTAGCATTGAAGGAAGCACTTATAGCCTCTCCGATTTTGGTGACTCCGAATTGGGACGAATCGTTCGTCCTCATGTGTGACGCGAGTGATTATGCAATGGGGGAGGTACTTGGGCAAATCCGGGAGAAGAAGTTTAGAGCCATCTATTATGCTTCGAAAACCTTCAACCTCACTCAAGCCAACTATACCACTACGGAGAAGGAGCTATTAGCCGTGGTCTATGCATTTTATAAGTTTCGCCCCTATCTTGTGGGGGGGGAAAACTATTGTGTACACGGACCACGCGATGATTCGGTACCTTATGGCAAAGAAAGATGCAAAGCCGTGCTTCTTCTTCAAGAGTTTGACATTGAGATTCGAGACAAGAAGGGAACCGAAAATGTGATAGCCGATCATCTTTCGAGTCTAGAGAGGGACAAAGACTTTGTGGAAGAAGAAACCGAGGTGAAGGAGGAATTCCCGGATGAGAAGCTTTTGAAGTTGGAGGAGCTCTTTGAAGAAGTTGAGAGGATTTCCGTGATGAGAATTGAAGTGAAAGAACCTTGGTATGCAGATTTTGCCAACTACTTAGCTTGTGGAAAGCTTCCCAATTAAATTCCTTCACATGCCAAAAAAAAATTTCTCAAAGATGTGAAGAGTTTCATTTGGGCCGATTCGGTGCTCTACAAGAGAGGTCAAGATTCTATCATGAGGAAGTGTGTTCCAAAAGAAGAAGTTGAGGAAATCTTGGCCCATTGTCACTCTTTACCATGTGGGGGCCATTTCGGAGCATCGAAGACGGGAATGAAAGTTCTACAATCGGGCTTCTATTGGCCCACGATTTTCAAAGATAGCCAAGAGTTCGTTCAAAGGTGTGATCGATGTCAAAGGATGGGAACCATAACTAAGAGAGATGAAATGCCTTTGAACATTTTTTTGGAGGTAGAGATTTTTTAAGTTTGGGGGGATGATTAGTGTGAAAATTACTCGAAATTCTTGTTTTTTATTTGCTAAATTTTATAGGATTTCATGCATTTTTTATACTAAAATTAACTAATTGTGCTTAATTGTCGAGAAAGGTAGTGTTTTGTTTATTTTGTAGGAAATTGAGGATAATTGGAGCAAACACGTGCCTATTTTATTTGTGAGGTCAATTGAAGAAATAAATCGAAAATAGTGTAAAAGTCGAGATCGAGAGCAAAAGGAAGAAAAATTATTTGGGCCTAGCAATTAAATCTTGCTGCCCATTTAATTAAATAGCTAGTAGCAGGCTCATGTTGAGTCCAATTACATTGAAGATGTGGCCATTTAAAGTGATGCATTCAGCCACCAAACAATTGAAAAAAAAAGTAGCAGCACGTGGACTTCTCAAGTTAAGCCTTTATGGTTGGGCCGCCATCATTTTTTCCTTTTTAAGAAAAGCCCATTGTATCCTAATTTCGGTCCATCAGGGCAACAGAGGCGTGACATAAAACAAGCAGCGCAGCTTCAGATTGGACACAACATAAGAATTACAACAGAAAAAATTCACCACATTTCAGCATTTCACTGGGATAGAAATTAGGGCTAAGTTTTGAGAGTTTCTACACACACTCCCACCCACTAGGTGAGGTATTTATTTGGGGAAGAGAGAAAGAGTTTGGTGCAAGAGTAGAGTGAAGATCCACCCACAAGATGTCATCTGGGGTTTATTCTTTCCTTTATTTATTGTATTTTTCATTAGTTCGCTTTGTGGTATTTACATTCTAATTTCTATTCTTTGATTTTAGATTGTAAAATCATGAGCTAAACTCTTAATGTTCTTAGATGATATGATATTTGTTAATTTTGAGCTTATTTTTTTATTTAATTATCTTGGTTCAATTTCTTAATTGTTTGATTAGGTTGGTGGGTTTTCATTGTTCGATTGCATGATTTTTTCTATTAGTACATATGTTGAGATTTGATTGTTTCTACGAGAGTTGGATAGTTGAGCTAATGTATATGAGTGTGAATTGAGGTTGTGTAATTTGAGTGGATATTGGTTCATACACATTAGGTCAACTATCCAACTCTCGTTGCAACAATCAAGCCTCAACATATGAACTAATAGAAGAAATCATGCAATCGAACAATGAAAACCCACCAACGTAATCAAACAATTAAGAAATTGAACCAAGACAATTAAATCAAAACATAAACTCAAAATTCATAAATATCACATCATCTAAGAGCACTAAGAGTTTAGCTCATGATTTTACAATCCAAAATCAAAGAATAGAAATTAGAATGTAAATACCACAAAGCTAACCAATGAAAAATACAAAAAATAAAAGAAGAATGAACCCTAGATGACATCTTGTGGGAGGATCTTCATTCTATTCTTGCACCCAAACTCCTTGTCTCTTCCCCAAGTAAACACCCCACCTAGTGGATGGAAGTGTGTGTAGAAGACTCTCAAAACCCTAGCTAATTTCTCTCCTCTAAAAATCTGAAATGTGTCAATCTGTTTGTGCTGGAATTCTTATGTTGTGTCCAAACTGAAGCTGCGCTGCTTGTTTTATGCCACGCCTCTGTTGCCCTGATGGACCGAAATTAGGATACAATGGGCTTTTCTTAAAAAGGAAAAAATGATGGCGGCCCAACCATAAAGGCTTAACTTGAGAAGTCCACGTGCTGCTACTTTTTTTTTAATTGTTTGGTGGCTGAATGCATCACTTTAAGGGCTCGTTTGGTGGCCTCGATTAGCTGCAGGTTAGATAGTTATCTTAGGCTATCAGCCATTTGGTGGCTATCTAGCTGGCCCATGTTTAACTCAAGGCCCGCGTGTAATCACTGTTTCACCGTGGCTATTGACTTCTTGGGATATATATTATAAATACCTGATTTTAAGAAAAAAGCTACATATTTAAAAATAGAGTTGGTGTCCCAAATCAGGTCTATACTATGAATTTAAATTATTTAACTTATTTTACTCATTCCCACACATTTTTTTATAACCTACTAAACTTGACCCGTATCATACCCTGGATAGGCTCACATGCCCATGAATTAAAAACAAGGTTTATACCATGAATCAGGTCTGTACAAGTTTTTATCTTAAAAATAAAGACAGAGTGCATCCTAAGATCACTAAAGTACTTGTTGTTTTAAAAACTCCTTAATATGTTTGGCCGCTAGTCTGGCTGGGCTTTAAAATCGTAAACCTTCATTTGTTTCGAGATTCAAAATTCTTATTTTGAGATCCTATAAATTCAACTTAATTTACATTATCACCTACCACCACTCCAATATGCCATATCATTTCCATTTTTATTCTCACAATAATATAACAATACAAAACAATTAACTTTCCACCATCCTACCCAATAAATTTCAAAATTTTAACTATATATCAAAATTTTCAAATACTTTCAAAGTCCAAAATTCCCCCCCACTATAATCCTAAAACAAACGTACTAATGTATTGAAAATTGATGTCATTTGAGCCCTCTTGACGGAATTTGACAGAAATTACCCAAATATCTTAGGTCACACCCACTGTTTAAAATTAATAAATTTAAATAAAAAAAGAAAAGGAGGAAGGGGCGGGCTGCTGAAAGATGTCGGCTGGTAAACAGCGGTTTTTAATAACCGTTGTCTATCAGCACCAAGTGCAATATACAACAACAGTTTTTATTAGAACCGCTGTTGTATAGGCGCTGTTATAAAAAGCTAAATTCGAACTTAATTACCCTGCAGTCCTGTAGCTTCACGTTTTCAAGATTCAAAGTCTGATCATAAGGTTTGTGCCGTGAGATAAGGGCAAGAATAAATGCGCCATAACCATAGCCATAGAAAAGTCGTCCAAGTAAAGATCAAGAATCAGAGGAACAAGTTAGAGTTTAAACCCGCTAAAGTTTACACTCAAATTCGAAGAAATAATTTGTAAAATCATTTTCCGTGTTAAATCACGAGATTTGTACTTGCAAGGATAAATAAATAAATAAATACAGGAAAATATTTTCTTGTGATTCTCTTTGTTATTCTTGTTATTTTTTTAGTCCAGTTGAAACCCAGCAAATTGGTTTTAGTCCATTATGTTACGAAAATTCAACGTTTTGGTCAAATATCAGTCAACCCACCCAAGGTCCAAATCGAGACTAAAAACGTTAATTAAATTGAAGTGGAAATACACAATCTAAAATTTTGGCAAAAGAAGAAGAGAGAATCGAGGAGGATATATAAAACTAAAAAGACAAAATTTATGTATATCAATTTATATTGTACAATTGTTTTGCATTTCTATGTATATTTTAGATAGTACACCATATAAAAATGTTTCACACGAATTGAAACTAACATTATTGAAAAAAATAATATATCAATTTAAAAAAAAACACGCAACTTATGAGGAAATGCTGGGTGTGAAATACAGCATGAAAAGGTCTACTACTCATTCATTAATGATCTAGCTATTTGAATGATCGTGATGTAGGCAGCGAGAGCATATAATAAAGAAGATAAATACAACAACACACTAATTCCGTTGATTCCTAGAATATCCGAAAAAGTGACAAACTCAAATTACGTTGATTCTCACAAGAATACCGTAAAAGAGATACTGAGATAAAACTCTCATTTTTCATTAATCAATTCAACTCCCCTTTACAATAATAAAAACACTTATTTATAATACTAAAGCAACTTAGGAAACAAGAAACGTAAATAAATCCAAAATACTACAATATCAAATCAAATCCTAAACATAAATAAATCTAATTATACCATAAATATAATCATAAGTATCTTTCAATATTTTCATCCATATACAATTTGAACATTGATTGATTCAATTCATATGGTTTACTTTCTGTTACGTTGCATGCAGTTTTGCAGGCATGCTTCATATATATGGATCGAATTGAATAGGCAATTTCCAAGTTTTTTTAGAAATGATATATTAAACTCTCATTTAGTTACTATATATATGTGCTTGTTCTATTGGTACTTTGAAGATGACAATTGTTTAAAAAAGATTAATGGGAAAAAAAAATACTGTTTTATCATTTGACGAAACTTGAAAAGATTTATTGGAAACAACATCCCAAAATCAACCGCAGGGATATGTGCGTGTAAGTTAAAATTTGACGATGCATTAATATAATAAGTTTTTCTGCTAATAAAAAATAATTGGGCATCCAAATGCACGCCTTACCTCCCCAAAAACATATAACTAGCCTAGCCAAAGTTATATTGCATTAATTAACATTAAAGTGGTAAAGACTAGGTCTTGTATGCACTAAGTTACACTTGTATAATAAGTTGCATGTTTGAGTGCAACAAGTTGTATAAGTATGCATACTATATATGCATCTCATCTTGGCCCAGATAGTTCATCAGCTGCGAGGTCAGAAGTATCATCATCTATTATCCAGTTGGGAAAATTGTTTTCTTTTTGAACCTGATCTTCATGCTTTAACAGCTCTTCCACTCTCTCAGTCAAATCATCTCCATCTTCAATCATCCTAACAACTTCCGACATCTTCGGACGTTTCTCTGGGTCGTCAAGTATGCATAGTAGACCTATTTGCACTAGCAGCTTCACCACATCTTCCATGTAATTACCTGTGTAATTTGTATCAACAATTTCTTCCCATTTGCTGTCCATGTATTTTCTCTCCACCTGATATAATTAAATTTCAGATCCTCGATCCATGCAATAAATCACACCATAGAATAGCTGAAATTAATAAGGGTGTTTGCTAAATTAAAAAATAAATCAACACTAATATTTGTAACAACTAAGCACATGAAAATGTTAATTTGGGAACCGGTATAACTCGGGCTTAGAATCCCCTACTTTCAATTTGCGGCTTAGCTCATGATATTTTTTTTTCTCAATGCGGCCACATGTTGATTAATATTGCAATAATGGTGGTATGATATATATATATATATATATGATATGAGGTTAATTAAAAGGTGGTACGAACTGAAATACTTGAATTTATTTAGAAAAAGCTATATGTTCCAAATTTAAGGACTTTCACTTTCCGTCTCATATGAGTTTGTGATTTAGAATCTGATTTTCAAATCTCACATTCAATCCACACCTATAAATACTTATAAAACTTATTACTACTCTTCCCAATACATCACACGTTATTCTTTCTTACCAATATAATATAATAATATAACATCAATCACTATTAAACATTGATTTAACATAAAGTTAAATCTCATCTTACTCAAATCACAAAATAAACACATACATTTACTATTCATCAAAGATTCTAAATCCCTAGATTTTAAAATCTTGATTTGCTCCGCACGCTTAAATCCCAAAACAAACGCAGTCTAAAGGTATTGAGAAAGGTTCGTAAAGTGCCTTTTGGTTTAAAAAGAACGACCTTGAAGGTACTGAGAATTGATATATATCATAAGACCCTCTTGATGGAATTTGATAGGAATTACCTAAATCTCTTGATATTTTCCACAAGCTTAAAGATGAGTCGCATCACGTAAGATTTGGTTTCAAATGTTGAGAATTCAATATAAATCATGTTTTGAGAATATTGAATTAAACGTCATGAAATCATTTGTCCAACAGTCGGTGATTAATTAAATATCATGAGTGAACGACCATGCACGTGTATAGCTTGCAATGATGTTTGGAAAATTAATTACAATTATTTTTGCTTATAGATTTCCCGTGAATCAGTGCTCCCGTGAACCCTTTTTCTTTAGTGTCATATGCACACACATTATCACTGTTATGCTTGTAAACTATCATTGTTTAAATAATAAATATTTTTTAAACAATGATAGTATATATGCAAACCATCATAGTACATGTGCATGCATAAAGTGATATTAAAAAAAAAAAGAATTTACGTGAATTCGAATTCACACAAATTATTTCCTATATATTTGTTTCTCATTTATAAATTATAATAAATTATGTCTTTTATATTAGGCTAAATCTTGTATGCATTCAGGTGAATCATACATTTATAGTACATTTTAGAATCGTGCAACTAAAAAATGCAATTTGTTTACACTGAACCATGCAACTATTAATATGATAAAGTAGTTGAACGATTCAATGTAAACAAGTTGCACATTTCAGTATAACAAGTTGCACGATTCTAAAATGCACTATAAGTGCACCTGGATGCACTTGAAACCCACTCTCTACATTAATATAATAAGTTAAAAGGAAAGACTCACAAATTCGTGTAACTGTATAAACATGCCGTCAATGTGAGTCTCAACTCGTTTCCCCGAGATAAGTGCAAGAAGAAATGCCCCATAACCATAAACATCACATTTCTCTGAATAACTAAACGTTTGATAGAATTCAGGAGCTATATACCCAATTGTTCCTTGTACATTATCGACTTTAATATCTGGAGCATCGTGTTCCGCAACTAAGGCCAACCCGAAGTCAGCAACAACTGCTTCGAAGTTCTCATTTAACAGTATATTTGCAGGTTTGATGTCACAATGCAGGACTTTCTTGTCACGTATTTCTTCGTGCAAATAAGCTACAGCCCTTGCAGCCCCTAACGCTATCCCCTTCCTTGTTTGCAAATTCAGTGGAGGCTGTGATTCACCTCTTTCTGGATTCACTAAGCGAATGCTATTATTCGAATAAAAGTAGGGAAAATTGCACTTTTGGTCCCATGAGAATACTTTCATATCAAAATGGTCCCAATTCAAACACTTTTGGTCCCAAACTAATATTCCCTTAATTTTTAATAGATGTAAGTGTGTGTGTTCCCACCAAAATAGCGGGATTACTAACATTCTAAAAAAAAAAACACAAAAATCCTCATCCCAACTTGAACCTTAGGAATCATTTGCACCTCCAATATCTAGCAAACTTTAAAAAAATCTTACCCAAATCTTCCAAAATCTAAAGTTCACAAAAAAATTTAAACATATATAGGTAACTTTTGTGTGGTTAAGTTGTTAGATGAACATGTTAGGAGTTTTTGTGATGTGCAATTAAAGGTTTGGGACCAAAAGTGCTTTGAAAATATTCTCATGGGACCAAAAATGCAATTTACTCAATAAAAGTATGATACAATCATACAAAAGATTTAAAACAGAGTTGAAAAGATTCACGTCATTATGCAATCAAAATTAAAATAGAGAATATATATATTGCGGAAGAGCAAATGAACAAGTGTTGATTGAGCTTACCCCATATGCATGACGCGACACTTCCATTAGCCATTAGAGGATAAACGAGCAGCAGTTCGTCTCGTGTAATGCAGAAACCGAGTATATGAATCACATTTGGATGTGCAACTATGTTGTTTATTTCTACTTCTTTTTTAAATTGATCAATTCTATTTGGAGAATTCCTTGGTAAACTTTTAACTGCCACTGGAGAGCCATCGGCTAACCGGCCTTTATAAACATCAAGCCCAATTTTTGCGCTAAAATCACGGGTTACAACGCGTAGCTCATCCATATAAAATCTCCGAAGTAACCTCAAATGAATTGCTACATCCTCTTCACTGGCAGCTAAATAAAATAAAGTAGCAATAATCAAAATTTGAATAAACAAAGGGAACACTCAAACACAACATTAATTGCCAGTTTCTGCCTTACCAAAAATATCAATCATGTCTTTGTCAATGGATTTCCTTATACGAGACCAAGCAGAAAATAGCATCCGTGTAATGGGCCGAGAAGAAGCACTCTTGCTAACTGCGGCGGTCACTAAGCAAGCAAAAATTAAATTTTATTGAATAATTAATCTTCTATTTGAAGAGAAATTATCGAGTATTAGTAAAAAAATCTTGGAAGCAATACAAACAGAATATTAAGGGTACGTAAAGATCATTTTTTGTCATTTAATTATTACCAATTTCAATTCAAGTTTGTACCTTTTCAAATATTGAAATTTACACTTAACTTTTTGACCTTTTATCCGATGAAAAAGTTAATTTCAAAGTCGAAAAGGATAGCTGACTAAAATCAAATCGGTGGAAATTAAGGGAAAAAATAACACTTACAGATACTACTCAATTATTTAGAGAATCAATAGCATATACCCTTCAATTAAACGACTATATCACAATCACAAGCTTTCTACCCCTAGCTTGATCAGTTGACTAAACAGAGGAGAAAGTCATGGAATGTGGATCAATTCATAATGATGTTTGTATCTATATATCTATTAATTTCTTCATCAAACAAAAAATACACTGATATATATATATATATATACTTTTTTTTTCCTTAACTATGCAGAGCAGAATGATCTACTCCCTCCCTCCAAAATGGTCCCAGTCTTTTTTTCAGACAAAAATAAATTACTAATTATTTATTTTGCTTGAAATTCTGAATTTACCTATAAAATTCTTAATATACCCTTATTTATTGAATACAAAAATAACGGGTTTGGATCCTGTGTGGTGTGCAGTAGTCCCGCCCGTGTTTATATTTTGTTTTTTTTTACCTAATTAGCATAGTCATGTACTGTACTAAATTTAAATACATTATAGACTCGTGCGGGTGTATTGATTCAAATCCAAAAATAACACGTTTAATATCAATATATATATTTTTAGTGGTGGGAGTAATTAAATTGAAAGAGGGTAAATGAGGCTACTAACCTTGAGAGATTGATTGATTTGCAAGTGGAAGTAGAGGTGAAGAAGGTACTGAAAAAGGTTCGAAATTGCTATCGGAAAAACTGAAATATAATCTGTTGTGCACTAAAATATGAGAATTATGGGATAAAATGTGGCTTAGTGATCTTTAGTGACACAAATAATAAATGTGTAAAGTGGATTGTATTTAAGTTATATGATTGTTTAAGAGAATAAGAGTTTGAGCAATAAATTTCCAAGAGATTTGGTAAGATATTAATTTCTCCCCCTCCTCTTGGTCATAAATGACCCATATTTATAAGGTTTGGGAGAGTGGAGCTCACTCTCCCGATTTACAAGGACAAGTAGCCGGAAATAGCTTTGCAAAACATTAAATGCTACATGATTGATGTGACCTAGGTCGGAGGTCGTTGGGAGGTCGCTCGAGAGATCAAGAGCTTGCGCTCCTCGCTGGGACGTCGCCCGAGGCAAATCCGGATTTGCAGGGATTTAGCCGTCTAACTACTCCTAGCTACCCATCATTACCGTCCTTTACTGACACATCTCTGATTAATGTCATTCTTAGGTAAGGCTCCTGGCGCTGCTCGTCTGCCACGGGTCCCATCTCAATTAATGCTCCGTACTTGTGTCAATGCGCGACCTGCGCTACATGCCCACAACAATAGCCCCTAGCTCGTTCGCCAATACTTGTCAAGGGGGACGAGCTATCCTTCCAGTCAATAACGCGAGGTGCGAGATTCGGTGGCTTCTTGAGTACGCGTGGTTGTTGTCTTGGAAATCGCTGATGCGACGGCTGTTTGCCTCGTCTGCGTACCCCTCTTTCTTAGTAGGTAATGATGGGCGTGGCTTTTCACTTGTATTTGACCGAAAAGCGTCGGTCCAATCACTTGTGCCCTAAACCCTCTATAAATACCCCTTTCGTTTTTCTGCTTTTTTCCATTTCAAATTCTCCGAAAATTACTCAGATTACTCCGCCCGTCTCGATTGTGAAACTCGGTGATTCGATTATTGAGACCTCTAGCGCTCGCGATTCTAAGGTAAATTTTTACGATTCCTTCTTCCCTCCATTAGTTTTTTTCGTTTTCGTGATGGATTTTGGAGAAAATAACTTTGTTTGGAAGTCTTGTTGGGGAGTTCTGCTCCTAAAATCCGTGGGGTTCGTTGTGGCGAGGAAGTGGACGAAGCCATCCGTCCGGTCGGCGTCTCTTCCGAGGCCGTAAGTGATATACGTGCTATTCGGGGAGGTTACATCTAAGCGGGCGCTTCTTTCGCGTCGTTATCACCTGACGAGCCCCCGTGTCAGATCTTAATCCGCCAGATCCCGGTTCAAATTTTAGAAGAGGCGGGAGACGGGTGATTATCGCGATCTCGAGCTAGTGGACCTGCTGAAGTTCGATTTTCTTCGGACGAGGTTATCTAGATGTCCCAAGCGAGGATGATGAAGTTGGCGAAGTGGACGCGAGCCGGCTCGGGAAAGCGTGGTCGATTTCTCGCGAAATGGTTTCTCGGCCGACTCGGGTTGGGAAAGACGGTTAGTTTGCGGGCCGATGTGAATAATCTTTGTGACCTAGGGCGAACTCTTCATATGGCGGGGATGGGTTTCAAGTCCCGGCGATGTTCATTTCGGGTTCTCTCGATAAGGTCGATTTCACGATCAGTGCCGGATGGTTGTGTGGCGATGAACTACGATACCGTGGGCGGGGCTCGTTTTCGCTTCACCCCATTATCACCGTCTGTTGCGATTTTGGGGTTTGGCTATTTTCTGTGATCGCTCCAAATGGGTGGAGCACAATTATAGAACTCTTATCCTTTGTTTGGTCGGGTTCATCGTCGGCGTTTCCTTTCTCCGTAAGGAGATGAACTCCTTATCTCATTTGGCGGGTGGGGAAAAAGGTCGGGGATACTATTGCGTGAAAGCTCGCCTTACATGAAGGTTCGGTGAGGACCTTAGAACAAGGTCCAAGATGGAAAGAAGAGGTGGTGGTTGGTGGGGGGCGTGGCAAAGTCCGGGTCTTCGCCCTTGGTTCATTTCGGATATCGCGAGATACCTCGTGATTACATGACGTTCAAACGTAAGTCTTTCGAATCTACCTTCATACATGATCTTGATTTAACTTTTCCCTTATTGCGGCTCCAAGAACTCCAAGACTTAGAACTCTCTCCTTTCCTCGTTCGGTTGATTCGAGGTGTGTCTTATTGATCCCGACAGCGATCTTTGGCCGATTCCGCAAAGGTTGAAGTGCTTGGAGTTCTTTCGGCAACCCGGTCCGCCTCGTTCTCATTTGGTCGACGATATTCCGGTAAGTGATCCGACATCATTCGATCGGACTTGCTTATTCGCCCATTTGTTAACCGCCCGGCTTTTCATCTGCTTTCCGTTTCTTTATCGGCCTATACACTTCAATTCGCCAAAACTTTTGACAAGATCTGAGAACCTTAACTCGAGTGATACGCGCGAGAATAAGGGTTTTTCCGCCTTCGCTCTTTCGGCGCAGGAATGACAGAAGAAAAAAGGCGCAGGCGGCCACCGAACCTCCGACTCTCCTTTAAGACAAAAACCGCCGCAGGGCGGAGGTCGAAAAGAAATGCCACCGTCACGAGTATTTGGTGAGTTCCTCAAGGCGCCCAACATCTGTGGATATGGATAAATAAAACTCCCCGAAATGGTGGTGTTGTTTCGTTCGGGCGGGGAACCCAGATACAATCGTTGAAATTACTGATTTAATGAATCGCGAGGTCGAGGATCGTGACTTTCCGGTTGGAACCCGGACTTCCGCCGATTTCCAGAATACTTTTATCATCCTCGTTTTTTTTTTTTGTTCGCCAGAAAAGGACCTCATGCTCATGTATAATTATTTTTGCAGATACAACCTAGATGATGGGGGTCTTCCGGAGGCGAGGCAATCATGAACTTCTTATGGTCGCGAGACTCACCGCTAATGACGCTTAACCCACTTATCTCCGCCAGATCGCCGCCGATGCCCTCAAACTCGGACTTCGATCTTCATGGTGAGGCTCATACCCAAAGACTTCTCGGAGAACTCGACCTCGGGGGTCGCCTTTCTATATGCGGCTTGGCCCTCGGGCATTTATCGAGAGGAGTCGGAGCAAGATGGCGAGCGAAAATCCAGCCCAGAAAGTTCGAGGCAAATTGTCAATACGAAGGTGGATTTGGCGAGGTCGACGGGCGAGAGGGAACCGCCATCAGCAACAAAGTCGCAAAATTATAAAAGCCGAAAAGAGGTGGTTCGGGAGCGGGGATGATATGGAAAAGAAGCTCGCAGATGGCGAAAGATCTCGAAGCCGAGATAAGAAAGTGAAGGAGGCATGGACAAGACCGCCGAGGGTGATCGATTGTCATGGGTTAGTTCGAGGTCCATGACTTCGCCACCATCAAGTTGGGCGTCATCACGCCTCCAACATAGCTTATATCCATTCCCTAATCTTTGTCAAGACTGCGCCACCGCCCCGTGACCTCGAAAGGGCTAAGTCGGGATAATGAGGATGCCGTGGCCTATATCTTTAACAACCTGTTAGGGGGGATGATCTTCCCATCAAAGACCTCGCAGACTTACGGCGTGGATTTAAGCTTTTTCCCGCAGAGCCAATCTTTATGATCTAGAAATTTTGCTCGGGGTTGTTGAATGAAGAGGTGGAAGATGGCGAATGGTGGTGATGGTGAGGAATCGGTGGCGTCGAGATTCACGAGGTTGAACAAAATCGTCGACCAACCTGTTGGGGGACCTCGGATGCTCGCCCGTGATTCCATGGATAGTTTATCTGCCAAGTACGCCTCGGCGGCCGGGCACTTTTTTATAATCTTGCAGTGGGGTTTTTAATCAAGTTGTTCTTGCTTTTCGGCTTTTATTAATGGAAATGTTGTTCTTTTCTTTTTTATCTTTCTCGACTTCGATCTGAATGCTTGTTTATTTCTCGGCCAACACTTTGAGATCGGTGACTTTGTGTATCTTGTCTTACCATGATTGTCTTACCGAACATCACGGATAAAAATCATAATGATATGATTTGTTAATTGATAGCGACTTGTTGTGAAACTAGATAGGATATCGACCGAGGTCGACTTAGATAGGGGATATTACGCGACATATTGCCTTAGATTCTTATTCTTACGATGGTATCGACTTAGTATTCTTAATATTCTGGCTTCGGCTTAGACTTGGTATCCAGCGAGGGTATCGACATACACTTAGCCTTCACATATTCTTGGCTTAATCGACTTAGACTTGTGTCGACCAGGGTCGACTTAGGCTAGGTATACGACATCTTCACATATTATCGGGCTTAGACTTAGACTTGGTATGCGATCGATGTCTACTTTTCGGGGTATCGACATACTTAGCCACATATTCTTGGCTTAGCCAACTTAGACTTTTTCATTTTGCGAATCTATTTCGATCGAACTTCGTGGAGGTGGGGGACCATTCCCCAAGTTCGTAAAATGTAAAAGGTGGAGCAAGTTTGTGCTATAAGTCATAACTCATAGAGAAATATACAATCGATCTGGATTTTACAACTCATAGTTATTGGTAGAACTTTTTCAGTAGGTCGATTCCACGGATACATCGCGGGAATGCCCTCCAAGTCCTCGGTGGTAAGCCCCATTTGGGAGGCATTTAAAAAATCTTCATGGGTCCCTCCCAAGTTGGACCGAAAACTCCTTTACAACGCCGAGGATCCTTTTTAAGACGATGTCGCCCGACCTTGAATCTTCGGATTTTTGCTTTTGAGTTGTAGTATTTTTTCGACTTTTTGTTTGTAGTTTGCGTTTCTTAAGTTGGCTTCCAATCTTTTTTTTCTTCGGCGAGGTCGAGGTCGAGAGATATGGCTTGATCGTTGCCTCTGCGGATTTGTCTGCGATGTTCGATGGTAACCCGACCCGACCGACCTACCGGTATACCGCCTCCTTAAAAAAAAAAGCCATAGCAAAAGGTGTTTCGCCGGTTGAATTTCGGGAAGTGGTTCTATCGACCATAAAGATTTCGGAAGTTTGAAAGCCCATAATTCTTTTGATTTCAACGAGTTGAGTTTTTAGGGTGTGTTTGATTATTTTGTTCACAAACTTCAACTTGCCCATCGATTTGGGGGGTGATAGGGGTGGAGAACGATTTTTGCGATTTTCCACTGCGCAAAAAAAAGATCGATCTCGAAACCATCGAATCGCTTCCCATTATCTCGTGACGATTGCTTGTGGTAAGCCAAAACGACAAATGATGTTTTTCCATATAAATCGAATGATTTTCTCCTGGGTGATGGTCGCTAAAGGTTCCGCTTCAGCCCATTTGGTGAAATAGTCTACTGCGACCATTGCAAATTTTGAACTTCTGGGGCTTTTGGGAAAGGCGTCCAGTCGATCCCCTCACCGAAAAAAGCCATGGGTTGTAGATCGACGTGAGTTTCTCTAGAGCTCGCTTAATTGTTGGAGTTTAAAAACGGCATTGCTGCACTTCTTTGCATATGCAATCGCATCTTTCCTTAAATTTAGCCAGTAATAGCCTTGCCTGATCGTCTTGTAGACGAGAGACTGACCTGTGGTATGATTTCCACAATCTCCTTCGTGAATTTCTTTCAGGATCACTTGGCCCTCTTCCGAGGTGACGCATTTCAAAAGTGGCAAAGAGAAACTTCGCTTATAAAGTTGTTCGTTTGACGCGGTGTACCTCGCCGCTCTTAGTTGTAATGTCGAAGTCGCGACCTTATCCTCTGGCAGTATCCTTTTCTCGATGTAGTCTTTGATGTCGGTCATCCAGTTATTTTCTGGGGTCGTGATCTGGAAGACTTCCTTCTGAATGTTCGATGGACTCGCTTGATTCGTCCAAGTTATTTCCTCTATGTTGATGGCGATGCGACCTGCCGACGGAATGTTGAGCTTGGTAACTGCTATGTTGTCCATATCGGCGGCGCCTTCGGATGTGGCCAACCGAGCTAAAGCATCCGCATGTGTGTTTTTTGTTCGAGGTATCAACTCTATTTGCACCTCCTCGAACTTTTCGATGAGGCTCTTCATTTATCTGGCCGGTATTTCATCATTTGTTCACCCGGGTGCTTCGTATTCTCCTGACATCTGGCATACGACCAACTGGGAATCGCTGTAAACTTTCAACTTTCGCACACCAATGGCCATCGCCATTTCCAGGCCATTTATCAAGGCCTCATACTCTGCTTCGTTGTTGGTGGCATGAAAATCAAAACTCACAACCGTGGTGAAGGATTGTTGTTCGGGACTGATTAGGACCACTCCAGCCCCTGCTCGGGTGCTCGTCGAAGAGCCATCGACGTGCAATGTCCATGGGATGTCGGCCGCCTCCGGTGTCTTTTCTGGAAAGGTGAGCTCGGTGAGAAAGTCGGCGAGGACCTGAGCCTTGATCGCAGTTCGGGGTGCGAAGGTGATCCCGAACTGTCCTAACTCAATGGACCATTTCAACAATCTTCCGACTGTATCAGGTTGGTGCAAAACCTATCTCAGTGGCATGGTAGTTAGGACTTCTATTTGGTGATCGAAAAAAATACTGTCGAAGCTTTCGGACGCTCATAATCAAGGCATAGGCGAGCTTCTCGAGCGGCTGGTACTTGAGCTCGGCATCATTCAAAGTCTGGCTAACGAAGTATATAGGCAAATGGTACTGACCTTCTGCCCACACTACTACTGCGCTGAGAGCGGATTTCTGAGGCCGCGAGGTATAGAAATAACTTCTCTCCTGGTATGGGTTTTGCCTTCTTTCCCTTGAATTCCAATTCAATGCACTAGGTTCAATTATTTGATTTGTAGCAAACAAGTAATTTCCTGATCGGAATCAAAGTAACTAAGAATGAAGTTGTTAATCTTGCACTTACTTGAGCATTCTAGAGAATTCCAAGGTGGTGGTGATGTGTTTCTCAATATGACCAGCAAAAAACCACTAGTAAAAACGCTGTAGCAGTTATAAGCTTTTTCCCCCAAGTTTGAGTTTAATACAAGATGTTTGTATCAGTACATCTAAATTTAACTAATTACGCGATAAGGCAACATGCATGAAATTAGATGATGAGGTAAAAAGGGTAAATGTTGCACAAACCTTGAGAAATTGACGGATCTGTGGGTGGGAGTAGAGGAGATGGCGGTACTGAAAAAGGTTCGAAATTGCTACCGGAAAAACTGACAAAAATCAAATTAATTCTATATTGATCGGAAATTCATGTATTAGAAAGATGACTATGCATAATTGAGATGAAGAGAAAGAAGTTACCTTGGAAATTGTTCACTCAAATCATCATCAGATGTTATGGTGCTGCAGATGCTTGGGGTTCTTGATTGTTGATGGCAGAGCTCCCATATCTGCTGTCTCTTAACCACCGCTGCCACCAGCCTCTCCCAATTGTCCCTTGACGACGTCAACATCTCTCGGTTAATCCATATTTATATTTTATATGCTTTCTAAATTCTAAGGATGATTAACCTGGACTTTTTAGTAAAAAGAGATGGCTGGCTGTAAGTGTATGGGATTAAAAGATCAGATAAAGTGTACATTTTTTAGACACTGTTTTTGGCAATTTCATGGAAATGCTGGTTCTTTTTTCTGTTGACTGGAAAAAAAGGTAAGAACGCGGTTTCCAAGTCCTGAGTCAACCCAGAAGGACTGTGTATGACTGATATTGTCTTCTGTATTGTGCCTACAAATTAAATCGGACTCAAAATATCAAATGCAATTTTATAGTATGTTAATATTAAGGTCGACTTGGTTCAAATTCTGCAACGAGAAATAAAAATTTCCAGTTTGAACCTAAAAATTACAAAACTAAATTGCAGAACAAACCTAGAAATTAAATTGCAGAGATAAAATAGAACCTATTAAATTCTCCAACAGCTTCTTCATAGTCAAAATTACTAAGGGCATTTGGTTCAAATTCTTTAACGAGAAATTAAATTTCTGGTTTGAACCTAAAAATTACAAAACTAAATTGCAGAACACACCTAGAAATTAAATTGCAGAACAAATCTAGAATTTAAATTGCAGAGATAAAATAGAACCTATAAAATTCTCCAATAGCTTCGTCATAGTCAACAAATCTGCAATTGAAATTGATTTGGGTGACAATTGCAATCCACAACTTCACGAAGCCACAATTAAAATCCACGCCCTGCGCTGGATAGCGAGAGAAGAAGAGTGAAGCCCTCTCGCGGTGGTGGCGTGGCGGCGGCGGGGTCAGTGGCAGCCGCATTTTCTTCGGTGGCCGAAATCCCCAAATTATTCCTCATGGCATGCGACCGGAGAAAGGAAGAGGCGGCGGCGACGAGATTCTGTGTCATGTGCGACGCGACGGCGACGGAGGTCCGGTGACAGTGGCGTGTGCTTTGGAGGTGTGACCGTGTGAGAATGAGTGTTGATTGGACAAATTTGTCATTTTAGTTGCCTTCTCCACCAGTAATCCATTTCTGTGGGGATCTTGTTTTTGAAAAACTACAATTCAGTGTGTGAATTTTATACCAGGGTGGGCCATATTAGCCGATTGGCGGTAAAATGTCATCCACCTCTTCTAACACGTGTCACAAAAGAACTGGTTGTATAGAATTAAAATCCTCTTTTCTCAATCTTGGCACTTCTAAAATTCCTACCATTCAAATTTCTATTTATCTCATTATTTTATATTTTTAATTAAATATAATTTTACCTTAATCACCCCTGATTTCAAATTTTCTAATTACTTTACTAATTTTCAATTATATTTTCTAAATCTAATTAATTTTATTTAATCACCCCAAAAATCACCATTGTTTCTCTTTGTCGTTCTTTTATTTTTTTACATTTTTTATTTAAGAATTTTAAATTTAAATATAATATTATCTTCTGAAACTCAAAATTTTAATGTGTGGAATATTTTCTTGTTCCATTTGACCAATTTTATTGCAAATAGATTCCAACTTTTAAAAACATTCTTTTAGGTTTTAAAAGTAGATAAATAAATATAAAATGCCTTTAAATGAGTCTTTCATTTTCTTTTTTTGCATTAATGTCAAAATAAAATATTCTTCTCTTAAAATTACTTTTTCCACACCTTCTTTTACATCACCAATCTTTATTTTATATCACATTTTATTTATGGTAGTCTTCTCCCTTCATTTTATTTCATTTACAAATTTCAAAATTTCATTTACAAATTACAAAATTTCATATCTATAAAATAAATATCAAAATTTATATATCTAAAATGAGTGTTTTATATATTTTCATCTAAAAAAAAAAATTACATATTTTTTGGCTCCTTCGACGTCATACATATATAAATATGCGTCATATCTTATGCACAAATACATGAATATATTCATGTATATTTGAAAAAAAAAATCAGAAACTAAGCAGATTAATCTTCATCTTCTTCCTTCATCTTCAAATCTTCGTATCTACATTTTCAAAGGTGACCCCTTTCACCTCTTCTCTCCCCCAAATCACCCAATTAATCTCTCTCAACATTTCCACAAACATCTTCACAGCAAACATTTACTCATAAAAAACTCCAACAATTCAAGGCTTATCACAACCCCTTCAAACTGTTCTTCACCACTCATCTCAAATTTCAACATTGCCAAAAACAAAAAAAAATAAAAACCCCAAAAAATAAAATTTTTAGAAATCAAATTTCAAATTTTAAAATCTCCCAAAATTTCATTATTCTTGCTCCAACCTTCTTTTATACATAACACTGATTCCCTCATATCGATTCAGAAAAATACAGAAAAAAATTCAAAATTGAAGGTTTCATAAATCTGGAAGCATCAATTCAGAAAAGAATTCAAACATTGTTTCAACACTCTTCTTCTTCCTTCTCGGCGTTGGTGAGGTCGGCCTTTTCGGGACGGGCGAAGGTCGGCCTTGTCGTCGCGCAACGGCCTTGTCATTCAAAAAGATTTTGTTGTGTTGGGGCGGCGACAGCAGCAGCGGTGGTGATGAACGTGTGTTGGGGGATGAACAAAAATTGATTTTTTATTGGGTGAGGGTATGTTACAGAAATTAAATTTTCGTTGGGTGAGGATATGTTGCAGAAAGAGAGAGAGAGAGAGAGTTGGGGAAGAAAAGGCTTTTTTTGGGTTTGTGGAGGGGATGACTGGTGGCTTTTTGCAGAGGGAGGCTTTGAAGAGGCTTTTGCAGAGGTGAGGATATGGTGGTTGTGGGATTTGCAGAGGGAGGCTTTTTTGAGGAGAGAGAGAGGAAGTATGTTTGATTAGGTGAGTGAGAATGGGGAAGGATATATTATTGTTGTGATTTTGATTTTGAGATGGGGAAGGGTATATTGGGTATTTTATCATATTTTGGAACTTTTTAATAATTGTAAAAAGTCTTAGAATCTCTTAATAATATTGTGGCCAAATTGAAACCTTATTGTAATTTTCTCAATTTTAATTGAGAAATTATTCTGCATATTTCAGTTTAATAAAATATAAGATAATCTTTTTTTAAAAATCCCACGTAATACGCTCATTATATCTATTTCTCAATCTTCTCACTCCTACATGTTACTCCTAAAATTCCTACCATTCAAATTTCTATTTTTCTCATTATTTTATATTTTTAATTAAATGTAATTTTACCTTAATCACCCCTAATTTCTAATTTACTAATTACTTTACTAATTTTTAGTTTTCAATTATATTTTTTAGATCTAATTAACTTTATTTAATCACCCCAAAAATAGCCATTGCTTCTCTTTGTCGTTATTTTACTTTTTTTACATTTTTATTTAATAATTTTAAATTTTAAATATAATATTATCTTATGATACTCAAAATTTTAATTGAGATATTATTCTACATATTTTAATTTAATAAAATATAAGATATTTTTTTTTAAATCCCACGTAATACACATGACTACGAACTAATATTTAGACATTTTAATTTTTTATTTTTTTTTAAAGGTGGCATGAACCTAATTAATTAAAGAGATAGTTTGAACTCCAAAAATTTAAAAGAGTAACGGCTGAAAATCTAAAATTATATACTCACCATTACTTGCCAGTGAAGAGAAAATCAATGCATTTTTCAATTCTATCATATATCCACGATTATTTGTTTTCATAAATACTATGAGAATAAATTTGATTAATCAATAAATAAGATAAGTGAGAACAAATATGATGGGCAGAGAGTATATTATTTGTTGCTTTCATGTCACGATGAATGATCCTCGGATCACAATGATGGTCATGCAGATAAGACAATCCTCTGGCAGATTCTACAGCAAGTCGCTTCTCGTTTGTGAAAGACTACAGAACAGTCTTGAGAATGACTCTGTTTTTCTCTTTCTATTGGAGTGAAATTGTTTAATTTAATGGGTGAATCGCACCATAAGTCTCCCATTGCTAGTTTTGTGAGATATTAACAAATATAATTAATAGGTTTAATTGCAGAAAAAAATCACGACCTTTTAAAAAATTGCAATTTAATCTCAACTTTTGAATTTTGATAAATAAAACCCAATTTTAACAATTTATTGCAAATAGAATTCACGGGTAGAACATCTTCTGCCCGTAAATGACGTGGCATTCTAGGTGGGAAAAGTTTACCATCTCATCATTTACCTGGCCAAAATGACGACGTTGACACCTGATCGATTAATCATTCTGTAAATGTTAACATCCTAAACTCAAATAGAATTTCCTAATTTTTTTGAGCCCTAAAATGAAATTCCTACCAAACTAAAATCACAGTCTTCTGAAATCTCATATTGTTCAACCCATATTGCTGTTGCTTGTGCTTTAGGACAGCTAGATTCTCATTTGGGGCGATTCCTAGATTTAATATAGCTTACATTAATATCTCATTCTCATCTTGATTGTAATGTCATAATGGGAGGTTCTTTTCTGTAGAAGTTTTAGCGACGCAGAGGAGATACTGACTACAACATTGAAGTAAACGGAAGAGCACTTTGTTAAGCTAATTTGGTAACCTTGAATGAGAAGATAACTTATATTAGCATAATGATGGCTTTACTGATATTAGGCCCTCAGCATACAAAGGTTGGTGTCATTTTGACCTGCATTGCACTCATGTATCAACTGAAATCAAGGGCGGAGCGCTCAAGCTCCCTTTTAATTCAAGAGGTATGAAACTTCTCTTTTAAGATAGAGATACCAATAAAACATTACCACTAAAATATCTCCGTACCTCATGTGTTTTTCACACGTGTGCTGTAACAAAGATATAATATGGGCAACCCTCAACAATAATTGGTTACATTTGAGACAATCTTAGTAATTTATCAGCTTGATTGTGTTGCTTGATATAATGAGAATATATCACTTCCTAAATCACACGACTATTCGACACACATTCAGAAATGTGCTATCGGTCTTCATTCTCTTACTCATAGGCGTTCTCGCTTTCTCGGTCCGTCTCTTAGTAAATTCAATTCGCCGTTTATTCTATTATTGTTAATCTGCTCACGTTTTGCTTTTTCTTAATTGAATATACGAATGTAATATATTGTTTGTTTATTGGCTTCTTACTTTGAACAGATTATCAAGTACGAGAGCGTAATTCATGAGTTTGATCCCTATTTCAGTTATAGAGTGACACAGGTTTGGCTGGTTTCTGTAAACTGGATTTATGGGCTTTATATAAATCTTCTTATTTTCTTTGTCTGGGATGTGCAGTTTTTGTTTTTTCAATCAATTTCTGATTAATGGGATTTAGTATTTCCTCATCTTACTTGAAAAAGTGCTGGTTGAAACAATTTTGCTGAAGTTACTTACATGAACATTAAGCTCCCTTTTTTATTTAGACTCTAGACTGATATGAAAAAAAAACTGAGAAGGCTTCTTAATTGAGTAATATGCCCTGCTCACCGAGTTAAAATTAAGATCTAGACCCTCTGATACTATAATTGGATCAATCTGAACGTATAGGAGCATGTTGTGCTGGTTACTGAGTTAATGTCGATCTTAATTATAAGTTTTCTATTACTGATGCTTATGTTCAGCCCTATATAAATGAAATTATGTGCGATAGTGTGATTAAATAATTGATATGTGAGCTTATTTTTAGTATAGTTTCATAATAAACAAAAGTTGGATGCAAAAGCATAGGTAATCTGCCGAATATAAAAATGGATTGAATCAATATCTTGATATGGCTTTTGATAATGTAAGTATCAGTGGTACGATTATATCTCCATGCAAACGATGCAAGAATTCAAAGTGGGTAGATAGAGAAACCGCAAAAGAACATTTGATAGTTGATGGATTTATGAAGGGTTATATACACTGGACTGCACATGGGGAGATATTCAACCTTTACATATCTAATTTTTAATGATAATGTTATGCAAGAGTGGTTCTTCACTATGGAAGCTTTATACATGACATATAATTTCTTTCTTTGTTGTTAAACATAGGTTTTGAATGGGTTGACCCAGAATATCTCTAGCACCATGCTCCATCTTGTTAACAATCCACATGAGAGTGTTCTGGATAGGTTACCAAAAGTTACTAAAGAGGAACTCTTGCAAGTGAGTTTACAACAATTCTTGGATTCCAGTGTCAGAACATAGTTTTCTGTTTGTGATATATAGTTTTATGGTATCAACTAAAAGAATGCCTTCTCTTTTGCAGCACTGGACATCTATCCAAGAACTGTTGAAACACTTTTGGTCATCATACCCCATTACTACAAAATACCTTTATAACAAGGTAATTACCTGGAAAAAGAAAAAGAAAAAGACTAGCACATCTTTCTACAATATTGTATGCTTGATCAAATCTTGAGAACTCTTAAAGATATGCTAGATTTATCAAGTATTTATACACTTTGTGGTTGAATTCTTGTGTCATTTGTCGACCACTTTGCTATGAGATCCTAACTGGTTTGCTCATTAACAGGTAACCAGATTGGAAGACGCAATGTCTCAACTATATCCAAAGTTGCAGGTGCATTTTAGGGTACACAATTTAAGCCCTACTTTGTCTGTGTAACTATTTTCTAATGTTCCAGCTGTTTCAGGAGATGAAGGATGCTTAAGAGAAAGATGTAAATATAGTTTGATCATGTTTTTTACACTTGCTTTGACTTAGTTTTCTTCTTCTAGTTGTGTTTGATCATGTTTTTTTTATCTCTATCCAATATGCAGATTGAACTGGAGGAAAACGAAAATTGATGCAACAATTTGTTGTAACAAGAACAATCAAAGATTCCTTCACAATCTAAATGGTGTTATTTTTACATTTCTTATTTTATAGATACCCTGTTATGACTATCTTGTGCATGAGTTTTTTGCCTAGTTATTGTTTAAATTGTTTGAACAAATTAGAAGCATATATTGCAATTGATTCTTGTTTAATTTTCTCCTTTAGTAATGTAGGTATTACCAATTTTCTATGTAGCTTTCCGTATTTAATTGTGTTGTATGTAGATTTCCATATTTAATTGTGCCGTAAAATTGGGGAAAAAACAATTAAAGCTTATTAGAAAGTGTATATCGATTGATATGTAATATTGTTTTATTATTTATAGGCACGAATAAGTGTCCTATTATCTTAATTTAGAGGCACAAATAAGTGTCCTAATATTACATTTAGAGGCACAAATAAGTGTCTTGATATCTCTTTTGAAGACATAAATAAGTGTTCTGAAATTTAATTTGATGGCTAGTAAGTGTCTCGATATTACATTTGAAGGTACAAATAAGTGTCTCGATATTTCATTTGAAGGCACAAATAAGTGTCGTGAAAAATCAATCTCGGGTCACATATAAATGTCTTGTGAATGTATGTAGAGGCACTTAAAAAAAATCTCTATCTATTGGGACAAGATCGGGGCACATATAAATGTACCTTTTAGGGCACTTTTCTTGTAAATGTATGTAGTCTTTCATCAGGCAGCATCTAAATCGTCGAAAAAGTGTCCCCTAACCTCTTGTCGGGCCTCTTTCATATTTTGCCATTCGTCCCACTTTTCGGCCAAGCCGTCGCCTTCTAACAACCTCACCACCTCCGACATCTTGGGCCGCCCCAACTCTGAAGTTTGAGTGCAAAGCAGAGCAACCTGGATTAGCTGCTCCACCTCTTCATACACATAATTAGTAAACAGATTAGGATCAAACAACACTTCCAGTTTCTTTCTTTCCAACAGCCCTTTCACCTGAAAACAAGATGCCAAACTCACATTTCCTGGCATGCGTAAGTAATATAGAAAAAAGAATATATACCCAATCAAGCAGCATGACATATTCATCATTTGCCAGACAAGCAAGATCAAGATCAAATGCCGTCAGCGCCGTTATCAACTCAAGAAGCGTAACCCCATACCCATATACATCAGTTTTCACTGACATTTTTCCGGTGAATAGGTACTCAGGAGGCATGTGTCCAAGAGTGCCACACAAAACAGCAGTCACGTGGGTGTCATTATGATCCATCTGTTTAGCCAAACTAAAATCCCCAACATACTCTTCATCCAATAATATATTTGCAGCTTTCACGTCAAGATGAATGATCTTGGGATCACACTTTTCATACAAATGAGATAATCCTCTAGCACATCCGAGGGCAATGTGCTTCCTTGTCCCCCAATCAAGTGGTGGCACATTTTGTGGCCTTTCTGCATTTATATAAAAGCACTTATTATGAATAAACAAAAGGGAGTTGGATCAAATTAAAAAAATTACATTAAAAGCATCACCTCTTAAACAAGATGCAACACTTCCATTAGCCATGTATGGATAAACGAGCAACCGTTCCTTAGAAGTCATACAAAAGCCACACAGTCTAAGTATATTACGGTGAACTTCCATGCTGATCATCTCAACCTCCATCTGAAATTGAAGCTCTTCGTCAGTTGTCCGCGCCATTTTAAGCCTTTTGACAGCAACAAGTGTACCATCTACTAGCCGTCCTTTATATACATTCCCAAATCCATCACTCCCCAAAAAGTTTTTAGTGCTGAACTTATCAGTTGCAACTTGCAGTTCGCGCAGAGAGAATCTTTTAAGTTGTTCAATATTGCCTTCAGGTTACTCTGCAGCAAAGTTATGCAAGTGTAAGCTAAAGAGCTTAACAAAAAACTTTATACGAACATGGTACATCGAATGCTGACATCCAAATAAAAACATGTCAAGAAAGGACGTATGCTTACAGATTTGGATCATGTGTATTAAAATCGTACAATTTTATAGTGTATTTGGACACAATGCACACAGTATTGTGCTGCACAACTAAAATACTTGGATGCATTGGATCCAAAAACACTATAAAACTGTACGCTTTTAATGCACAAGATAATCCTGTACATCACATGATCCAAATTTGTATGCTTATATGACTGAGAAAAAAGAAAAAATGAACCCACACAAAAAATAAATTGCCATTCATATATTGATATACACAAGGTAAAAATTTAAGCCAGTTTCTGCCTTACCAGGGATATCAAACAAGTCTTGGTCCTTGGATTTCCTTCTTCGGTACCAACCAGAAAATAACATCCGTGTAATAGATCGAGAAGAAGCATTGTTGCTGATTGTGGTGGTCTTTAGTATTGATGAGAATTTATCTAGATTAGAGAAAAATATTACTAAGAAAGATATGAATTAGGGGTACCAACAGAAAAAACCCTCCAGTAAAAACACTGCAGCAGTTACAAGTTTTCTTCACTGACAAAGTCTTGTATAGACCAGTTTTACTGAGCAACTGGTTCGTTTTTTTTGTCTATTTTTTAACAGTATTAGTTTTTTCATTAAAAGGTACTCCATTAGTTTGATAGTTTTAGTTGTTTCATGAAAAGGTATTAGTTGTTTTACTATAAAGGATTAGTTCCAAAATAGGTGCACAGTAAAACTGTGTACACAAGACCAACTCTTCTCCCCAAAGTTCGAGTTGACTAAAAGATGTTTGTATCAAAACATTAAATTAAACGTCCGCGAGTCTAATTTTTGACTAATTATGCAAAAAGAAACATGAAATTAGATGATGAGGTAAAAGTGGTAAATGTTGCACGAACCTTGAGAACTTGACGGATCCGTGGATGGGTGTAGAGGAGATGGAGGCACTGAAAAATGTACGAAATTGGCACCGGAAAAACTGACATAACCAAATAAATTAGTTACCAGTCGGGAATTCATAGTACTCTCTCTCTCTCCCTCTCTTATTTGTATATTTATTATTTGCTAAAAAGGTATATGTCCTAAACATAATTCAACATTTTTATAAACGACAATAAAACAGTTTTTTCCTTTTATAACCAAATAAATTAGTTACCAGTCGGGAATTCAGAGTACTCTCTTCCACCCTAAACTTAATTCAACATTTCCATAAATGTCAATAAAACACTTTTTTCCTTTTATCTATACCCCTCAAACATCTCAATATTACACTCAATGTAATACTTTTTTCACACTAAAGTCAACTTTATCTCTTTTAATTTACATAAACGTCATTACTTTACCATTTAACCTCATCGAAAGATAACTTTATCCCCTTAAATACTACTCCCTTCGTCCCGGAATCGTTAGCACATTTGTCAAAAAGGTCCCTCACGAATTCGTTGGCACATTTCTAAAAAAGGAAATAAAGCAACTACATTACTTTAAACTTTACCCTCAAAACATCTAAAAAATTACACACAATGCCATTATTTTTCCCACATTAAAATCAGTTTTATTCCCTTTTATTTATATCATATGTCATTACTAATCCTCACAAAAAATCAACTTATACTAATAAATAATTTTCATATTAAACTATGCATATTCAGTAAATGTGCCAATGATTCAGCAATCAAGAACCCTAAGCAAACAATTCCATTTCATAAAAACAATTTCCCAGGTAAATGTTTTTTTGTTCATCGGAAATTAAGAAAGAGTCATCTTTCTAATTGAGATGAACAAATCTCTCTCTTATCTGGAAAATTTTACTCAAATCATCATCATCATCAAATGTTGTTTATGTGGTCCTTCGTCCCGTCAATCATTGGCACATTTACTGAATATGCATAGTTTAATATGCTGTCTCTTAACCACAGCTGCCACCAGCCTCTCCCAATTGTCCCTCGATTACGTCAACATGCTTTCTAGTGATGATTAACATGGAATTTTCTGCTGGTGGTGTATTGAAATAAAAGTGTTGTGATTATTTATCTGCCGCCAAGGTGACTGGAAAAAGCTAGGAAATGCGGTTTACAAGTCGAGTCAACTCAGGGACAAAGGTACTGTTTATATTATTAGTTTTTGTCTAATAAGAATTTGAGATTTTCACACTTTGGTTCCAATCATTGGCCACAGAACGTAAGGCTCACAGCTCCTGCTGACGTGTCATAATGTTGTACTTCCTTTTATGCAATCCCACTGATTTGTTGAGTTTTGGGGAGACAATATTTTGTCAAAAAACTCAATTGATTTACTTAAATTATAATATAATTAACATATATATATATATATATAACACTTAATAAAATAGAGGTAACGATGACAATTTTATTCTTCTAAAAAAAAAAAAAAATGTTATGGGAATAATATCGTTTAGGATGCCAATTTATGGAGTAGTAAAACTAGGGAACTGGTAAAATGGTAAATGTGACTACGACTTACGAACCTCCAGACATGGTGGATTATTTTAGTGGGAGTGAAGGAGATGGAGATTCTGAAAAATATTTCAAATTGTAGCTGGTAAAACAGAAATAACATCAACAGTTGAGAAGTAGTTATGTAACATAATAGCTAACTACCCAGCTGCATCCCTTGAACTACAGAAGTAATACACGGACCAAACTCATGAAACCTGCACAAAACAGGGAACAAGAAAACAATTATAATCTATCAGCAGCAGAGGACATAACTAGTTTCAACTTTCAGCATGAATTTGTAATTTATGGAAGAGTTGTACACTACAAAGTCCCATACATAAATATAATTAATACAGCTTGCATTGCAGTGTGAAAAAAGGAAAGGAAAGTAAAAATGCCCCACATGAGTTGCTCTCATCATCTTAGACCTGATAATTCAACAGCATCTAAATCATCCGTAGAATAAAAAATCAGCCAATCGGAAGTAGTACGCGAAGCAAAGTTGTCCCACTTCTCAGCCAAGCCGTCGTCGCCTTCTAACAGTGCCACCACCTCCGACATCTTGGGCCGCCCAAACTCTGATCTTTGAGTGCAAAGCAGAGCAACCTGGATTAGTTGTTCCACCTCTTCCTCCACATAATTACTATGCAGATCAGGATCAAGGATCTTTTCCAGTTTCTTTTCTTTCAATAGCCCTTTCACCTGAAAACAAGAGGCCAAACTAATCAAATTTCCAGAGAGGGTGAGAGGGCAGGCTGAGATTATATAGAAACACATCATATACCCAATCAAGCAGCATCAAATCATCGTCATTTGCAAGGCGACCAAGATCAAATGCCCTCTGCCCCGTTATCAGTTCAAGAAGCATATAACCGTACCCGAATACATCAGTTTTCTCTGAAACGTTTCCAGTGGATAAATACTCGGGAGCTATGAATCCTGTAGTGCCACGCACAGAAGTAGTCACGTGCATATCTTGAAAATCCATCTGTATAGCCAAAGTAAAATCTCCCACAACCGCCCCATACTCTTCATCCAAAAATATATTCCCTACTTTCACATCACGATGAATGATCCTACGATCACACTGGTCATGCAAATAACATAATCCTCTAGCAGATCCCAGAGCAATGTGCTTCCGTGTCTTCCAATCAAGTGGCGGTACATTTTGTGGCCTTGCTGCATTTATAACCACTTATTTTAGTCATTTATGGCCTTGATTCACACTTTTAACATTGCTAGTGCATAGAAACAAATCCACATAATTATTAATTAAATTAGCATTTATATTCTTTTTTCTCTAAATTATTATTTATACAGCACGTCTACAAATTTAGCCCAAAAACTAAGTTGCACTATTGAAAAAGTAATTTCTAATTAACCCTATGGCCCATTTGCTCAAGCTTGATTGAGGTCTACTCGCCGTATTCACCTTAAAATTTTCATTTATGCTATTTCATCTAAGTCACAGTATCCAAAACATTGAAGCAGACAGAGAAAATAAATTATAACCTAGATGATATTGTCTTATGATTTTTTTAGAATTAATTAGCAATAGGAGAAGCAATTCTGTAAAATTATTTTTCTACTGTCAACCTTTAATCCCAGAAAATTCCTTTCCCTCATTTGTTAACAGTAATTTTTGGTTAAGGTAGTGCATCTCCCCATTTTTATATTATTAAATGTTGAGTATGAATAATAGACCAATATTCTTAAGTTTTATTTCTAGCCCCCCAAATATTCTACCGCTCCGCCCCTGAGAAAACTCGACACTAGTAGCAGTCTTGAAAACCATCACCTAATAGACAGGATACCACACTTCCATTAGCCATGAATGGATAAACGAGCAACCGTTCCGTGGGCGTAATACAAAAGCCGTGCAGCCTACGAAGATTACGGTGCACTGCTATACAGCTGATCTCAACCTCCGTCTGAAATTGAAGCTCTCCATCAGGTGTCCGCTCCTCCTTTAGCCTTCTTATGAAAACCAGTAAACCATCTTCTAGACGTCCTTTATATACCTTCCCAAAGCTACCTCTCCCCATAATGTTTTTATTGCTGAATTTATCAGTTGCAACTTTCAGTTCTTGGAGAGAGAATCTTTTAAGCTGTCCCAAATGGATTTCAAGGAAAGGGTCCTCCTCGGCTGCAAAGTAATGCAAATGATTCGTTCAGGAGGTTAGCATAGAACTAATTAGCTAGATCTTAAAACAAAATACAAATGTGGTACATCGAAGAAAAATGCAGTGGAGGCAGTGATTCATGTGTTTCTGGATTCACTCAGAAGGTGTATGCTTATATGACACTCACATATATATGTAAACAATAAAACTATGTTACCCACAGGCAAAAAAACATTAAATTCTAAAATTTTGATACTCTATCAAAACGTTGCAATGGTGGTGGACATAACATCTCAACAAAATCCTCTTTTTTAACATCTACAGAATATCTCCCAAGTAGCCCCAAATGAATTGCTACATCCTCTTGATCACCAGTTATATACTTGTAACTTAGTATACGTACACACAAGAATAATATTTAAGCTACTTTCTGCCTTACCAGGAATATCAACCAAGTCTTTGTCCTTGGGCTTGGATTTGCTTAATCGATACCAAGGAGAAAATAGCATCCACGCAAAAGGTCGAGAAGAAGCACTGCTGCTTACTGCAAAGGTCATTATAGTCAAGGCAACAAGAAATTATTGTAATAACTAATAAAATTAATGATCAATGAGGCAAAAAAGGCATCAATGTGATGAACCTTGAGAAACCGATGCAACTTTGGATGGGAATTGAGGAGATGGATGCACCGAAAAAGATTCCAAATTGCTACAGTAAATATTGAAATATCATCAAATTAATTAATTTTTATTAGAAAGATCAATCTTATACGTAATAGTAATAATAAGGGGAAAAAGTTTTCTTGTCCTGTATGTTACTCCTATTAAGCATTTCGTACAGTAGGAATCATCGTACTGATTTAGTAAATGTTCAATGTTGAAAGCATACAAGTATAGAATCCATTAGGGAGTTTCAATTGGACTGAGAAAGCTTAATAAGGAAATATACCAAAAAAGAACAGTTTCTTCCTAATAATTACCTGAGAGTCCGCTCACTCAAATCATCAGATGAAATGGCGCTGCAGATGCTTGGGGTTCTGGAATGCTGATGACAGAGCTCCCAAATCTGCTGTATTTTCACCTCCGCCACCACCAGCCTCTCCCAGTTGTCCCTCGACGACGTCAACATCTCCCTTAAACTCACCTTCAATTTTATATGTTTGCTCAAGATGATTAACATTGATTTTTTTAGTAAAGAGACGGTTGTAATTGTAAAGAATTATACTCAAGTCGCGAGAAGACATTACAACTTGAAAAAAGTCCTTCGTAGAGCACTTTTGCATCAGCAGCAAATTAATAATCAGTTTATCGACTTATTATACCCAGAAATCTAAGATTGAATTATATTGCACAGCTTAATTGCAGAAATCAAATTTCCAGTTTGAACCTAGAAATTACAGAACATAACTGCAGAAATCAAACCTAGAAATTGAATTGCAGAACCTGAGAAATTCTCCAATAGCTTCGTCTTCCACCGTGCAATCGAGAGGGAGAGAAAGCGAGCAACAATCGGTAAGCTCACAAATTTGTAATTGAAGACAAGCAGCGGCAAAGGCGGAAACTGAAATCAAAATTGAAGCCATAAATACGCAAAGACACAAATCTGCAATTGAAATTGAAATTAGGTCACAACTGTAACCGACGAACTCACCAAGTCATAATTGAAATCCGCGAGAGAAGCAGAGTGAAGCCCTCTCGCGGCGGCCGGGATGACGACGGGGTCAGTGGCAGCGGCAATTTGTTCGGTGGCGAAATCCCCAAATTATCCCTCATGTGCGCGCGACTTGAGAGAGGAATCCTGTGCGACGCGACGGCGGTCCGGTCACGGTGCCGTGTGCTTTGGGGGTGTAAAAGAAGGACAGCTGATTGGGCAAATTTGTCATTTTAGTTTGGGGGGTAAGCGCGTGATTTCGTTTGTGAAAACTACAGTTTACTGTGAATTTTATTCCCCTTCAAACTTTGCTATTCTTTTAATTTGGCCCCTTAACTTTTAAATTTTTACTTTTGCCCTATAATTAACACCACTTAATTTTTTTATTCTATTAACTTTTAAAATTTTAATTTTTATCATATATTTTACATAAATTAAAATAAAAAAGTAGCAAAAGTACGTAAATTATATAATGAAAATTAAAATTTAAAAGTCTAAAGACCAAAAACTCAAAAGTGAATAAATTATAGGACGAAAATAAAATGTAAAAGTCATGGAACCTAAACTAAAAAATAGTAAAGCTATAGGCAGTGTTTTCATAACTAAATCGGTGATCGAACCGGACAGACCACCGGTCAGCAGTTCAACCGGCGGTTCAACTGTTAAAATAATTTTATAAAATAAATATACATTTAATTATTTATTTATTTAATAATTTTTTATTTAAGCTTCTAAAAGTTTTTTAGATTTAATTTATATATCTTTTTTATCATTCATAGCCAAGCCCAAGCCCAAATCCATCTTTATATAGATCCACTTTTACCCTAAAAATAATTTTAGCCGCAAATGAGAAAACTTATCTCCCTAACATATGTGTATGCGTCTTTTCCTGTTCATCTTCTCCTCCAATTAGCCACCACCAAAATTTTGTTCATCTTCTCCTCTAATTGGCCACCACCAGAACTCTAATATCCGACAATGGTAATTTATATCTCCTTAAGCTTCTCCATTTCTAAAATCCTTCGTTCCAAGCCCAGGTATTCAATTTACGCTCTCATACTGTCAAAATTCGGAATTTGATGTTCTTAAAAAGCAATTTATATAGTTCATCATTCTATAAATTGCATTTATACAAAGCCTAGTTCTTAATTTTTTCTAATCCAGGTATTCAAAATTTTCTGAATCTGGTCCGATTTAAAAAAAAATAAAAATAAAAAGAGCTAGTGAAGCGGTTTGACCGGTTATTCCGGGTTTGACCGGTTCGACCATAAAAACGGTTTATGGGGTGTAATTGGACCGGTTCCGGGACCGATTCACGGTTAAACGGTTAAACCGGTCGGTCCGGTTCTGACAACACTGGCTATAGGACTAAAAAACATTTGTTTCCTAATATTAAGGTGCTTATGTATCACGCTACTAGAAGAAAATGGAGGATCTCTTGTAGAGAAATCGTTGAATCATAAACATGCACGTGTTGTACAGGAGGAGATCCATTTCCTTGAGGAACATTTACATGAGACAGTCACATGATGAGATGAAGTATAAATTGGACATTGACGTTTTAATATTTTTTGAAAAGGATGGTGTGATTTGTGCTAAGTTTTGGCCAGTATCATGTATTAAACATTTCTCATGTGAATCTTTGTCTAACAATAAAATGAGGACAATTAGTTGTCAAAAAAAGATATATAATGAGTAAAATTCGCAGTGGGCTCCAATCAGAATTGGTATCTGTTTTTATTTATATATATATATATATATTTAATATATAACAAAAGAAAAAAGAATCAATTTTAAAATTTAAAATTCTAATTCTAAAACTCAAAACAAATAGTATTAAATAGTAACTTACAAATTATCATGCATGGCCAAAATACTTATTAGCAATGTTTTTATACTTCACACGATCGAGATGTATGATATTAGTAATTAAAAACTCAAATTTATTCTACACTTTCTAAGTGAAGAGTACACAATTTCTTCAGAGTCAGTCTTCTATACTTAGCTAACACTGAAGTTTATTTCCAGGATCAACTCTAAGTTGAGCGCAATAGCCTCTATAGTAACTAACACGTCTTGCAACGTTATTCGGATTTTTTCCTTTGCATTCGCGGTCGCCAGTAACAGCCTTAATCGTCGCACCAAAATCCCGTCCTGAAGTAATAGCTCTGTGGCAATTTTCCATCCAGAACCAAAGAGACGCCTTGAACGATATAACTGGATCTTTGGCAACGATATCGGGATTCTTCAATCCGTCGAATCCTATGCTACGTCCAGCGGGGCCGTAGTTGTAGTTCCACGATAGTTGTAAGGCTCCTCTTCCGTAGTAGCCCTTGTTAGGTGCACATCGCCACTCTTTGTAAGATGGGTCGCAGTAGTTTCGGGATCGGCCATTCTTTTCTTCTATGTAGCACATATCTAAATCGAAAAATTACATTAAGATGTTATTTTTTGCACCACATTCCACCTACAGGGAAAAATATTTTTTTAGGACAATAACTTTAGGGGGTTGTGTTTTAAGGACAATAATTCCACGAACTTGGAAATGTAGGACAATATGTTTTAAAATATGTAAATATATGACAATATGTTTTAAAATCTGTAAATGTAGGATAATTGAGCTCAAATAAGCCCAAATTGAGCTGACATAGCATGTGAGTTTCAGGTTCGGTTGTCCTACATTTACAAATTTTTAAAACATACTGTAATATATTTACAAATTTTAAAACATATATATTGTTCTATATTTACAAGTTTTAAAATATATTGTCCTATATTTTCAAGCCGGTAAAATTATTGTCCTTAAAACACAACTTCCTAATTTATTGTCCTTAAAAAACATTATTCCCTGCACCTACCATAAGATGCCAAATCATTATATAACAATCTCTATCGCTTTTTTTTTTTTTTCTTTTTTCCCTTTTGTGACGTACGGAAACAATCTGTATCACTTAAATACTAATACTATATGGAGAGACTGAATATTCTCATTTCTCACAGCTGCTATGGTAGGGTTAAAGAAAAATAATAAACTTACGGCAATTAGGACCCTTTCATTATGATCATGGACAGACCATATATACCTTCCAATATATGTCATAAATAATTCTTTCAACTAGTGTTATCTGATGAAAGCGCTAAGAGCATATACACATATTTAAATGAGTAATAAAATAATTTGTATTTGATTAACTATAATAACAGTAAGAGTAATATTCATGCAAATCAGGTCTATACATGAACTTTATTATTTTTATGCACGAATTCTATCATTGTTATGTATAAACATTATCACTGTTTATAAAATGTTTATATACTAATAGAGTTTATGCATAATAGTGATAGTACGTATATATAACAATGATAGTGAAGAAACATAGTTCACTGTAAACTTGAGTTCACACAAGTTTTTATATATTACTCCCTCCTATTTTTTTAAGATGTCATTTTGAGTTTTTCCAAACAAATTTAAAAAAAAAATCAAAATTAACCTTAATTAAATATTTTTAACAAAAATTACTATTGATTGATAGTATATTTGTAAAAAATTTGAGAATTTAAACGGTTAAAGCGACATTTAAAAAAAAATGGGAGGAGTAATAATCATGATTTTTTTTTAAAGAAGGAAAATTACGATATTTATTGACATTAAAGCTTACTTCCAGTCTCAAGTGTGACATGCGCAAAAAATGCAGCAATCTCTCGCTTAGAATCATCGACAGTACCCAGAGTTCCAAACCCCGGGAATTTATCAAGTGCCCGCAGAAAATTGGAGCGCGTGTAGAATTTCCTACCAGCAGGACAGCCGGACGGAGCCTTATTAGCAATCCCACTAAAGAAAGCATCTGTCACAATATTAGAAACTCTGACATTGTTTTTATAGCAACGCCCCGACCGGCAGTCTGCTCCGCAATACGGGTCGCCTTTGCCACAGAAGCCGAACCGGCTGCAGCACTCGTCCGGTGCGCAGCCGCAGTTCTGGCCGGAAACCAAATTTCCGGCGGCTAGAAGTACGGCGAGAAGTGTGCAGATTGCTAGCAAGGATTTTCTTGAAATGGAAATAGTCATTTTTAAAGTTAATTTATAATTAAAACAGAGGGAATTTATAATAGGGGTTGGTGTGAGAAAACAGGGGAAAATTCGATGGGTATTTATAGTGCATGCGAAGAATTGTGATGCAACAGCACTGAAAAGCTATGGTAACACAGTCAAGTAAATATTAAAATTTTGAAAAAGGGGCAAGACAGTCTTATAAAAGATATACTCGCACAATTTAATTTTGTTTTGAATATTAAGTTTTTTGTAATTCAATAAATTGTCCTGTTTTTGTAACTTTTTAATTTTGATAATCTAAGACTGTTAAAATATATATTTTTTGGGCGCAATATTTAAGAAAAAGGTAGATAAAGTAAGAGCATTATAGGTATTGTGGGATTCACTTATAAATAAAGTGATTGTTTGTGAGTAAAGTATAATGACAATTGAAATAATTAAGTGATGAGGATAGGTTTGGTGGACAAATAAATAAGGAAAGTGAGAATATATTTTGTGGACGGAGAGAGTAGTTTTTTTTAGTTGGTTACCTACCTAGCCGCTCTGTAATTTTTTTTCTTTTAATTTTCTATATTATATGGCTTTTAGTTTGTTTTTATATTTTTGTTTATCAATTAAATACTTATTTTTATTTATCATTAGAATAATATTATTTATAAGACGTTTTAATTGACATTTGACAATGTATCATGTATTAATTGAAAATACATTTAATCAATCATTATGCTTTTTAAAATAATACACGTTAAGATCTCGTGATATTGTCATACATATGTCATTTTTCTTTTACATCACATAAGCTTCTAGACATTATGTAAAGTGTTTTAAAAAGTTTTAAGTTAGATTAAACCCCCTCTTGTACATGTTAACTTTAATCAGGTAATGGGAAAGAGTTCGAAAGTTTTTTTTTTTTTTGAAGGAAAGAGTTCGAAAGTTGGAAACGCCTCCAAAGTCCAAGTCAATAAAAAGTCATATTGAAGCTAGTCTTCTACTAATGATACTTTCAACGGCTCATAAAACCTATGCTATGACAGAAAGAAAATGTTGTGTTAGGTAAATTAAAGCAAGAGACTAATGGAATAATGGGCATGGTAGTGACATTGGAAAGTTGTTCCAATATCAAAATTGACTTTTGACTTTTGGAATGCCAAAATGGAAAAGTCTTGGTATTTCTAGTATCGATTGGTTGGTTTTTCTTTCCTCCACTATTGTTAAAATAGATTATCTCTTAAAAACTATAGTGGATTAATGATGAATTTAGTTGGATTAGTTAAACAAAGTTGGCTAGCACTTGATTGCACCAGGTACACCATGTAAGCTTTGCTGATGTATTTGCATGAGCGAGTGGGCCGGAAGTATGACTTATACTCCTGCCTAAGTCAACAAATTTTGGCTTTGCTCCAAACTAAAAAAATCGGTCCATAATTAATATTTTTCAGAAAAAACAGCTTGTATATGTGGACCAACTAATACCTTTCAAGAAAATATTTAATATTATTTAAAATGGACTCGAATTGCATGGTGTAACTGGTGCAAAGAAGCATATGTCAATGGAGTTTTGTCATTTAAGGTTACTTGCTTCGACCTTAGGGCGTATTTTCAATTAAAGGTTTTGCCGCTATTGATGAAGAAAATCGAGGGTTCGGAGAAGGCCATGATGAATAAGATTGATTGATATATATGTGGCTTGACATAATTGTGTATTAAAAAGAGCCCTCAAATGTGATTAGGTATGAACGAATTATGTGAGAGTAGAACTAGGATCACCATTAATTAGGTGATTGAAGAGATCCACTGTAAATAATTAGGATTACAACATAATCGACGTGGTACAAGGAAAGCAAATCACTGAAGATATACAACAAAATTAAAAGACTGATGGAGATGAGATCGCGATGAAGATTTTTATTAATTATAAGCTCGATTTGATTAGGAAATTAATAATTATTGTAATTAATGTAATTTATTAGCATTTATTATATTACCGTAATTAGTGTTAGAGTTTTTCTATTTAAGAGTCAGTTCTGTAACATTTTCAGGAAGTTAAGTTGTTTATGAATTAAAGTTTCTCTTCATTTCCTCATTGCCGGTATTCTAATGGGAATCAACGGAGATTGAGAAGATTGTTTCGTTTGTTCACGCTTTTCCCTGCATCAGTTGGTATCCAGAGTCAGTGCAACGCTCCTAGCGATGTTTTTGCCATGGAAGAATTGAGAGAGCAGATTGCCACTCTTTTCCAATCTGTTGAGTCGATGCGAGTTCAGCAAGCAACAATGCTTGACGCAGTTCACACCCGCCGTCAACGCTACCCACATGTGGCCGATCGCCGTGCACAATCCCGAGATCGAGCCCCATCCCCTATTTCGTTACAGCCCAAGACACATCGCTGGGAACCGATTTTCAGCGAAATCCCAGAATTTTACGGAACCAATGAACCACCTGCCTGCCTCATTTGGCTTCATAACTGTGAAAATGCGCTGAAGAACGGAAGCGTTCCAAAGAACCACCAAGTCTCACTGCCGGCGAAGCGCCTCCGCGGTCGTGCCTCCGCGTGGTGGCGGCAATTAAAACACACCCGATCCTGTCAAGGTAAACCTAAAATTACTGAATGGCACAAATTTAGGAAGCACTACGAGCGTGAGTTTATACCCAAAAATTCCGCACCCGTATCATCTCAGAATTTAAGCCCAACGAATTTCAACCAAATTCTTACCCAGATGAGAGGACGGATCCCTTCCTCCTGCCACAGATCAGCAGTCACGAGCCATCCGCCACCAGCCACCGCCGAATACTTCCTCTCCGACGACATTGATCCACAGACGCCGCCCGCGTGGAAGAATCGCGCCGCTCGATACTCTGTTGAAGAAGAACACGCCAGCCATGGGCTATCTGTTGACCTAATCCACCATGGGTTGTTCTCGAATGAAGGTAGGCTTTCTAATTGTTCTACTGAAATTGGGCCTATTAAATTTTGTTGTGATATTTCTGAGCAGTGTGGGCCTTTTGTGGGAGACGGCCGAATTGGGCCTTTGGGCATATGGGATAATGAGTTTTTGGGGCCAGTTAATAATTTTTATGAACATGGGCCTGCAACTTTGATTCCACAATTTGGGTCCTTAGACAATTTAGATGATGAGCGTTTTAGGCCTTCTGCTATTGAATTTCTATATGGGCCTGTTGATTCTTTTGAAATTTCTAATTTTAATGGACCCATTTTTTTTGGGCCTTTTGAGGATAATGGAATTGTTGGGCTTGAAGAAGATAATGATTATGTGGGACCTCCTCTATTTGATGAAGTGTCGCCCGTAATTGATCCTATCTTTCCCATATACGACACTGAGCCCGATGAAGATTCTTGTCTCATTTATGATACAGACTCTAATGAAGTTTTTTCATTTTATGAGACAAAGTTCGAAGATGTCATGGTTCCGTAGAATCAATATCCTGAGCCACAGGTCGATTTTTCCTCGCAAAATAATTATTATTTTTATATTAATCATGATAGTTATTTGGTCGGTTGCTTTTTGAAACCTCAATTTGCTTATCGCCTCAAAGTTTTGAGCCACACTCGAAGTACCGACATTTTTGAGCTTCGCTACTTGATGGTTATCTTTTGTCCCTCTGGAGATGAGATCGATGCCGATTCGAGGAAGAATCGTTTCAAAGAAGGAGAGAATGATGGAGATGAGATCGCGATGAAAATCTTTATTAATTATAAGCTCGATTTGATTAGGAAATTAGTAATTATTGTAATTAATGTAATTTATTAGCATTTATTATATTACCGTAATTAGTGTTAGAGTTTTTCTATTTAAGAGTCAATCCTGTAACATTTTCAGGAAGTTAAGTTGTTTATGAATTAAAATTATTGAGAGAGTTTCTCTTCATTTCCTCATTGTCGGTATTCCAATGGGAATCAACGGAGATTGAGAAGATTGTTTCGTTTGTTCACGCTTTTTCCTGCATCAAAGACTATCTTCTAAAATATTCTATACATGTATAAGGTATAAATTCCTAATTATCCTTAACACTCCCTTCAAGGGTTGTGTGGTGTGAAGATAAATACAGAGCTTGGATCTCAAAATCCGGGTGTGGAAGGCTTTTTGTGAAGATATCGGCTAATTGAAGATGGGATGGAACGAACTGAGCACGAATCTTGCATGCAGACACGAGCTCTTGAACAAAGTGGCAATCAATACCTATATGTTTGGCTTAAGAATATCGTGTTTGTGCGCTTGTGTGCTACCGGATTTTGGCTTAAAAATATCGCGTTTTTATTATCACAAAGGAGGATAGGTTGAGCGGAAGGCAGTGCACGTAATTCACAAAAGGAGATTTGTGACCCAAATCATTTAGTCTGCTGCATTGGCTAAAGCCTAGTATCCAGACTCACAACTCGACCTTGAGACAGCCAGCTGTTTCTTTGCCTCCAAAAGATACAAGATTTCCACCTAGAAAATGGAGTATCCATAAGAAGAGCGACAGGTTTTGATGCAGCGAGCCCAGTCTGCATCAGAGCATCCAACAATGGAGGCCTCCAATCGATACTGGAAGGAAAGGATGAAGTGAATGGTGCCCTTAATCATGTACTCCCTCCGTCTCATTTGAAGTTGCACTCTTTTCATTTCGGTCCATCCAATTTGAAGTAACACACCTCAAATATGGAAAATAATCTTACAATCTCCACCCTTCATCCCCTTTGAAAAGTCAACAAAACACACAAAAAACCATTTTTTCTTAATATGTGTGCCGGTCAAAATGTAAAGGCTCAATTGGGACGGAGGGAGTATTTTGTTGTTTTAACTATTTTAGTTCTTTTAATATCAATTTTAATCTTTTTTTTCCAGAACTTAAATTTTTCAAATGAATTTGGGGATTTTTGTCATGTTTTTTTGCAGCTTGTTTTTTTTTTTTTTTTTAGTGTTCTACTCTTTTTCCTAGGATTTCTCCTAATGTGATATTTTTCCCGCCATGTTGGTTCTAATTTCGCTCAGTGCTATTTGATTCTCCTTGGGACAATGGTGATCTTTTCCGTTTTTTCATATTTTGATCGCTTTAGATTTGATGTTCGTCGTGCAAGCAATCATGAATAACTTGAGTTTATGATTTGACTAGGGTTATGTTTGAGATGGGTTGTTTGTAAAAGTACTCCAGTGCTTCTTGAAGCTTGGGTATATGTCGGGAATTTTTTTTAGGCTCGTAGTTTAAGAGGGTTATATGTATTCATTATGGCAAAATTAGGTCATTACTTATTATTTTTTGTAAATGTAGGCCCTTAGGAGTTGAATTTTGAAAATTTAGGCCCGTAAATTATTTTCTCTGCACAATTAGGCCGTCAATGTGGAAAAAGTGACCTACTATTGCAAAAAAAAAAAAAAAATATCCTACTTTTGCCAATTTGAAAAATTATTATCCTTGAAATACAATCCTTCTAAGGTACTGGCCTAAAGATATATTTTTGTTTTATTTTTCTTTTACTCTTCTCGCATATGTGTTGAGTTGAGAATGATCTCTTTTTTTAATTAAAAGTGTTAGTTTTAATTGTTTTTTTTATTGATTAATAAAATCTTCCTGTTTTAGAAAAAAATAACATGCCGATTCAGACAACATAAATAATTTAAACAACATTAGAAACTAGAGTCAAATTCAAATATCAACAAATAAAATAAAAATTACATAAATATAGATATGATAATAAAATATTAATACTTAATACTCGTACGTTTTTATATAGATAAATATAAAAACAAGAAACGTATATAATTCATAATATTTTAAAAGTAACTACTTACATTTAAATTAGACTTTATAATTTCTTATAATCATTATAAGAAATATATGAGTAGTTACTTAAGCAAGGGAAAATATTTGTTAGCATTTTCGTATTATATTGAGTAATCATAAACTCAAATTTATTCTAGTCGACTTTCTTACTTGTGAAGAATACACATATAGTATTAATTTCTTCACATTCTCTCTTCTATACTTAGCTAACATTGAAGTTTATTTCCAGGACTAACTCCGAGTTGAGTGCACAAGTCTCTATAGTAACTAATACGTTTTGCAACGACATTTGGATTCTTTCCATTGCACTCAAGGTCGCCATTAATAGCCTTGATCGTAGCCCCAAAGTCCTGATCCGAAGTAATAGCTTTATGACAATTTTCCATCCAGAACCAAAGAGACGCCTTGAACGATATAAGTGGATCTTTTGCAACAATATCAGGATTGTTCAGTCCATTGAACCCTATGTTTTGACCAGCAAGGTCGTAGTTGTAATTCCACGATAGCTGTAATGCTCCTCTCCCGTAGTAGCTCTTACCGGCTGCACATTGCCCTTTAGACGAGTCGCAATAGTTTCGGGATCGGCCATCTTTTTCTTCTATATAGCACATATCTAAATCGGAAAATTATATTTAAATGTTATTTTATCGGCATCATATATACACATATTGATATTGATGCAAATTTATGACATAATTATAAGGGATGTTAATTTTATAGGACACTATCTTATGAAGTGTTGCAAAAATAGGACATATTTTTTCGGCCTTTTAAATTTAGGAAACTGTGTTGTAAGTTGAGTCAATTTAGGACACTAATTTTCTGGACATATTGGATATTATTCGGGTCAAAAGGGCTCCAATGGGCCTGATAGCGGGCGTGACCACAACTTGTACGCCATCTCATCTCCCCTTGCAAATTAAATATTTTTTCAAACTGTTTTATATACACATATATATAGAGCACTAGCAATAATTATATCCACCTAACAATAGTACATTTTAATTTATGGCCAACGACAACACCATGTGTCTAAAATAATGGCCAAGTTTGACCATTAAAGACTGTCCTTGTTTCAGAGTTGGATGATAAGCTCTTGAATGGACCAAAATTTCTAGATAGAATGTGACTCAAAAAAGAAATCCAACATGGAAAAATTCCAAAATATATTAAATATATAGTACATATATGCTATAATTTTGTTTTGAAACTAATCGATCATTAAAAAAAATCATGGCTGTTTACATGTTGGGAAGTGAACCCTATCCCCAAATTGGGCCCGCTTGGAGCGCTTTTGACCCGAATAAGGTTCAATATGTCCAAAATTGACTCAACTTAAAACATAGTACTAAATTGACTCAATATATGTCTTAAATTTGAAAGTCCAAAAAAAGAGTCCTATTTTTGCCACACCTCATAAGATAGTGTGCTAAAAACATTAATATCTCTAACTCTAATGGTACTTGATGGCTCAATCATCTCTTCAACAACATACATTAAAATGACATGTAAGATAAAGGAAAAAAAAAAAAAAAGAGCAACGAAATGATGATAAAGTGATTATTTACACCATTCATGTCATTCACCTAAAAAAATATAATATATATTTGATTGAGTGAATACCAAAAATTGTTTGGTAACTAAATATGCCGAGTCCAATCTTAGTCATGTACTATATTCTAACTTTTCCAATTTTAGTCCCTTTTTATGTCCAATTTTAGTCGTATATTCTAGTCCAAAATGACAAACATTGACACTAGCTAAATAATCAAAATTGAAAATGTACCAAAATGCAGGACTAAAATTGAACACGATCGGAGTTACAAGAGGGCTCTTGATATTAACTCGAACATATTACATCATTATACATATAATGGATCATCTCAATCGGCTATGCACAAGGGCATGTTTTCAATACTATAGATTATGTATGGGGAGAAATACTTCGGAAAGTCAACTTGCTTGAAATTAATAATTTCATTTCCCACCACTATTTGCAGGACTTGGAAAACAAAAGTAATAACAGACCCTACCATTATTATAGTGGACAAACTATGGCACCTTGTAAAGACTTTTGTTCCCTTTCCCACTTTGTTTCGATAAATTATGAAAATAAAAAATAGAAGACTTGAAATGAATGTTTGGGTAAATTATTTTTTAGTCCTTGAATTGACTCAATTTTAGTTTTTCAGTCAACTTGACATTTTCACTTAAACTATTCCTTTAATTTAACTACATCACCTATAACCTGAAGGTAAGAGAGGCCGAAATCAAAATTAATATGCAATTAAAGGACTAATAAAAATTACAATAGGTACTATTGCCCCTTTTACGTACTATTTTTTTAAATAACTTGTACTAATAAAAAGTGACTGATTCCAACCTTGACTCACTTTTTTGTGAAACTTTCCGACTAGATATAGCCTACAAATGATATATTGTACATAATATAATGCCAGAAAGTATTTTTACCAAATATCAAATTGAAGAAATTCGATAAAAAAAAATTCAAAAAAAGTGAGTCGTTGTTGAAATTTATCAATTTTTACTAGTACAAGTTGCATTTTGTTTCAAAAACAGTACAGATTGTAATTTGTAAAAAGGGTAATAGTACACATTGCAATTTGTTATTATAACCCTCAAAATAATAACATATTTTGTGTAATTTGCTAAATTATAAAAATAATGACAAAATTATTTAGAGTTAAACTTACATCCAGTCTCATGTGTGACATGCGCGAAGAATGCAGCAATCTCTCGCTTAGAATCATCGACAGTACCCAGAGTTCCGAACCCCGGGAATTTGTCGAGTGCCCGTAGAAAAATGGAGCGGGTGTAGAATCCCTTACCGGCGGGGCAGCCGGATGGGGCCTTATTAGCAATCCCACTAAAGAAAGCATCTGTCACAATATCAGAAACTCTAACATTGTTTTTATAGCAACGCCCCGACCGGCAGTCAGCTCCGCAATACGGGTCGCCTTTGCCACAGTAGCCGAAGCGGCTGCAGCACTCGTCCGATGCGCAGCCGCAGTTCTGCCCGGAAACCCATTTTCCGGCGGCTAGAAATATGGCAAGAAGTGTGCATATTGCTGGCAAGGATTTTCTTGGGATGGAAATGGACATCTTTTTAGTTTATAGTTCAAAACAGAGGGAATGTATATGTGTTGGTGTGGGAAGAAAGGACACAGATTGATGGGTATTTATAGATGGTGCAACTTTTCAAGTGAATAATTTTCTTCTGCAACAACAATGAAAAGTAGTGTACAATTAATAGTCAATGAAATATTAGAAATTTAATTGTATCCAAGAATATTTAGTGAAAGGGGAAAGCGGGTCCATTTCGTTTTTATGTTTTATATCGTGTTTTATTAGTTTTGTTATATAAGAAGTGCAGTAAATAACTTTGAACTTTTTTGGAAAAAGTCCTAATTTTTTGTTTGAATTAATTTTTTTTGTTTATTTAATTTGATTTTATTTACTTCTTGGTTCCGATTTTCCTAGGATTTTGATTGCTTATAAATACGGTATCTTGTACTCTTCAATTTAAAATAATTATGCAACTCACATGACATTTCAACCCAATTTAGACTTATACGGACTCAGTTGTCTTATATTTATAAATTTTAAAACATATTATCCTGATTTAAAGTAGAGCATGTTTTTCTTGGAGTAGGAAAAGAAGAGAATAATTACGGGCATTATGAAGATATATTAATTATTACAGACATATATAGTGACATTGGAAAGTTGTTCAAATGTAAAAATTGACTTTTGACTTTTGGAATGCCAATATGGAAAAATCTTAGTTATCAGTACCGGTTGGTTTTTCTTTCCTCCACTATTATTTATCTAATAATTTTATTGTTTAAAAAATTGCGTAGTTTGTAACAATTTTAGAAGGATAAAAACTCATATGAGACGGTCTCATGCGTGAGACGTGGTATAACCAAACACAAATAACACCTACCCCTCTCATAGTGCTAAAGCGTCAATGTTCAACTTATGTTCCGTCTCAACATAAGACGGTCTCGTGCAAGCGTGTCTTTTAAAAGTGGGACACTATATGTTGACGTTCAAAGTGTTAGCACTAGTGAATGAAAATTGGGTTTTCTTTATTCTGGAAACCAGAAAAAATTGGGTATGAAACAGAGCCTTCAATACGACTTATATGTTGAATGTTGACTAACGAAATTCCTGATCAGATTCTTTAATTCAATTAAAAAAAATCATTGTAAACTCCGAATTCCTTTAAAATTAGCATATATAAGTCTAATGAATCGTTACGAATGCATCTAATGAATCGTTACGAATGCATCATCAATTCTTCATTATAGCAAAATGCAGGCGTTTTTATTAGGACACTAGGTAGGTGTGGGTGCAAGACTAGGACATTAGTGTTTCAGGCTCTCAGCACTAGGACAAAAACTTCCAAGTTTAGAATTTCAGGACAAATTTAACCAAAATCACTCAATTTCGAGCTTAAAGTCACCTGATCTGCACATGACCTCTTAAATTGAGGAGAAAAAAAGTTTTTTGTCCCATAATTTATGTGTTTATTGCAGATGCATTCACAGCCTTTTACTTACTCTTTCCTACTTCTGGAAAATGAAGGGTGTGATCTTATCTTGGGTGGGGATTGGCTTAAGGCCTGTCTGTACTCCCATTAGTTTTTCTCTAAGATTGATTTGAGCTCCGGCTTTTAGAACTCAAAGGTACACAACAACACTTGTTTAGTCACATGTGAGATTTCATGAACTAGATAAAGCTCTCAATTGCTGAATTTGACTAAAAACGTCCTCTGAATTTGAAACAATATTTTCAGCAAATTGCATCGCACTTTCCAGTTAAATTCTGAAACAAAACAGTAACCTTTCATTTCTATTATCGACATTTGAACTGTTTATGCAATTTTTTATTATGTCGGTAAATCTTTTTATGTTGTCATTAGCAGGTGGGATTTCGCCTATATACGCTCTTTAAGCTAGCTTTTACAGAGCAAACTTTGGTTAATAAAATGAAAAGGTATATAGTTGGACAATTTCATAAACGTGTTAATTTAGCCAAATGGAGACATACCAAAATATCTAAGCTAGCTTTTCTTCATTGATTTTTTGTAAGTCCGAAACTAAAGTAGCAATTAAATTCGGATAACTTTCCATGTTAATCTTCCACAAAAATAACAAACATTTTCTCCAATTAATTTTTTTAAAAAAATATGAGTATTTGGAAAGTAGGTAGTGTAAACCAGTTTAGCAACTACTGATAGAATTGAGATGGAATGATTATCTTCTTCTTTCCCATCAATATCAAAGAACTTCACAATTCACGCTTCAACACCTCATATTGATAATGTGGTTAAATTAGTCAGCAATATGACACTGAATGCCAGCATGTTTTAAGCAGTAATTCTATAACTACTGTCATACAAAAAACTTTGCATATTTTTAGATTTTCTACAATCGCAAGCAGTATGGTACTCGTCTATCTCAATCGATCTTGAAGCAACTAGGCTCTTCCAGCGAAATATTCTGGATTTTGCTTAAAAGAATCCAAACTCAAATGCATTTCATAAACCAGAGCCTTGTCTACTTTAACTGTCTGCCTACAAATTGCCTTTGAATAAACCTCTTTGTGTGAAGAACAGAGCTAATTCACCACACTCGCATGCAAATACTTTCACAATCTATATCAACTACTCTTGCGATTTGCTTTTCTTTCCATATTGATCTTTAACTAAGATTCACCATTTATAACAAATCACCATACAACCCCTAATGACCTTTTCATGTTGGCCAATTCAGTGGTTGTTGTTACTCATGTCTTTCTGGTTTCACTCACAAGGTTCATTAGGAATGCTATCATCCAAATAAATTAATTATGCGAACACGAAAATAAGCTCATAACATTAATAATGGACTCAATAGTCAAACCCAGGCGATAAAATAAAAACAGAGTCCTTTTCCGCAATCCCCCTAGAGTTCAAGATTTTAATTAAAAAAAAAAAAAAATTGGAAAAAATGCTAATTAAAGGAAGTTTACCCAAATATCCACTACAGATCACTAGATCTTCCATCAACTAATTTTAACACAATAAAAACATAAAATACCAGAAACATAATTCAAGAGAATCCATCTGCAGCTGGAGATGGAAAACCTCATCATTCCAGCAACTAATTTATTTTAGAGTTGTGAACAACTTTCTTAATCACTTCTACCAAGTGCGTATCCATACCTTCTCCTTTGACGACTATACCCTGTAGGTAGATACGTTAGCTGAATGAGCTGCGAATCCCCTGTTGCACATTTCCTCCAAGAATGGCATTGCCTTGCTGACCCCGTTTCTCTTCAACAAACTCTGAACAATAATATTGTACGTCACATCGTCAGATACACACCAATTTTCTTCCATCTCATTTAGCAAACATTCTGCCTCCTCATCAAGCCCTTCTTTGTAAAGTGAGCCGATAAGGGTGTTATAAATTTGAACGTCGGGTCGCAAGCCTTTAGAAGGAAGTTGGTCGAAAATATCTCTTGCATAGTCAAGTTTTCCAATCTTGCATAAAGCGCTGATGAGGATATTGTAAGTACATGAATCTGGATGTATATGCCGAGCTTCCATATCCTTAAAAAGCTTCCAACCATCAGTAAATCTGCCTTCAGAAAAAAATCCACGTATCATGATATTGTAAGATATTGTTGTATGCTTTAAACCCATCCGAGGAATCTCCTGAAACAGGCGCCAAGCTTCACCTACATTTCCACTCTTGCATAAAGCGTTGATGAGGATATTGTAGGTACATGAATCTGGATGTATATGCCGACCTTCCATATCCTTAAAAAGCTTCCAACCATCAGTAAATCCGCCTTCAGAAAAAAATCCATGTATCATGATATTGTAGGATATTGTTGTATGCTTTAAACCCATTCGAGGAATCTCCTGAAACAGGCGCCACGCTTCACCTACATTTCCACTCTTGCAGTATCCATCCAACACAGCACTGTATGTGATGATGTCTCGACAAACATTCATTTTGACCATAAGTTCCAAAATATATTCAGCATCTCTCATCTTTCCTTCTTTGCAGTGCACATTCATCAATGTATTGAATGAAACCACATCTAAAGGTACTTTATGATCTACCATCTCAATTAGTATTAAGTACTTCACCTCATTCCATCTCCTAAAACTGCACAAGCCATTAATGATAGTGTTACATGTGACAACATTGGGCTGAATACCTTTGTCCAACATTTCATGTACGAGGTGCAGAGCGTCATTGACCATTCCGTCCTTGCACAAGCCATGAATGAGCAAGTTATACGTGACAACATCGGGATGTATATGTTGAGCTTCCATATCCTTGAAAAGCTTCCAAGCATCATCTAATCTGCCTTCAAGACAAAATCCATGTATCACGGTGGTGTAGGAAACTGTTGTATGCTTCAAACCTTTACGAGCAATCTCCTGAAAGAGGGACCAGGCTTTATCTACATTTCCACCCTTTCAGTATCCCTCTATCATAGAATTGTACGTGAAAACATTAGGGAAAACATTAATTTTGACCATAAGATCCAAAACAAATTCAGCTTCTCTCATATTTCCTTCTTTGCAATGCACATCCATCAATATACTAAAAGTAATTACATTTGGAGGTACCTTGTGATCTACCATCTCAACTAGTAATAAGTACTTCACCTCACTCCATCTGCTAAAACTGCACAAGCCATGGATGATAGTGGTATACGTGACAACATCTGGCCGAATACCGTTATTGGACATTTCAAGTAGGAGGTACAGAGCATCATCTACCATTCCATCTTTGCACAATCCATCAATTAGAGCACTATAACAATAAACATAGGGTTTGTAACCAGTTTTCTCAAAATCCCAAAGCAAATTACGGGCTTTAGGAGTTTGACCCGATTTGCATAGACCATTAACCACTGCGAGGATCATAACATCATCGGGCTGACATAGATTGAAAACCAAAACCTTTTTAAACAGAGCTTCTGCCTCTGCCACATTAACAACCAAAAAGAGCCCCCGCAGGAGAGTGTTGAAAGTGGTGACATCAGGTTGGTAGTTGTGCTTCAAGAAGCTGCCCATTACAGCAAACCCGAGGTCTACCCGATTCAGACGGCAGCAGCAATTGATAACGATGCTCATCGTGAACTCGTTCTTGGAAAAATTCGAGCGACGCATTTCGTCGAACACATAGAGGGCAACAGCGTATTCTCCCATCTTGGCAATAACACTCAATAGTTTGTTGCATACCAGAACAGAGGTTGGGGCGACATTGCCGACATTTCTCGAAACAACCGGATTGCATCATTTAATTGCCGAACAGAGGTGAAATCGATTCTGGGTTTTGATGGAAAACGCCTCTTTGCCGTATTTAAATTGTGAGGTTTGGCAGAAAATGCTCTACGAAATAGGTGAATTGCAAAATCAGCAGCCTTTCGCCTCTTCTTTTCTATCTATAAATCAAGAATTTGCAAGGATTATCAGAAAGAAACAAGAGTGTGAAATGAAATGAATTCTTCTTCCACGAAACCTTCAATCTCCAAAACAGACACGACGTCGTGTCGATGACACATAAGGGACGGTGCGTCTCTCATTCCAACTGAAACATATTGGGCCGTAGTAAATGGGCTAAGATATTGGGCCGTAGTAAATGGGCTAAGATATTGGGCCGTAGTAAATGGGCTAAGATATTGGGCCGTACTATATGTTCAAATAAAATCAAAATTTGAAATGCCATATTATCTTTCTCACAAATTTAAACTATATTGTTAACTAACAAGAAAATTTGATTTGTTTTTTTTTTTTTTTAAAAAGTAAAATTGTTTTGTGATAATTAAATGAATTATCAAATAAGAGATATCGTGTTTCAAAAAAAAAAATGTAAGTCAAGTAGAGACTTGGAGTTCAAGTCATTGTTAGGGATGAAAACGGATCGGATATTTTCCGATCGATCCGAAAATAGATTCGTCATTTATCGAATTCGGATATAAAAATTCCAGATCCGCGCGATGGATACGGATATGGATAGTTAACTTCGGATTTGAAATCGGATTCAGAATACATAATATCCGACCGTATTAGAGTTTTCCCATATTTTATCGAATATTATCCGGATAATAATCTAGATATCCGGATTTTTTAATATATTTTTTTTAAAAAAACATGAAATTATCACCTCCGATTGGAAGTGTCGGGCCTCCGGTATCTCAAACTGCGTGTAAATTGGTCAAAATCGGAAAAAGAGAAGTTCGAACGTGAAGTGGTTGAACCGGCGAAGATCTGTCAACCTGACTCCACAAACTCGCCGGCATCGATCGTGCGTGGCGGCGATTGCCCAATTTTAATGTGAAATTTTGCAGAGGTTTGACGAAGACGATGAACCAGATTTGCGGCGCTGATTTTGTTTTTGGCTTTTCTCGTATGAAACCAAATTAGGTTTCAAATATTAATTTAATACCTTATTTTTCTCCTTTAATGGGCCATGACCACACCCAAACTATTACTTTATGGGCCATGACCATAAAAAACATGGCCTAGATATATGGTACATGGAGTGAGTTAAAAAATTTTGTTTCTACAACAGTTTTTATTTCTTTTTTATGATTGTTTTTTAGTTTTTTATTTGTGTAATGTATAATGGTATATACATATTTTAGGATATGTATACTTATTTTATATTGAATTTATTAGATATATATGTTTAAATTTTTATAGCCAGATATCTTATTTTATTTTTTTAACTAAATAAAGGAAATATTAAAAAATAAGTAGTAATTATTTCAAATGGTTGAACAAATTGAGTTGAATAGGTTGACGCAGAATTATCCTGCTCGATCACCTGATCATTTATGAAAAACACTGCTTGATAATCTTGACTTGGTCTTATCAATTTGGTGGTTCAATGCATATTGTTGGCAGGTTGCGTGTCCTTTCTAATTTCTACTTTATAGAGTCTATTAATTGCATACTAATTTGTAGAGTCTACTCAATATTTAATATTATTTATTTGAATAGAATTTTATCAATTTATTTTTGTATAATTAAAAAAAAAATCACCAACCGCCTAGGCGCTAGGCGGCCAGAATCTGCCCGATTGACGATTTTCGACTTCTACACCCTTGATAATAATATACTCCTCCTATTCAAAACATAAGATGTTTTGGCTTATTGCATTATTTACTTTTTATTTGATGTTCTGACTTTTATTTCCCTACACTGCCCTTATTTAATACTCTTTCTTTACTTTCTTGTTTTACTCCTTATCATGTAATTAAAGATAATTTATAATTAAATAAGGTTAATTTTGGTATAATTTTTCTTTATTAATAAACGTGCAAAATGCCAAAACATCTTATATTTTGAATAGGAGGGAGTAATATTAGTACTTAATACTTATGTAATTTTATTAAGAAAATAGTCGGAGTGGTGATGTAGTCTCAACTTGAAAGTTCAGTATAATATTACTTATGTCTTCTTAGACGTTATGTTGTGCTGGAGTGGTGAGGGTTACAAAGGATATAACTTTTAATTTCATATTATTAGCAGTAGATATAATTTTTATAATTTGCATTAGAACTTCTATGAAATATTGCATAGGTAGTTTATTTTTATGTGTTTCAATCACATTTTGATGATTATCCGAGTATAGTTATTCGAATCGGGCCCGGATTCGTCTGATATCCGTCCCGTATCCGTATACCGAATATTTCAAATTCGTATCCGAATCCGGCTTTTCCGTATCCGACTCCGAATTCGAGAAAAAAATATGATTTAGGATACGGTATAAGCACTATCATTCCGTTCCGTTTTCACCCCTACTCATTATTGGCCCCACCAAAAATAAAAATTTTCCGTATTCTGCTTTCACAAAGTTGAGATCCAAGCCTTTTTCTTCAAGCTAAAGTTTGTTTGGACTCGCACACTCTACCTTCTCCTTAGTCGATCATTCGTCAATAGGTCATGTCATATGCAAATTAAACATAGACTTTTTTTATGTCGAGAAAAAAAAATTGGTCCCATAACTTTTCTGTAATCCAATTTTGGTCCAAAATATTTAACTATTCAATTTTGGTAGCATAACTTTTGTGTTTGTCCAATTTTGGTCCTATTTAACTAAAACGGCGTCGTTTTCGATAAAAAAATTGGTCATTTTTTGTCACACGACCGATCTGAAATCCCCAATTTTTGATTAAAAACGACGTCGTTTTAGTTAAATAGGACCAAAATTGGACAAATACAAAAGTTATGGGACCAAAATTGAATAGTTATTTTTTTTAGAACCAAAATTGAATTACAGAAAGTTATGGGACCAAAAAACTTTTTTTCTCTTTTTATGTCTAGCACCAAAACAATTGGTTCCACCCGAGAATGTATTAGATTAGTTTCATACTTACTTCGTAGATTCAGCCTTTAAAGGTCGGGTTCAAGCAAAAACCCAATTGGTGAGTATTTCAATATGGCATTTTCCAACATATAGCAAGCTAGAACAGAAATAAGAGCTGCTCATGGGACGATGGAGACTTGGCCAACTAAAAGGGCAAGGAAAAGCAAATTTGACTACGCAAAAACACTGGTCGAGAGATCATTTAAAAAAAAAAAATTGATATGAGAATGAAAATGGTAATATGATTATAATGAGGTATGATAATGTATATATATGTTTATTGTTATTAGCTTACTTAAAACGAACAACCATTCTTATAAATAGTGATATTTAATAAATATAATTAAAATATTATAATCTTTTACTTCTTATAGTAATAGAACTTATGATTAGAAGCCTAAAAAAATGAAAAAAATGTATTTATGAATTTTAAGGGGGAATCAATTTTATTTCACCTAAAATGTCAGAGGAAGAGGAAATGTTTTATGACTTTGATTCTGTCACCCTCCAATCAAACATTAATCCACTTTCATTAGGGAATTTTTAATCCCATTCCATGTTCAAATTCCATTTTCATGTCCCCGTAAAAAAAAAAAAAAACCAAACTATTTCCATGTCCCAATCCTTCATGCAAGTACATAACAATGTTGGGAATAATATTTTTTTAGGAAAATAATTTAGGGGCTTGAAAACGCATAACAATTGAAAAAGTTGACAGTCATAGGGCCATTTCAATAAAAGTGGAAAATTATGGGACGAATTTGATTTAAATCTCCCACAATAGTCTTAAGGATCGATATTGTTTCAATTGATTTGAGTTACCTCTCAGTTGTTTAGTAGCTCGTCTTAGCAATAGCAGACGAGTTGTATAACAGACACAATAAACGTAAGCTTTTGGATGAAAAACCATTCTCCATGATCTTATTTTCGGCTGCATTGTTATCCAACATTTCAAAGTACTCTGTTTTATTAAAACTGAGTTTCATTGCCGAATTCACAGTGCAAATAAGCTTCTCCCATTTCGAATATAATGCCAATTATATCCAACAAAAGCACTAAAATTACCTAATTTAAATTAGTTATATAAATTGTATATATAATTACTGCAATTTGTGTATGATATGTGAAATTGATCAGAGAAATAATGCAATCCTGTATGATCATCTTGGCCGAGATAATTCTTCGGCTGAGAGGGTACTAAAACTAGTATCAAAACTTGTAGATGGATAATCGTTCCACACGTACCCGACTTCTTCAGTTGTGTTCTTGATCCACTCTTCCCATCTCTCAGCCAAACCATTTTCATCTTCGAACATCCTCACAACTTCCGACATCTTTGGGCGTCCCTTTGGATCAGCACGTACGCAGAGTGTAGCTATTTGCAACAGCAACTTCACCACATTCTCTGCGTCATTACTAATTACAAGACAATCTGCATCAACAATTTTTTCCCAATACCCTTTCTTCACTTTTCTCTTTACCTGATTTCAATTACAAATCTCCGTGTATAAATCACCACACAATATATATATATATATATAAAGAGGGAAAAAAAATAGTCTTGTAAGTTGCTCATATTTAAGTATTAGTCCAGTCGGTTTTCACGAATTGGAATTGAAATTAGTCCTGCAACTTTCAATTGTTTTACAGTTTAGTCTGATAACCAGTTGCAGTAGGTGATACATCCAGTTGACGCTGACGTGACAGGATCTAAGTTGTCCACATGCCTATGTTTGATCTTGTCAACCAATTGTTTCACCTCATACAACTGGTTATCAGACTAAAATGTTGAAAAGTTGAAAGTTATAAGACCTTTTCAATTTGTGAAAGTCGAACTAAAATGAAAATAGGAGTCACTTACAGGACTCGAAATTTTATTTTTCCATATCTATATGAAAAGGCAAAAATAGAAGCCCTTGAATATTGTATGATATCTAATTTTAAAATGGGGATAGTATCATTTTTTATCTCTAAAGTTTACATTTTCCATTTTGATCCCCCAACTCTTACTCTCACTAACAAAATTTAGTTCTAAAGGTACACTTTTATTCCTACATTTGTTCTCACCTTAGTTGACCGTCTGTCGGCTATCCGAATCAAAATATATGGGAGGCTAAATATAATAATTGAAAACTAGAAATTATATTTGGCACCCCCAAATAATTATTTATTACATGTAGCACTGCAAAAATGGTTGATTTCGTCAGGTAACAGATGATCAACTAATGGGAGGACCAAATGTAGGGGTGAAGGGTGAAAGTATACTTTCAAGACCAAGTTTGATAGTGAGTGAAAGGAGAGACTATATCTTAAAAAATATGAACTCTAGAAATATTATCCTATTTAAAATGTATCAACATAAGAATCCTATGAACTTAAAAGAAAGATTTACCGAGTCAAGTAACATCACATCATCTCCATTGGAAAGCCGATCCGGATCCCAAGCTTTCTGCCCTGTGATTAGCTCCAGAAGAAAGACCCCGTAACCAAAAACATCGATTTTCTCAGAGAACCTACCGTTAACAAGGTATTCAGGAGCTATATACCCGATTGTTCCACTTACTGAATGTTGAACAAAGGTAGTATTGTGTTCCACAATTATGCTCAGCCCGAAGTCGGCAAGAAGTGCTTCAAAGTTGTTATCCAATAATATATTTGCAGCTTTGATGTCGCGATGAATGATGTTCCGGTCACATAATTCTTCATGCAAATAAGCTAGACCCCTTGCAGCCCCTAATGCTATCACTTTTCTATCTTCCCAATACAGTGGAAGCTGTGTGTCACGTTTTTCTGGATTCACTCACCAGGTTCATTAGGCATGCTAAAAATATGCCAAAAAGGATTTATGCTCACATAATAAACGCAGACTTATATGATTAATACTCTCTCTCAGCAAACCGATGCCGTATATTTCTGAATAGTGAGTTAAGTGGATAACATATGCATGCAACATGCATGAGAGTGAATGTTGCAACAGTGCTTGACATAACATCGTCAACAAACTGAAACAGAGTGGAAATGGAGGAAAAGATTCGCTATTATGAAATTATCATGAGGAACATGTATAAACAATAATTTATCATGAGGAAAAGTTATAAACAAGGCATCATGCATCTCCAAAAATGATTTACTTAGTTACAATGTGCTATATGAAATTCAAAATCGGTTTATGTAACTATCCAAATCCTGCATCTGGTCTTGTATATAACGACAAAAGTATGTGTTCATCATGAAACGAAACAACAATGTACAAAATTCAGCATGATGAGCTTACCTGTTAACCATGACCTCACACTTCCATTAGCCATCAAAGGATAAACGACCAGCTGTTCTTTAGCTGTAATGCAATAACCAAGTAAACGAACCACATTTGGATGTGCAGCAATGCTGCTGATTTCTAATTCTCTCAGAATTGAATCTCTCAAGTTTGAATTTTGTTCTGTTTGCTTCCTTTTAACAACCACTGAAGAGCCATCAGCTAACTGGCCTCTATAAACATCACGTGCAATAAGACTCCTTGAGCTAAAATCCTCTGTCGCAATTCGTAGCTCACGAAGAGAAAATTTCCTAAGATGCGGGAAATGAATTGTTGAATCCTCTGCACCAGCAACTCAGTACATGTAACTATTTTTGTGTCTATATCAAGCTATCCAGATATTAATTGTATATATACACAAGGTTATATTCAAGGCACTTTCAGCCTTACCAGGAATATCAACCAAATCTTCGTCCTTGGATTTCCTCCTTCCATACCAAGCAGAAAATAGCTTCCTTGTAATAGGTCGAGAAGAAGCACTACTTTTAACTGCATTGGTCATTATGCAAGCAAAACTTAATTTATAGTGTACTATTTGATGGAAAACTATCCGTAACAGTAAAAATATCTTAGTAGGGTGTTTCTTAGAGCAGTCAGAGTGTCGTACTGATTGTCAATAGTCAGCTAATCAGAACCATCAGATCAAAAATCTAAAAGCTTAAAATTAATGATCCGCTTCGTCAGTCTCGCCAGATCGTGATCGAAAGATCGTCTTATACGTCGAATTATTATATCTTATCGATCATTGTTATAATAAATTTAATAATTTAAAAAGTATAATTATAAATTTACTAATTTATCCTTATTCAATTTATAAAAAATAAACTATTTTAATTTAAAATTATTAATTTTCTAGGTTACAACTTACAATAATTAGTTTCTTTCCGTCGTCGCTTCCTCCTCCCCTATCCACGCAGCTGCAGAATTCAAGATATGGCGTCGCCACCCTTTCCTCATCGTCGTATTTCTCGCTCTCAGTCTCGCACACTTTCTCTCGTCGTCGATTCGCTGTCTCTGTTGGAGGAGGCGGTGAAGGGGGCGGTGAAATTAGGGTTTAGGAGGCCGGCGGCGACGCGGCGGTGTATAAGAAAGGGGCGTGGAGCAAGGAGGAGGATGAGAAGCTGAAAAAGGCGGTGGAGGAACAGGGGATTAAAAATTGGGGTGTAATTGAGAAAACTTCGGGTTTAGGGAGGCTGACGAAGAATTGTAGGTTGAGATGGTTGAATTATTTGAGGCCTAATTTGAAGAAATTTCCGTTTACGGAAGAAGAGGAGAAATTGATTGTCGAATTGCATTCCAAATTTGGGAACAGCTGGGCTCGTATTGCAAACCAGGTTTGTATACAAATTCTGTCATATCTATATCTCGTGTTTAAATGTTTTCATGATCAATGCCAAAGAAAAAAAATGTTCGAATTGCTTGAAATTATATTCGTCATGCTGAATCTTGTTTATAATCTGCGGATATTGTGTTGTGCCATTTACTCTCGACATCATTTTAACAGGGTGTGAGAGTAGATTGAATTGATTTGATTAGGTTTGAACGCATCACAAAACAATAGGGCTTTTTTCCCCCTCAAAATGCTTAGTTCTCTGTGATTATATACTAATAAACACTGGATTTGGTAATTATTTCACTCAATTATCATAAACAACCCAAAATGGCCCAGACACAGATTTTGGTTTTTTGAGTTTTATTGGGGATGTGAATTTGTATTCTTTGATTCATAGGAACACACAAAAGAAAAAACAAATATTGTAGGACCCTTTTCTTTTCTTTGAGTAATCATCAACACAGTTATTATGACGAATCCTTAACATTTTGTCTTTTCAAATTGTCAGGTTGCAATACTAAATTGTCTCAAGGATCTTACAATCCACCCACTTATATAATTTTAGGACCTTATAATTTTCTCAAGGATTATCTTTGATGATGTCGTTTAATCTGTTTTCAGGTATGAAGCAGCTTTGATTCTTAAAAGGTCTTGCTTAGTAACATTTTCTTTGGGAGAGGTCGTTCGAATCTTGGACATGATTATTTCGAAAAAGCTTTGGATCAAGCATGCGCACTCTGGATGGAAACCTATAAACTATATCTAATTAGTGTTTTTCTTGTACTGTATCCGATAACGTCTATAGTCATTTCAATAACTTGTTTATAATTTTTAACATAAATTTCTCATGTTCAAAATATTAAAGAACGCAATTGAGTAAGAAAATATGAATTTTTGACATATGTGTCGTTAATGACATACATTCAGTCATAAAGACATTAACTATGTTATTCAAATGTTGAGCGAAATTTATAACCTACTTTTTCTTCTAGGTCCTCATTTTGCGAATATTAGAACGTATAATAAAAATCGAATCTAAACTTTTCGAGTGAAATTGAGTTGTCTTCAGAAATACTATACAATTGCATCACTTTAGTTGTTAGTTAAGTTGTTATTTTATTCAGAGAGCATAGTCAACATGAATTATCATTCTTCATACTTCCCTCCCTTTATAATTTTTTATTTTAATGACCATCTTTAGAATTTGGATTTCATGTAATAGAAATGTGTAATGATTTTTTTTTCAATAAATACATATGTTTTGCTTAATTAGTTGTACGTGTCCATAACGACAAGTATTTTTTCAACTACATTTTTCTAGGTCCTATTCTTCTTCAAAGAATGTGGGATCAAATCTGTTACTAAAAAATTCTCGTGGGACCAACTCTGCAATTTTCCTCATGCAAATTTATCTTCATTTGTTCAACAATACCCTAATAAGTAAACAATTACTTGTGAATTTGAAGTGCTCATCTTGTGAATAAGAAAATTACTTTGTGTGAATAGATAAAATGAGACGAATAATAAGCAACTGAGAGGTATCTATCATAACTTTGTTCAAAATAGGGATTAAATTTTTTATAGTCCAGTAATTTGTCACGAACGCTTTTCGGTCCACCTATAGGAGGTTTACGAAATCCAGCCAGAGAACACTCCCACTTCATATTTTTTATAATGCCATTTTTACTATATGTATGGCATTTCCGGGTTGTAAATCCCATTCTTCTCCCATATTCCTTAAAAAATAAATATGCTTCATCCGTCGTATCAAAAGTCTTTTTCGAAATAGTCTCATCGTCTAATGGGACATCATTGTCATCGACATAATTGGCATCCTCATCTGATCTGTCTTCTGAGCTAATATGCTCCTCAACGGAAGAATTGTCCACTTCTATATCTTCAACTTCAATGTCTGAAAACATTACGGTATTTTCTAAAATATAACTGCACAAAAAATGTGGAAAATGTCAATAAATCTTATCCGAATATTGGCAAATTTTTAACCACACTAGCAGAGATCGACAGAAGCTACACAGTTGAGTAATATTTCCAACACAATTGATGACATGTAAACTTCTAATTTTCTTCTTTCTCATGCATTATCCATTTCTCCAACTTATGCTTCAAATCAATCTCCATTAATATACCCTAGCATAGTGCCACATAGTTCTAGCCTTAGTATTCTCATCAACCTTAATCACATGATCTATTGCACAAGCAAGAGCTCTAACAATAGGTTCTTGAAAAAACTCAATTGGAATTTCAGAGATACTAAGAAACTGCAGAAGCAGTTCAAGCACAATTGAAAAGTAGAGCATATCCAATAATCAATCTAAGAAAATTAGCAACAATATTCTCTTGACTATAAATCTCAATATTATAAAGTTCAGATTCAATTATTTCAGTAAATGCTTTTAAAAACCAATGTATGCCCAATATTGGATTATGAAATCAGTAACAATATTGGTGGCAAGACATGCAAACACAATTTAAGACCAAATTTGAAGATGGCCGAACACATTTGCAGATTTGAAAATATAGAAGCAAATTTAATTTAAAAAGTAGATACATATGGTGATGCACCAAAAGGTATGTGTTGACCCCCCGACTGTAAACCACAATTCTTCCCCTAACTGTTCACAAAAGATGACAGAAAGAGTGGATTCATATACAAAAATCAGACGTAAACTGTATAATTCACCAATTTTTCCATTCATATTCTACCATTGAACAAATTACAAGTTGACTCGCTTTAGCCTTTAGGATTGAACATCGGGTAAATTGCGAGTTTATATCACGTGAGGAGAATCACAATCTACAAATAGATGCTAATCTAGACATTTAGTAAGAAAAAATAAATGGGGGATGTAAATCCATAATTCTATACATATTTAGCCACAAATTTTTGCAACAGAAATCCAAGGCTACATTATATCCTCTTGGCTACCAAGTTTAAACTGATTCCACCACATATAATCCATATACAGTGTGAGAAGCCAGTGGACCTACTAATACCATGTTTCAGAAGCAAAATAAATATTGCTTTTCATGATTTTAAGATCTACAAGACTGCTGTCAAGTCCTAATACAACAGCCAAGTCTCCAGGTCAGCAATTATTCCAACAAAATATAAACAACAATTTAACTGAAATTGTGTACTCCACATGTAATTTAGATTAAAAAAAAAAAGAGTCAAGCATCAGTCTATGGTTTGAGCTAAGTATAAGAAAAACCAACATATGAGTTGAATTTCTATGGCACTCTATACACTAGGATTATATACCTATAACAGAGCTAAAGTAAAATTTAGTTCCTACAAAATAAGGCGTGTTATTAATCCAAGACGCATAAAATCTCTTTAGCCCAAAAATAAAAACGAAAGTAGAAGTCTTAGTCTTGTTAAGACACTCACCACACGAGGCAACCACAGGAAGTTCAGAGTGCTGGCTATGGATCTTATACTTCCAGAACATTTTCTTATAAAACATCCCAAGATTTTCTTAAAGCCGGCCATATGGCTGGAGTGACATATTTATTTTAAATAATTAAGATAGGCAGCTTCTTAACAAAGTTATTTACTACATATTTACAAACATATATATATAGAAACACTATTATTCACTGACAACAAGACAAATAACTCAGCCATTACTTTTCGTTACAAGCTACAACACACGGATACATAAATATTAGTAATTCATACGCTTCAGCAAGTTGTAGAAACTGAAATTCATGCTCAGATAGCTATATGTCTGATTTTTCATCCTAATATAGCATCAAAAATTTGATACGTTTCCAACTAATTGCTTATTGAGAGAAACACCAATTAGCTATTGGGTTGAAGAAATATTGCCACATACATAATTCATTATCACACATTTCGCACTCACACAACATAATATACTATATATATATATATAATAAGCAAACATAAATCAATTATAACAATCATGAATTAAATATAAGAAAAGTCTACAGCAATACAAAATCAGATTGCAACAATTGAACTAATCATGAACACTTCTGGCAATAGTGAGAAATTTCTTCATCTACCCGTATATTACGAAATCAGATTAATTTTTAATCAAAAACAAGAGTAAAAAAATAAAGCACATTGAAGCAAGCACAACTGAAGCAAGATAATAAGACATCAGATTAATTTTACCAAACCACAAGAGTAAAAATAAAGCAAATTGAAGCAAGAACAATTGCAAGGAATATATTATATATCGTCATACCTCTATTGTGTGAATGAAGAGTAAGGTATTTGGCTATGATCAGAGAGATCGAGTAATAGAGAAATTGGACGACAAGGGAGAGAGGTCGCTGGGTCGAGTAGGTCGTTTCCGGTGAATTATGGGCAACACCAGAAACGATGGTGATGGTGACTTGATTGGCGTCGCCGGCAATTTGTAGATAACACCAGAAATAGTGATGATGACGTCTATTCTGGCATAGCCGGCGAACGATGGCGATGGCTACTGGATGGAAGGAACGATTGATGGATTCTGGATGAAAGGGACGATGGTGATGGCTTTCCGAAATTGAAATTGTGGGCACGGGCGTGGTGGCTTCTGGATGAAAGGGACGATGGTGATGGCTTGCCGAAATTGAAATTGTGGGCACGAGCGTGGTGGCTTCCGGATGAAATTGAAATTCTGGGCACGATTGATGGCTGGATGAAAGGGCGATGATGAATTGATTTTTGTGAGCATGAGTTTAATATGTTATTGAAATTGGTGGTGGAATTGATTTTTGTGGGCGTGAATTGAATTTTAGGTTTAGAAGAAATCATTTTAATATGTTATTTTTTAATTTGGTTTGAGAGAGGGTAAGATGGTAAATGACAAAAAATAATTTAGAAATATTAAACTTCAGACAATAAAGGGTTTCGGTCAAGACGACAGAAAGATTGACGACATTACATGGCAAAATTTCAGACTGATTTGTTGTCGGTCAAGATAACACACTGACTGACGTAAGAAACACCCATCTTGGTATCATATTAGTAAGAAATCACAACTCAGAAAAACCCAGAAAATATATAATACAAAAATTAAATATGAGATTCTACCAACAATAAAAACCCTCCAAATAGAACCAGTACATACCTATAGCTAAAATGAAATCATGATGAAGATGCGTAAGGGGAAAAATGGTTACGCAAATGATCTCAAGCTTTCAGTTTATTCCATTATGTAAAGTATAAAAAGAAAATACAGTGCACAGTAGCCTATTTATATAAAGGCATTACACAGAGAAAATGAAAACGTTTTTCTTCAAAATAACAACAACGACTTGTATAATCAGGTGGCTTTGCCCAACTGGCTACTGGGCTCCTCATTTGAGTGGGAGACCCAGGTTCAATTCTATGTAGGAACAAATTTGAGTTATGAGAGTTATAAGGTGGATTGACGATATTTCGTGGAGTATTTGGGTGATTGGTGTATTTATATACAATCAAAAGCCTTTTCTCCAAAGCTTGAGTTACTAAACAGAGCAGAAAATCGTTAAACTCGGATTAATTCCAACCAATTTCTCCAGATTAATGAAATAAGATAATGAAGTAAAAAGGGTAATGCGGCTACGAACCTTGAGAAACTGATGGAATATTGGGAATATTGGGTGCCGTGGCAGATACTGAAGAATATTCCAAATTGGTACTGGAAACACTGAAAAATGATCAAATTAATGAATTAAGAGGTGTATTGGTTGTGAGAGTTTGTAGAATTTTTTTAGACTTTCAAATTCTAGGGATATTCAATTCGGATTTTCAAAAGTCTTTAAAAGTCCTGAGGTAAATAATACGGATTTTAAAAAGTCTTAAAAAATCTTTAGGTATTCAACAGTCTATGGATTTTAATACTCTATGGATTTTATTTGCTTCTCTTCCAAGAATATGAATAAATTTCACTCTCCAAAATATCTTCTAATAACCAGAGATTTCAACGTATTCTCTCAGAGGACTCTGAAGACGAAAGGTCAGAAGAAAAAAACCTTATTAATACTTTTCATTTAATTAAGTAATATTTTTCTATTTAAACAATTTATACTTTTTATCTAATCAAGTTATACTTTTCTTTTAAACAAGTAACACTTTTCTATTTAAACAAGTAATATTTTTCTATCTAAACAAGTAATATTTTTCTATTAAAACAAGTAATACTATTAATTTAAACAAGTAATACTTTTTTATTTAAACAAATTATATTTTTCATGTAAACAAGTTAATATTTTTCATTTAAATAAGTAATACTTTTCTTTTAAACAAGTAATATTTTTTTATTCAAACAAGTAATACTTTTCTATTTAAACAAGTTATACTTTTATTTTAAACAAGTAATATTTTTCTATTTAAACAAGTAATATTTTTCTATTTAAACAAGTAATATTTTTCTATTTAAACAAATAATACTTTTCATTTAAACAAGTCATATTGTTCTATTTAAACAAGTAATACTTTTCTATTTAAACAAATAATATTTTTCTATTTAAACAAGTAATATTTTTCTATTTAAACAAGTTATAGTTTTCATCTAAACAAGTTATACTTTTCTTTTAAACAAGTAATATTTTTCTTTTAAACAAGTAATACGTTTCTATTTAAACAAATAATATTTTTCTTTTAAACAAGTAATACTTTTCTTTTAAACAAGTAATATGTTTTTATTTAAACAAGTAATACATTTCTATTTAAACAAGTAATATTTTTCTATTTAAATAAGTAATACTTTTCATTTAAACAAGTACGGAAATTAACTACAATAAAGAACGAGTCATTCTATTTAAACAAGTAATACTTTTCTATTTAAACAAATAATATTTTTCTATTTAAACAAGTAATAATTTTCTATTTAAACAAGTTATAGTTTTCATCTAAACAAGTTATACTTTTCTTTTAAACAAGTAATATTTTTTTTTTAAACAAGTAATACTTTTCTTTTAAACAAGTAATACTTTTCTTTTAAACAAGTAATATGTTTCTATTTAAACAAGTAATACATTTCTATTTAAACAAGTAATACTTTTCTATTTAAATAAGTAATACTTTTCATTTAAACAAGTACGGAAGTTAACTACAACAAATAACAAAATTGCTTTCTTAAAGCCAACTACAACAAAGAACGGAAGCTAGTGCATGTAGAACGAGTATTGCTTATGCTATGTGGGAAATGAGGCCGAGGTACAATGGTGATGGAAATGAATATGATGGGAATGAAGATGAGAATAATAATGATGAATAATAATGTATTTTTTTTAAAATAATATATATTTTTGATATTTTTCTAAACAATTTGAATAACTTTTTTTTATATACAAGTGTGTTCCATATATATTTGAAACAATAGTTCAAGTGCCAAAGTCTATGGAAATCCATGTTAATCAATAAAAGAAGTGTATTTCATAATCCTGTCAAGTCTATGAAAATCTATGTAAATCAATAAAAAAAATCAGTCAAACTCTACATGGAGTCTATGAATTTTTTAAATTCACTGACTTTTTAAAGTTAAAAAAAATTCAATAGAATTTCAATTGAATACACCCTCTTAATAGTCGAAAATTCATGGTATTAGAAGATCCACTGAGATGAACAAGAGGAATTACCTTCGAAATTGTTCATTCAAATCATCATCAGATGTTAAGGTGCTGATGCTAGGGCTTCTGGATTGCTGATGGCAGAGCTCCCAAATCTGCTGCTTTTTCACCACCGCCGCCACCAGCCTCTCCCAATTGTCCCTCGACGACGAATACATTTTTTTTTCGCCCTAAAATTTTCAATGATTTCTAACGATTATTAACCACGAAAAAGAATTACTAAAAGATTATACGAGTTAGCATGTATTTAGTATTTACAGTGCTGCTGCAATTTCATGGAAATGCATTCTGATTATGCTGCTTGATTCCTTCTCTGTTGTTTCAAAGAAGGTGGGAACGCGGACGACAACTGTTTTAGTCATAATAAAACTTGTTTTGTTTTGTGAAATGTGATTTCGAGTCAAAACAGAGCTGGACTTATTATCTACTAGGCACTAGCTGGATAAAGATTAATACTCGTTCCGTCCCTACTCATTTTTTCTTAATTACTATTTTATCGTATTTTAATAAACGAGTTATTTATTAATATTTAAAATAATAAAATAATTTTTAAGAAAATATATAATAAAGGAGAGGTATATCTATATACCCTTCCTTAAAAGTTAAAATAAATTTTTAAGAAAACATATAATAAAAAAAATATATATATATTATACCCCCCCTTAAAAGTCACTTTATCATTTCAAATATTAATAAAAAACTTGCTCGCTAAAACACGAGCAAATAGTAAATGTAAAAAAAGAGTTATGACGGAGTAGTAAATAATAAGAGGAGTGAATAGATCAAGAGTAATAAAAAATAAGAGGAGTGAATCTCACGTGTATCGTGCACTTTATAGTATTATATTAGTTGTTTTCGTTGAACAATATTAATTTTTATTAAACATAATTAGATGGTCAATATTAATTGTGCACCATTTTTACAGTGCAACTGGTGTATACATGTGTTCTCATTCTACACTGTAATTATGCTAGCTTATTTAGCAACACAATTTTTCTACTTCACTGCAACAATTAGCTGTGATATTTTTGTTGAAATAAGATTACATGTTTCATAATTGGTGTTTCACTTTGTATTTCATAATATGAATGAATGACATATGAAATAATAAAAAATATCCAAAAAACCACTATATTCTGAGTTCGTGTATTAAAAATTTAATAAGATAAAACACCAATAAAATACGAATCGTACCCAATTTTGTTTCGATCTTATAGCGACGAAAGTTGCGGTGATTTTTTTTTTGCAGCAATTTTATGTTTTTAGCTGAGAAACTAATAGTCACTAATTTTTTTTGTCATTGAGTTTGTCACACTAAAGGCTAAGGGGGTGTTTGCAAAAATTTTCACTAGCTTTTAATCACTTATTTTACTTTTTATAATCAGTTTTTAGTATTTTATTTCTCTTCTTCCAGTTTAAATAAGTTCCTAGAATCTATAAGTTAGAAGCTGGTCTTGGGATGTTTTTTTTCAGTTTATTGACTTTTTTTTTATTACATCAACTTTTCTTTTACAATTATGCCCTCATTTATTTTGTAGTAAATCAATTTTGCCCTTCCACCATTCTTTTTATTTCTTTGCACACAGAGAACTCAAACGTCCTCTCTGAAATTCTCACTCAAGAAAGACAACAAAAATGTGAAGTTGTGTAAAAGGTTCGCGCCTCTCACAGCCACGGGAAACACTACAAAAATCGTATATTTTCACAAAATTTTGGATTTGGGTCGTTAGATTGCAAAGAGCTTCAAACTTATCTTGGTCTCCGTAGGTAAGGTGAATGTCTTAAATTCCTTATTTTTTATTTGTTGTTCTGTAGGCCTTCCTCCTATTTGCTTGTTATTATTTTTTTTTTTTTTATGGCATATGCGGTTTTTATTATACTGTGATTGTAGAAACTTGTGAATCTTTTTTTTTTTTTTTTTTCCATTTGTGTGCTCTCAGTCTCACCTTGTTATATATGCGCAGCACAGAGGTAAAATATAGTATGATTTTGGTGATTTATTATATAATTAAATGGGGGTATAATAGTCATTTAATTTTTGTATAACTTATTTAGCAAATACTCCAAACTCTGCTCCTACTAGCTTTTTAAATATTTTTGCAACCACTATAAGCTTATTATTAAACACTTTCTCCATAATCACTAATTTTAATCACTACTTCACAATTATAATTTTTTGCAAACACCCCTTAAATTTTGTATACATCCAAGTGCACCGTGCACTCATAGTGCATTATAAAATCGTGCGACTTGTTATATTAAAAGATGTAGCGTATTTATACTGAAACACGCAGTTATTTTTTTATTTTAATAGTTACACAATTCAGTGTAAAAAAATTGCATCTTTATGAATTGCTATCACTTTTCTATCTTCCCAATACAGTGGAACTTGTGTGTCACGGTTTTCTGGTTTCACTCACCAGGGTCATTAGGAATGCTAAAAATAATGCCAAAAAGGATTTATGCTCACATAATAAATGCAGACTTATATGATTAATACTCACTCTCAGTAAACCGATGCCGTATATTTCTGAATAGTGAGTTAAGTGGATAACATATGCATGCAACATGCATGAGAGTGAATGTTGCAACAGTGCTTGACATAACATCGTCAACAAACTGAAACAGAGTGGAAATGGAGGAAAAGATTCGCTAATATGAAATTATCATGAGGAAAAGGTATAAACAAGGCATCATGCATCTCTAAAAATGATTTAGCATGTTATGATATATTGAATTACTTAGTTACAATGTGCTATATGAAATTCAAAATCGGTTTAAGTAACTATCCAAATTCTGCATCTGGTCTTGTATATAACGACAAAAGTAGGCGTTCATCATGAAACGAAACAACAATGTTCAAAATTCAACATCATAAGCTTACCTGTTAACCATGACCTCACACTTCCATTAGCCATCAAAGGATAAACGACCAGTTGTTCTTTAGCTGTAATGCAATAACCAAGTAAACGAACCACATTTGGATGAGCAGAATGCTGCTGATTTCTAATTCTCTCAGAATTGAATCTCTGAAAACATCCTGTGCAATAAGACTACTTGAGCTGAAATCCTCCGTTACAACCCTACCCGAATCATGTTGTGAAGCAAAGTGATGCGTAAATTTTAAAATGAAGCCCCATCTCATACATGAGGCCATCTCACGCAAGACCCCCTGATGTACAATTTATTTTCTTGGTAAGCTTTATTGATCCGTCTCACATAATATAATACCATCTCATCGAAGAATTAATCTTTTTAAAAAGTCTAATGGTAGTAAATATTAAATTTCATATAAAATCTCGGAAAATAAGCCAACAAATTTTTAACAAGGTTGTATTGAAAAAAGAAAATAAAAAAGTAATAGTTAAAAGAAAACGAAAAGTAATAATTAAAGGAAAACGAAAAAAAAAAACCACACCATGCTCACGATGATACTAATCCAATGTGCACCTAAATCCAGCTACACCCTATTTCCCTCTTCACCTTCTTCTCTTTCATCAATTCTCTGACCTTAAAAACTTCCTCCCACATATTCAAACCAGCATATATATTCGACAACATAACATATGCAGATGCATCATTCGGACCAATTTTTAAAATCTCTTCAGCAGCCAACTTTGCCAAATTCAAATCTTTGTTCATCACATGACCGGATAAAAGACATTTCCACACGACTTTATTTGGAGCACAAGGAAAATTCCTCACAAGATCATAAGCTGCTTTTGTCTCACCTTTCCTCGCATAAAGAGTTACTAAATAGGCTAAATGATCCAATCTTGGAGTGATTCCAAAGTCTTTAGTCATTGAACCAAAATGGTACAACGCCTCCTCTAAAGCTCCCACGTGTGCACATGATGACAACACTGCAATAAACGTGACCTCGTCCGGGTTAATTCCATTCCTACGCATACTTTCATATATCTGTAATGCCTCTGTCATAAATCCATGTGCAGCAAATTGAATGATAGTGTTATACATGACTACATCGGGCTGAATACCGTTATTGGACATTTCAAGTAAGAGGTGCAGAGCATCATCAACCCTTCCATATTCAATCGATCCATGAATGATAGTGTTATACATGACAACACCGGGTCGAACACCCTTGTTCGGCATCTCAGATAGGAGGTGCAGAGCATCATCAATCCTTCCATCTTTGCACAAGCCATGAATGATAGTGCTATATGTGACAACATTGGATTGAATACCCTTGTTCGACATTTCAGGTACAATGCTCAGAGCATCATCGACCGTTCCATGCCTGCATAATCCATCAATCAGAGCATTATAAGCTTTAACATTAGGTCCGTAACCTGTTTTTTCAAAATCCCAAAGCAAATTAAGGGCTTTAAGAGATTGTCCCGATTTACATAGACCATCTACCACTGCGAGGATCATAACATCATCGGGCTGACATAGTTTGAAAACCAAAACCTTTTGAAACAAAGCTTCTGCCTCTGCCACTTTACCAACCAAAAAAAGCCCCCGCAGGAGAGTATTGAAAGTGGTGACATCAGGTTCAAACCAGCAGATATATTACAGCAAACCCAAGGTCTACCCGATTCAGATGGCAGCAGCAATTGATAACGATGGTCATTGTGAACTCGTTCATGGGAAATCTCCAGTGACGCATTTCGTCGAACACATAGAGGGCAACACCGTATTCTTCCATCTTGGCAACAACACTCAATAGTTTGTTGTACGCCAGAACAGAGGGTTGTGGCGACATTGCCACCATTTCGCGAAACAACCGGATTGCATCGTTTGATTCACGAATCGAGCTGAAATCGATTCTGGGTTTTGATGGAAAACGCCTCTTTTCCGTATTAAAATTGTGAGGTTTGGCAGAAAATGCTCTACGAAATAGGTGAATTGCAGAATGGGCAGCCTTTCGCCTCATCTTCTCTTTCTATAAATCAAGAATGTGCAAGGATAATCAGAAAGAAAAAAGATGGTGAAAATGAATTCTTTTTCCCCGTTAAATTAAAAAAAAAAAAAAAAAATCTTCTTCCCCAAAACCTTCAACCCCAATCAGCTACGATGTCCACATCTAAGCGGAAAGATATTGGGCCGTAGTAAATGGGCTACATTTTGGGACATAGTAAATGGGCTAAGATATTGAGCCGTAGTAAATATTTCAATAAAAGACAATCAAAATTTGATTTCTTATATCACACTCTAAAATGATAGTGTTATACATGACTACATCGGGCTGAACAGACTTTATTGGACATTTCAAGTAAGCGGTGCATAGCAAAATCAACCCTTCAATTATTCCAAATCCATGAATGCAATAGTTGTTATATTGACAATTTGCGCTTTTACGGGTAAATAGACCCTTTTTAACATAACATCTCAGCTTCTAAAATAGGTATAGAGCATCATCAATCCTTCCATCTTTGCACAAGCCAAAATGTTGATGTAAAAGCTAAATTTACAACAAAAGAAATGAAGCTATGTTCGAAATTTCAGGTACAATGCTCAGAGCACCTAAAAATCGACCGTTCCATGCCTGCATAATCCATCAATCAGAGCATGTGGATAAAATATAATATATATATAATATCCATTTTTAAAAAACAAAAATCAACAGTTTGTTGTATATACGAAAAGGAATTGGGGAGACATGATCAGTGAATTTAACGAATTAACCGGATTGCATCAGAGAAGAACGAATCGAGCTGAAAACGATTTTGGGTTTTGATGGAAAACGCCCCATTTTAGTTTAAAAGTTAAGGTTTGGCAGAAAATGCTATATATAAATAGGTGAATTGCAGAATGGGCAGCCTTTCGCCTCATCTTCTACATTTCTATATAATATATATATATATATATATATAATTATAAACAAAAAAGATGGTCTATATATATAAATTTACACATGAAATATACATATATAAAAAAAAATTCTTTCTTCCCCATATAAACCAAACACATATACACACATCAGAATCAAAATGTCCACATCTAAGCTCTCTCTATATTGGGCCTATAGTAAATGGGCACACATTTTGGGACATAGTAAACAAAAATATTTGAGCCGTAGTAAATATTTCAATAATAGACATATCAAAATTATATATCTTATATCAAATTTAACTCTAAAAGTTGGAAGAGGAGGCGAGTAGACGAGGGCAGCTGGAGGACTCGGTGGGTGATTTTGGCGGTGGTTTGTGAACGGGATCGCTTGAGAGTGGCGCGCGCAATTATTCCAAAAATAAGGAAACATTTTTTTTTTTTTTTTTTTTTTGTTTTTTTGTTAACAATTGCACTTTTCACGGTTCACGATTTTCACCGGTTTTCAACGGTTTTAACATTTGAGGTGATTCTAAAATAGCGGTTCTATACACCTCTATTGGACCGCATATAAGACGGTTCAGCCAAAATGTTGATGTAAAAGCTAAATTTAATACCAAAAGAAATGAGGCTACTCTAGGTTTTTTTTTTTTTTTTTGGACAGGTGAATTTACTCTTACCATCTTGATTAGACACTATGAAACACATTTGGACTTTTCCCCACACAAGTCAATTAAGAGTTGGTCCTGGAGATAATCTTCGGTGTTAAGCGATGAATCATTGGTTAATTATATATATATTTAATGACAAAAGCTTATATATAACACGTGTATAATTTAACATAAATTACACCCACCTTTTCCAAAAGTGTTCCAAGGATCCAAATCCCCGCATTGGTATGATATTGTGCACTTTGGACTAAGCTCGCACGAATTTATTTTTTGACATCTCCCAAAATGCCTCATATATGAAGATAATATCCATTTTAATAAACTCCTTGATCCTCTCATAATATTTCGATATGAGATATTATTTGATACCCCAACATGTATTATAGTTAATTTGGTGGTATGTCCCTTGTATGAGCAAGTAGGACTTGAACAAATGTGATTTTGATCACTCAATCATGCAAATGTCATGTGTACTTGAATATAGTAAAAGGACACGTCTCCTAAGAAACTTGTTCACCGTTTTTATAGATTCAACCCCAATTATCACTACTATTATCTTTTTATAGTGTATGTTATATTCATTTTTTTGTAATAATAAGTTATACTCTTCAATTATCACGATTAATACATTTGATTATATATTAATTAATTTTATAATTTTTTTTGTGTGAAAGGTATTATCACGAATTCAAAACCTCGAGGTTTTATGTAGTTGAACTCTAACCAATTTTATCGACAATTGAGCTGTACTTTCTACTCGGAAGGTGGGACAAAACAATTGCTTTTGGGTAATATTGTCTTTTCAATGGTATATTTACCAAACTTTTGTCTTGTTTCATGTTTGAGCGGGACTGAGCAAAAGTTCTGTGTAGTTTTTCAATTCAGTCTATTCATGAGATGGAAAGTAATAGTATCAAATTACTACTATATATATAATTAAATCATTATCCAATCATTAATTTTATACCTCTTATCCACATGTGATGTCACGTCACAAGTTATATATGCGTACATAAACCCAACAGAAGAAACACAAACACAAACAAAATAGCACTAAATGATCATCATTTAAAACTCAAATAATACTACTAGTTACTACAACTCTTCACACAAATTAATTAAGATGCATATATGTAAAATGGCTAAGGATCGGAATATATCTTCCTCCCTCTAAATTCCCCTTCAAAACGAATCTAGCTTAAAGAAAAAGAAATTACATAACATTTTAATTTAACTAAAACCAAGCCACACTAGTGCCTGTTATAAAACTTTAAAAAATATTTCAGAAGCATTTATTTTTAAAACTGTTAGATACAACTTTTTAAAAAATAAATGTTTCAATCTTTTTACTTGATTTTCAAAATAGACCACTCAAAACATCAAAAACCACAACACCTATATATCTAGCACCTAATATTACTCCCAGGATCAACTCCAAGTTGATTGCAATAATCTCTATAATACTTAACTCGAGCATTCACCGAGCTTGGACTCCCTCCATTGCACTCTATCGGCCCGTTAATAGCGCGAATCGTCGTGCCAAATCCTCGTCCAGAAGTCATAATCCCGTGGCATTGATCCATCCAAAACCAGAGCCCCGTCTTGAATGAGACGACGTGGTCTCTTGCCACAATTTCGGGGTTGTTCACGCCATCGAAACCTATGCTTTTTCCGGCTGCCCCGTAGTTATAGTTCCACGATAGCTGCAAGGGGCCTCGCCCGTAGTAGCCATTGCCTGCTTTGCATGGATATTGCCTGTTTTGCTTGTCACAATAATTGGCTGCTTTTGATGCTCCATTTATTTCCTCTATATAGCACATATCTGCAAGAAAATAAACAAAAAATGTTTTGTCAATTGGGGGAAATTTTACTTTAATGAGGGCCAGGAATATGAAAGAATTTCATATTATTTAAAGTCTGAATTTATGTAGAGGTGTAAAATTAGTTCATTTACATTAATTCCCTAACACGCCTCTCACCCTGCCTGCTATCCTTTGGGGAGAAGCCCATCGATCGAGTAGATAATTTAATATGAATTGAGTTACTTTTAACGAGATGTGAATCCAAGACGAATGTCGAAGTGAGCCTATGTAATTTCATCTCATTTAAATGTTCGAACTTGTAAAGAGTTTTGAAAATAATACATTTATATTAAAATTCTAGAGTAGGTCTATGATGAAACTTGTTCATAGTATGAAATTAATATCACTATATACACTTATCAATTGATATCATTACACTTATAAACTGAGATCATAGCATTAAATGTTATAGTTATTAAATTATAAGTATAATTGCATGAGTTTTATACTATGAACAAGTTTCACAGGAGACTTTTTGAAAATTTTAACAGAATATAACTAAAAACTTACGTCCAGTTTCATGCGTAACATGAGCAAAAAGTGCTGTAATCTCGCGCTTAGAATCATCAGCCGAGCCCACTGACCTGAAATTCGGATACGACCGGGCAGCCTCCAGGAAAGCTGCCCGGGTATAAAACCCTCTTCCGGGGCAGCCAGAGCCAGCCTGATTAGCTATCCTATTGAAAAATGCATCACTAACAGTAACGGAAACTCCGTTACTATCTCTACTATGGCCCGATGAGTAGCATGGGCCGCTTCTGCAGCCGTTACTGCAGTATGTGCCGCCAATGCCGCAGTAGCCGTATTGGCTGCAGCATTCGTTGGCAACACAGTTGCAGTTCTGGCCAGAGACCCATGTCTGAAGGGCTCCGGCTATGATAACTATGGCAAGCAGAGATGATGTTCTTGCTTGGAAGGTAGCCATTTTTAATTTGTATAGAATGTTTGAAGTATGGAAATTTGTATGATGAGTTGGTGTGGGGGTGGAAGAAAGGTAGGATTGCTATGTATTTATAGTGAGTTTGGGACTAGTATTAAAAAAAAAAAAAATAGAGTTAGTACGTACGGTCTCAAAGTGTGTGTGGTGGTATCTAACTTCATGTATTCCTTCCTCAAACTCAAAATATTTACACGAATTAATAAAATTAATAAAATAACAGTATTATATATATAAAGTACTACCTTCATCTCAACTCTTTGTTCACAGTTATTATTTTCTCATGTTTTAGAATTAATTTTTTTATTAATATTTAAAATGATAAAATAATTTTTAAGGAGATATAGAGAGAGATCTATCACACTCCTTTCTAAAAACCGTTTTATCATTTTAAATATTAAAAACAATTCATTCGCTAAAACCACTAGAAAAAATATGGTGTGAAAGAAAGAGTTGGGACTGGGACGTAGGATTAACATTTTTACCCGTTTATTTGCCTCCATTGTTATTTACACATTTATTTAATGCAACTATGCGCAAAACACAAATAGAAAGGTAAAATTGGAATAACTGCAGAATGACAAACATTTTGAGTTAAAAATTACTATTTTCTAAAAACAAAAACATTTTGGGCCGGTGGGAATTATAAATAGGTTAGAGGCTATACTAATCCCGACATTCTGACAATTCATTTCATGCCGTTGGCTCCTCAGTCGGGCGGGTTGTAAATCGAAGGATGTGTCCAAGTGGCAGACACTTGTGGGAGAGAACCAACATGATTCAATCCCCATGACAAACACCCCATAATATTTCAATGGAGAATTTGTCCCACACGGGGTTCGTACCTGCGTTGCCGGAGGATTTCTCCCTACATCACCACAAGCTTTACCAACTTGGCTATGCCCTTGGGGGCTTCATTTCATTTTTTAACGCATATATATGTGATTTACTTAAGCCGCGTATCCCAGGTTATCCTGGGTTTGGTCTTATATACACCAGGCGTACTGTTTATTTTATATTTTTATTTTTTAAATATATAATTTATTGTATTGAAATATATAATTTATTTATATTAAAACATACAACTTATTTTTATGAAACAAGTTGTGTATTATAATGGAACAAGTTTATGTTTCAAAATTACACTATAAGTATAAGGTATGCACAAGGGACTCACTCAAAAGAATTTGGACTATATGTTCATAAAGAAAAATGATGACCTGGTCAATGAACAGATCAGTTGACCTAGTCAAGCCCTAAAATCTCTATCTGAGGGATTAAATAATTGAAATTTAAAATTTAAAATTAGAATTAATGTTCTTGTCAATTAGTGTTTAGCTTATTCGAGTAGTAATTCAAGAATCATTCATGCTATAAATAATCAAAGAACATAAGTTGAATTCGTTGGTTGCTATAATCAACTATATATTGATTCAGGTCCGTGAGTTCACTATTAAATACTTGGTCTACTTATATATGAATCTTGTCAGATTCTACAATGCATCAATCTTTTTGTTATCTTATTTAATTTAAATTAAAGACTAAGAAGTCTCTGTCCTAAATAACTTGTTTTTATCCAATCTTTGAACAGCAAAAAACAAGAGAAATAGACAAGATAAAATTTAGGATGAAATGTTAAAGAAACACGGATCGTTGATTTAATTATCCAAAAACAACAACGTTTTTATATCCGATAAAATCTATTTGAACGCAGGTAACACTTTATTTAATTAACGAGTGGCAAAAATTTAGATAACTCAAAATTAGAAAATTTAGTCCAGACGTGTTGCAAAGTGTCTAATTGTCCACAGTACAAATAAATTAATATATATATATATATATACTCTCATTTCTAATGCATTCATAATTGACAAATTAATAAATCAAAAACTCTCATACCATTACACTTATATAGAGTGATACCACTGCTCTTATAAATTTAATACTATATAACATTTATAAATGTAATAATATCAGTTGATAAGTGTAGTGATATTAGTTTGTAAGTATTGTAGTGGTATAAATTTCATACTATGAACAAGTTTTACCCAAAACTTACTCTTAATAAATTACCACACACAATCAAATATAGAAACATTACTTTACGCCTTATAACCAATCATAGAATTCAATCTCATCTAAAAGTTTTAACTTGTAAAGGTATATGAAATTAATCCGTTTATTTAATTAATTTCCTAACACGTACAAACATTAATTTATTACAGACCTCCTTCGTCATGAGAGTGTACAAACTTTCATTTTCTCACACGCAACTGATTGGGATTTAAACCAAAAAGGTCTTATAACTTTGCACATTTATTGAAAAGATCCTGTATATATAACTTGTTCTAATTTAGTCTCATATGTATTCAATTTGTGCCGATTTAGTCCCAAATCGCCGGAGACTAGTCAAACCAGCCAAAAACGATGTTTTTTTGGGGCGTGTACCTAATTTTGATCGGGAAACGTTGTATCACGTGTTGATTTAGTCCCAAATTGGGGGCGTGTATTACACACGCTAAAAACTACGTCGTTTTTTCTTTGGTTTGTATTACACAATTTGGGAAAATCTACACAAATCGTTTTTGAGACTAAATTTTAATATACAGACCTTTTTCAATAAATATGCACAATTTGAGACTTTTTGATTTAAATCCGATTAGACATCAATTTGAAAACATTTATTGAGCCTAAATTAAATAGACATAATTTTTCTTACATCACTCTTTATTCTTTTAACAACGAAAGGATCAGGGTCAAAAGTTGACTTATGGGTCTCTATTTTGATTTAAATTCTTCCCAAGGTTGCCATTATACATCAATTCGAGTGAAAAGATTTATTCAAGGCCTATAGGGCCGTCTTGAACGATACCACGGGATCTCTAGCCACGATTTCGGGGTTGTTCACTCCGTCGAACCCTATGCTTTTGCCGGCGGGGCCATAATTGTAATTCCACGATATTTGAAGAGGGCCTCTACCGTAGTAGCTAGCCCTTGTTGGGTGCACAAGGCCATTGTTTGTTAGTTTCATCGCAATAGTCTTTCGATTGCCCGTCCTTCTCTACCCTAGAGCACATATTTGCATGGAAAAAAAATATATTAAGATGTTATTTTTATTAATTACTTATGTTTATTTGCGGGGATTTTTTTAGGCCAATAATTTTAAGGGATTAGAAATGTAGGACAATATGTTTTAAAATTTGTAAATAAAGGAAAATATGTTTTAAAATCTGTAATGTAGGACAATCAAGCTTGATAAAGCCTAAATCAGGCTGAAATTTTGCAAGATTGTCCAAAATTTATACATTTTGAAAACATAGTGTCCTATATTTTTGAGTCCTAAAATATGTAAATGTAGGATAATCATGCAACTTACTTGACATTTCAGTCGATTATGGCTAATTCGGGGTTGGATTGTCCTACATTATAGATTTTAAAACATATTATCCTATATTTATATTTTTTAAAACATATACTTCTACATTTTCAAGCTCGTAGAATTTATTGTTCTTAAAATACAACCACCTTAAATTACTGAAATAAAAAAAATATTTTTCTCTTTATTTGTGTGTATATAAATATGTAATGATAAAAATTAGTATGTTTTATCATTCGTAGCTCGGTGCATACAAACTATGTCATATATTACGTAACGTTAAGGTTTATTGACTAAATTGAAAAGTCGTGTTTTGTTTTCACTTTTAATTTTAATGAAATCATCAAAATTTTGAATGTGTGTCTGCATATTGAGAGTGGGTCTCATGTGCACCCGGATGCACCGTGCACTCATTGTGCATTTTAGAAGCGTGTAACTATACAAAATAGAAATGTGCAACTATTCCAAACAGAAACATGCAACTATGTTCCCATATTAACAGTTGCATTTTTCTGTGTAAATAAGTCGCACTTTTCAGCATAACAAGTTTCACGCTTCTAAAATACGTTATAAATCTTACCACAAGATCTTGGAAAAGAATATATCATCTTTTACCGCATATTGATGATGCAAGAGCGTATTATTCCTAAATTAAAATGGAAAAAATAAATCGTACATGTAACATGATATTAAATTTAGGAAGACCAGGTAACGAATAAGGACAAGGATAACCAAGGACCACGTGTTACAATAAAACTTTTAATATAAATACAATAGCGTAAATTAGTTCATCAACTACTCATTAAAAGCTACTCTTATATACTCCCTCTATTTTTTAATAGATGTCATTTCAAAAATTTTTAAGATAAATTAAGGATATTTTTTTTCAAAATTAACCTTAATTATTATTATTTAAATATTCTTAACAATAATTGTTATTGGCTGAAAAAATATACACAACATTTTTATAGGAAATTTAAAATTTGAAATTGCCATATTAAGGGCAAATATGAGATAAAGGGAGATAAAATCTCAGAACGACATCTATTTTAAAAATATTTCAAAAGACTAAAATGACATCTAATTAAAAATAGAAGGATCTAGTATATAATTGGATAACTTGTTCAAGTTTTATTAATTGATACTCAAGCAAACTTTTAACAAATTATTATAAATACTTATATATATGTGTGTGTGCAGTGTGTGATAAAATATTTTTCATCCCATAACTTTACATTTTTTTTTTCCAAATGGTCCCAAAATTGTTAAAAAATTCAATTTAGTGCCATAACTTTTGACATTGCTCCATTTTTGTCGGAATTTAAAAAACTCACCGGAATTTATCACGTGCAAGTCATGTGCTAATTAAATATATATGGGGGAATCAGCCTTTCATAAAAAAAAAAAGGGGGAATCTAGCCGCAAACATGAACTGGATTCTAGGTGGAATTAAATCCGACCGCATTTAATTTTTAAGACACATGCATGGAACTGAATTTCCACACAAGCAGCCACATCAAAATTTCCGTCAGATTTCCCCAAATTTAATGAGCACATGACAAAAACGACTTTTTTTTTTTAAGTTTCGACGAAAATGGGACGAAAATTGAGCAATATAAAAGCAGTAAAGTTACGGGGATAAAAATGCATTTATCCATATAAATGTACTAATTAACTCTTGCTTTCATTATTTGTTGTTTTTTCTCTAGTATTGTGATGTGTCATTGAATAAAAAACTACTACGTAACAAAAAAGTTAATTGTAATAGCTGAAAATTCCAATAATTATATAATCATCAACAAATTAAAAAACTTACGTCCAGTTTCATGCGTGACATGAGCAAAAAAGGCCGCAATCTCCCTCTTAGCATTATCAGCTCCGCCGCCGGTCCCAAACCCCGGGAACGAACCGGCCGCCTAGAGAAAAGCCAAGCGCGTGTAGAATCCCCGTCTGGGGCAGCCAGACGGGGCCTTATTAGCTATTCCATTAAAGAAAGCATCCGTCACAACATCAGAAACTCTAACTCCGCCACTTTATGAGGCAAAGCACGGTGCGCAGCCGCAGTTCTGGCCGGAAACGCATTTTCAGGCTGCCAGAAGTACGCGAGAACGGCGGAGACAGTGAAGAAATTCATTTTTATGGAAATGGGAAGATATTTGCATTGGAAAGATTTCCTGGTTTAAATAAGCTTTGATTCTTGGCAGGGCAACAGGAATGGATTTGTTCAGATGCCTTGCCTCAATTTTTTTGTTATGATAGTATTATATATACTTTTTTTAAAAAAAATATATATTCTTTAAAATTAGTAAACATCAATATTAAATAAAATATTTTATTTTCAACTCAATCAATTCAGACTCCTACTGTTATTATTATCAAGTCCATTAATTTCTTTGCACAAGTCCATAATTCATGTGTCCAAATGTTGGATGAAGCTTGTCCGGATAAGAAAATCCTAATTTTGGATGCTATTGTATGAATTTGAATTAAATTTTAATTTAGCAGTGATGATAGATCATATTTGAACAAAGTAATTTTCTTATGATTTTCACATTGATATCATATGCATCATCATTTGCTAAGTTTAAAGAAACAATTGTTTTGCATATAGAACTGTTAAAATTATTTTTGTATTCATATGATATGTAAGGGGACATAATTTTTTTTTCTTTTTGTGTTTTGGCTGGACATAAATTATGTGTCCTAACTGAAGGGCAATTGTGTAATTTCAGGTGTTTTTAGTGCTGGGTTGCTTTTTATTTCTTGCAATATATAATTTAAATAGATTATCTAGTAGTTTTATTTATCTGGTTTCTAAAAATATCAAAAGTGGAATACTGCTTTGTTTATATTAACATCACGTTAGAAGTTTTGGTCGTATAAATCCAATTGAGATGATGAATGCATGGTTGAATAGTTGAATGAAGTTGATGAGTTCGGCTAAATGTAGGATAATCATGCAACTTATGTGATATTTTCAATCCAATTTGGACTTATTTGAACTTGATTATCCTACATTTACAGATTTCAAAACACAATGTCCTACATTCATATGTCCCGTAAAATTATCCATAAAACATAGACAAAAACTAGTGTGAAACGGTCTCATGCATGAAATGGAGACAATCTAGCATAAATCAACACTCACACCTCCCATAGTGTGCATTAAAGCATAAATACTCAAATTATGCTCCGTCTCACTGTGAGACCGTCTCATTCAAGTGTGTCTCTAAAACGAGGTACACTTGCGTGAAACGGTCTCACGATGAGACGGAATATAATCTGGACATTGACGCTTTAATACTTTGGGAGGAGTAGATGTCGATTTGTGTTAGGCAATACTCCGTCTCATGCATGGACCAATCTCGTACGAGTTTTTGTCATAATACAATATTCCTCAATTATTTATGAAGTGCAACCTAACCTCTCAAAATAAATTTATAATGCGAACTTGTAAATGAACTTGGTCATAAAAACTGTCAACGGAAATAATATAAATTAATCAATTTCACATCCCTCCACGAGAATTTGAACTTTTAAATGAGATAAAATTATTTAATGCTATCAAAGTTTTTAGCTTACGCCCAGATACTGAGTTCGATTTCTACTGAAAACAATTTCACATATTAAATTGTCCATGAGTAAAAGGGAGTGTTACGGAAATAATATAAACAAATTAATTTCACACATTTTTACAAGTTCGGATTTTTATATAAGATTGATTTATATGCTTTATATCAAAACCTTGCTACCTCCCAGAAATTTTGCTGTGATAGCAACCAAATCAAAACCAATGTGCAATGTACAATACAGAACTATATTATTCGATTGTCCATGAGTAAAAGGGAGTGTTACGGAAATAATATAAACAAATTAATTTCACACATTTTTACAAGTTCGGACTTTTAGATAGGATTGATTTATATGCTTTATATCAAAACCTTGCTACATCCCAGAAATTTTGCTGTGATTGCAACCAAATCAAAACCAATGTGCAATGTACAATACAGAACTATATTATTCAATGCATTTCACCCTTTTCCCTGCGATCTCTTGAAAAATAATGAGGAAAGTTTCATCAAGAAATTACAGTTGCATTTGACCACTTTGCTCAAGAAATTACAGTTGCCTTTTTACCAATAGCACCTAATATAGCCGTTTCCTACAATCTGCTGCACCGCATAAGCAAGCCAACTGTTGTATCTTGCCGTCCTGGTCAAGCACGCTATCAAGTTCATAGCTGTAGTCATAGGTAAGTTCCTACACAAACAAGAGCCACAGTTGTTTCATGAATCAATAGAAGCATTTAGGTTTCATTTGGATTGAAGGTTTCGATTAGATTAGAGAATTTAAGGTGAGGATTTCAAATAACTATAGTCCAAAAAATCGCCTTGAATATAGATCAGAATTAGAGTGATATTGAATTCAAGATTTTATTAATTTTGTACGACTATATAAACGCATAGAATGACAACATGCATTTTTGTCAATTGGATCACTACAAGAAAATAATGCATTGCCTACAAAATTTTTCAATATTTTTCCAATACGCTTACGAAATTTCCAACAAAAATAATTTCGTTCTTAAATAGTAAGACTTGCCTACAATTTGCCTACAATTTTTTTTTTAATTATATAGGTTATTTTTAAACTACAAATATAATTGCCTAGGAAACTATTTGTGTAGCTAAATTTGCCTATGAAAATTACAAATGTGCAGGTAGATTGCTCGTAGGTAATTTATTTGGCTAGAAAATTATTTTTTGTAAGTATTTGTTTCAAAGATTATTCTAAAAATTAGTAACAAGTCATAGACAATCCTCACTTTTTAAGTACCAAATTATTTTTGTAGGAAAATTTCGTAGCCATTTAAAAAAATTAGGCAATTCTTCATTTTCTTGTAGTGGATGTTCGATAAACATGCAGAAAAAAGTGGAGAAAGAACCTTGAGTGGCGGTATATTGTCGGCTGCTATTAACATCACCCTTGCAAGGTTGAAATCGTGATGATTACTCAGCACGCATTGGACAAACAAATTAGGGTCGCAGCTATGATTGATAAACCTGGCAACATTGCCAGTCTCTCCAGCATCGATGCAGAATGGCACACTTTCTGATGCCTCTTCACAATCCTTTTGCAAGTGAGACGGCAAAGATACATCTCTTAACCGACTCTGGAGAGTAAAATAGAAGCATTTAATCATCCATAGAAGGAAATGAAGCACAGAAATAGTTAACTGACATTGGCACGAGGCAAGTGTTTATTCTATGCTACCCTGCAGGACACAACCCAATTGTGCTATAATGTGTTGTATTTTACTATACATTAAAGCATGCAGTACAACACATTAGAGCAAAACTGCACAGTGCCCTGCAAGGTAGCATAGAAAATTCCGAGCAAGCTAGCATAAGTATATTACACAAGAATGTTACTTTTGTTGATATGAATTTGATTTGTTTACCTGGAACCACTTCATCTAAAAGCTTATTATATAATTTTTAAGGATTAATTGCATTAAAAATCACGACATTTTCACATTTTCTCAATTACCATACATGTTTTTAAAATTCGCAATTCGATACAAACTATATAAATTTTGTAATTGTATTATATGACTATATTCCGGCAACTTAGCTAACCTGACAGCCGGACTTTTTTTTAAATATTTGCAAATAAATTCACTACCTTTTGCTATTGTTTCAAGTTAATCACATCCTTTTATTTTTTTGCAATTACATACACTGACACATCAGCAAGACTTGCCAGAAATAGTCAAGTAATAGAATTGCAACAATTTAAAAGGTCATGTATCGAATTGCGAACTTTTTAAACCATATGTTAAATTGAAAAAAAGTGAAAAGATCGTGATTTATTTTGCAATTAATCCTATCAGAATTAACAATTATTATCTCTAAAATAAAGGATGGTTTGAGCACCTCTCGTCCTTCCAGTCCTTTCATTGTTTGCAAGCAATCTATGTCGAAAACATAACTGTTATCAGTTGCAGGGCTTAAATCAGCAGTTCTCCTTAGAAGGCCAATGTATTCACATATAGGAGCACCAGAAGGTATGTTGTCCCAAGATCTAACACCCCAACCCATCTTTGGTGTACGGAATACCTATCAATGTCAACATGTGTTAAGAAAATAAGTACAGCAAGATCGTCTTTCGTAGAATATAAAGATAATAAGTACAAGAATGGCATTTTTTATACTAAACCTCCAAACGAAACTTCAGCCCCTTTTGGGAGGTCTTATTGACACATTCAGGCCCACATCTGCAGTTTGGACCACATTCAAATACAACGGCCTTCGCTTCAACTAGTCTGGCAAGTGAAATGGAATTAAAATTATCAAAACAGTAAATAGACAAAGTGATAACGTTTAAGATGATAAATCAATTATATAATCTCAAATGCACTGAATACAATAATAAAACTCAGGACGAATCCTACTCAGAACTAGTGCCAAAGGCTCGAAAACACTCTTTGGATGCTGTCCACAAGCAACTTTATTAAAATTAATAACCCAACTATAATAATTATAGCGAGGCATTTTGTAGGCCCGCACCTAAGGCATGGCAATTTAAGGACAGTTTGTTTCCATTTCTGGAAAATGTAGGGCATTAAATTTTTTGGCACAAATGTAGGACCACAAAATTTTAATTTTCTCAAATTTGGGCCCATAAAATGGGCTGCATGTGCACAGAAGAAAATAATTATCGGCATACATTTGAGCCAAAAAAGAAAAAGTTAATGACTACATTTGCCACAATTGAAACATATTGTCCTTAAATTGTCACCCCCATAAGTTACGCGCATACAAGAAAAAGGGTAATTCTTGGTGGGCAGATTCTGCCCTGGGCAGAAAAGGCTACTTTAGACTTGGTGGACTTGATTGAGGGCAGATTCTTGGGTGGGCTTGATTGAGGGCAAAGGCTTTTTAATGATTCTGCCCTGGGCAGAATCTGCCCATTTAGCACCTCCCCAAGAAAAATTCAAGTGAGTGTAGGAAATCTTAGATGAGTAATCTTAAGATATATTTTAGGAAAGCTAATGCAGGAAATCAGGACTAATAATTTGTCCCTAAATTTAAGGCTCCATCTGGATGGGTGGATTTGAAATTCAAGGATTTCACACAAAAATCACCACTCTCCAATGGATTTACAAATACTTAAATTTGAGTAGCTAGTTAAAAATGAAGGGATTTCAAATCCTCATCAAAACCTAGTCATTTGAAATTTCCTCCTCTTTACCCCTCCCTCTCTCTCCCCCCTTCACTCTCTTCCTATCTCTCTCATCTCTTGAACATTCATAATTTGAAATATATGCATTCTTACATATATTATTTTTCAAATCCATTCATTTCAAATCCTCCCTATCCAAATGGAACCTAAGGGAATTAGTTATAGACTTTCCTTATTTAGTGTAACAAAATTGTATATATACGCTAGAATGAGTTGTAAATGAATGAATATAATTTCAAAATCTTTCTTCAGAATGAAAAGAAGAAACTTCAAGCCGAAGTGATTTAAGACTCTTCTCTACCTTACGAGATTCCATTTGCGTACAAGTCGAAACAAATTGATAGAGGCAAGGGTTGAAGAAGAAAAATCAATAACAATAGTATCAAGTGGACTGAATACGATTGAGGCTTTGATCACGTCGAAGAAAATTGCAATAGATAAACTTTACAATACAATACTTGAAAATTAAATCACTCAAACTTTATATGCCGGGGGATTGTTACCTTCCTTCATTTTTGTGCACATATGGAAAATCACCTCCATTGAGTTTTGCACAAGCACAACTTTTAGGATTGGTACAGGTTCCTTGACAGTTGCATCCCATTGGAATAGTTGTAGGGACATTTATATTCTCACCAAATTTTATATCCTTGATATAGACAAATGCTAAATTTCGATGTAAGAAAAAATTACAAATGTCAGTGAAATTGAAAAGTCACTTTATACAAGAGGAGATAATCAATGAGAGTTTAAAAGCAAAGAACACCAAGGCAAGAGTATATAACAATATTGAATCAGTGCGAGCGCTATAGTAAAAATGCTTCAAGAATATATGTGTAGGGTAAGTTTGTTTTGGTCTATGCTGAAAATCTATCATGTGCCCTCATCCCACAACAAACAACCGATTATGTGGGATTAAAATGTCAATCCCAGCCTATCCTGGTCAATCCCGCGAACCAAACGGGGTCTTAGTGATTTCTGTTTTGGCTTTTAAGTGACTTTTAAAAACTGTTTTTGAAATCATGGGGATTTTGAAACCCTAATAAATAGTAAGGTGTGTGTGTTTTGAGTTTTTTAGTAGGATGAGATTTAACTTATGTCAAATCAATGTGTAAGAGTGAATGAAATTGTATTATTATATTATTGTTAAGTGTGATTGAAATGATTGAATGATGTGAATTATGATTTAAATATATTAAAGTGTAAGGAGAGAGAATTGATTGTATTGGAAAGTTGTGACAGTAGTGGTTTTTTAAAATCGGTTTCAAAAATCCCGAACTAGAACTGGCTTTAAATTTCCAAACCCAAATCCTGGTTTTTAAACCCAAAAAAGACACACCTTAAGGTCTTAAATATAAAAAGAATAACATAGAATATGCAATGATGCTATCATATCCATTTAATGTGATGAGGGAAACTCTGACCATCACTTGGAAAAATAATAAACTAAAAGGTAGATGGTGATTCTACATTGATTTCATACTTAACTTAGGTCCAAATCATATGATCCAACTAACCTGGTGGTGAAATGGGAGGATCATCAACTAAATTGGTAACAGGAATGGGAAAATTCTCCAGGCCATTAGAAATATCTTCACAAACCAGCCTTCAAATAAGAAAATGAATCACTTTACAAATGATGAAAGCACAGGGAATGCTAGGTGTCATAAAAAATTGGAAATAAATGTCGGCTATACCCTCTTAATTCTGATATAGATTGAGGAATACGGCCACGAGTAAAATAAACCTATAACAAGTATAGAAAGTTACAATTAATAATTTGTAGAATTGAAGTTACATAGTAACTATACAACCTCAAAATAAGTGTAAAGTTGGCATGACTATATAAGAAGCTATAGTCGATCGGATAGTTCATAGAATATATCATATATGGCGTATAATAGCAGGCTGTGTAGTAAGAAAAACAGCCATATATGTGGGAAGGTGCTGATATGTGGCAATATGCGCAGACTTGAAAAGAATTGTTTTAAGGGAAATTTGGTAAAGATCGAAGAAACTGGCAAACAACGCTGCTGGCCCTGTATGCTATGTATATCCCCCTTTTTTCTTTGTGAACTTATCTCTGTTGCTGCATTTTTAATAATGCTGAGTTTTAATCCCCTTCTTTTTTTGGGTTGAGATTTGACGAAATATTGATTTATTTAAGATTATATCTCCTAGATATATATAGCAAGAGATTTGCATATCTTGATTCAGATTTTCTAAGAATAGGCTGATTTAATCTTAAATAAATGAAAATTAAGGGGGTGTTTGGTTTACGGGACTGGATTGATTAGGTGTGAAAGGATTGAGTGGGATTGAGTAAGATTAGATTGATTGGACTGGATTTGTTTGAATCAAGATATGTGTTTGGATTGTAGGATTGGATTGAGGGATTGGATGGGACACCTATTGAAATGTCATAAATAACCTTAAATTGAATTGAAACAACCACACTTCATTCTTGTGTATCTATTCAAACAAACAATTGAAGGACAATTGTAATATTGCATTTGGGATATATTCTATCCCACTTTTCACATGGGATTGACATAGGGATTTAATACATCTATCCGAGCTTAAAGTATATCATGGACCCTCATCTCACAAACCAAATGGTGGATTAGTTTGGATTAAAACCAAATGGGGCGTAAATATATATAGCAAGAGATTTGTATATCTTGATTCAGATTTTCTAAGAATTGGCTGATTTTCAAGTTAAACTCTACTCTTTGGGCAATAGAGAAAAGAAAATGTGAATACAAAATCAGAACATCTCAACAGATAATAACATCAATTTCAACAAATGTTTCAGGTTATAGATGTATATATGGATCACAAACAGGCTGCTTATTTATATACTATGTTAAATTGCAAAAAAACCTCCTCGAGTATTCTCCAAATTACCAAAAGAACCTTCTAGTTTGAATTAATTACAAAAAGAACATTAGTATTCTTCATATATGCATTGATTGTTTTCATCGTGATTTTGCATTACTCGTCAGTCAAACAAAATTTTAAGTCTTTTTAGGGGTATTTGGTAATTAATTCAAAAGACAACTGGTAATCTGAAAAAACCTCTAGAGGGGTTTTGCTAATTTTCTATATACTATTTGCAAGTATAACAAGTACCTCTTTTGTCATTAGAGGTGACTGTCCCCCAAGTCGCTTGAGTCGGAATTTGTAAACTGTGAAGCCAGCTACACCTTTTTCAGCCCAATATTTAACAACCTGCAAAATGAAGGAATTAAGACTCCATGCATATCAAAGTATACTTTTACCATAAAAAACATAGCTACCTTATATAAGCCATCATAGGTGTAAACCTTCTTGACAACGCTATCTTCACACTTATGCCCACGAACTACCCTAACAGATACAGATCCCTCCATAGAGTTCTGTGTAAGTTGTAAAATCAATCATTCAAAGTTAGCCACAGGTGTTTTCACAAATTTTCGTTGCCAAATAAATGTAAGATAAATAAATGTATATAACATCTTGAGGTTATCCTGTAGCATCTAGATACCATCGCAATTAATTTTTAACAGTAAATGCACGTGTATAGTTTTGTTGGAAACAAAGTTTCCATGTTTAGCTTTAAAGTCTGTAACATGTTATTTATTATCGTTAACGGATGAACTAAATTTACGGGCTTCAAGTTAAACAGCAAAGTTAAATAAACACTGTTAAATACACTTGTGGTCAATAATAATATCCTTGCCTTGAGTGCCAAATTGCCTCGTATGAGCTCTTGGTCTTGAACTTGACTTTTATCTCCCAATAAGTTGTTACCTCCTTGACCAGTGTACACAATTTCCTCACAATTATCTAGATCATCTTCATATTGGCCAGACAATACAATGGATATAGCAAGTGGAAACTTGTAGTTTTTCAAATCCTGCAAAATCCAATGTGGGAAATGAACAAGAAAATAAATTGTCAGTTCCTAATCACAAATTATATTTTACATTTTCCCATAATTCTACATTTGATTAAAATCCCACTAACAAACTAATATTTGATGAGATATCCACTGCTGAACATGTATTTTCTACTAACCACAACACAAAACAAAATTCTATAAAGACATAATATTTGTCTTCCAAATTTATATAACCTCTACTTTTCGAAATATCAACATACATTTTCAATCTCTTTGTTCTTTCAAACGAACTATTAGAATAAATTATCCAAAAACAATCTGGAAACAAAACCAAGCATTACATACAATAAATAAAAAACCAAATTGCTAAAAAAGCAAATTGTAAACATAGAATAATATTTGTAAACCTTGCTTAAACCTTCTCATGTAATTAATGGTCATAATAAATTCAATTTCAAACATCATAGCATTATCATCTTTCATTATGAACCCACAAGAATTGTAAGCATGAGGGCATATGCAACATTATACGGGATCAAATTTACCGCTGCCTTTTTTGCTTTTCGAGAAGTTTTCCCAATGTAGTCGATTCCACTCTGCCAGTGGTGATGAATACCAACAGCAACCATCTCACACCGTGACAAAAATTGATGACCAACATCAATACCTACCAACAAAATTGACGTCATAAATTACCTGGCCATAAACCAGTTAACAAAAGATCACAAGTTGGATAATCTAATTTACGATAAAGGCAGTAATAAAATTGGCTTAAGACGCAGAAAGTTAAAAGAACCTCAAACAAAAATATATTTTGATGCCTTCAGTTATTTAGGGATAAACCAGCATGGAACTATATATGAAAACATATTATTTCATGAATATGAAAAGGCAATGTGAAAAACTCTTGAAGAAGATATTCATTGAGAGGCTACGTTGCACCTCCAATAGCTACACAATTTCTACAAGCATAAAATCGCATGTGCAACTAGATGTTAAATATACACGAAATAATGAGTGGAATATTTTTTTCTTTCAAGCAACTTTGAGGCAACTGAAGTTATAGCACCATTTCCACCAACCTGGGAGGGCGCCAATTATTTTCTCTGAGTACAAAATTGTGTTATTCTTCTTCATCTGCCATTTTGTTAGCAGAAAAAGAAACACGTAAGCATGAATAAGTCAATAGAAGGTAAAAAAGTGAAACAGAAAAATGCACAGACAGTTACTTAAAATATATGTGCTTCTGGAGGATATCTGTGAAAATGTTGTTAAAACAAATGCATTTCAACTTTTATTCATGAGTAAATGATATACAGCTTAGCAATGTGTAAATTATCATTCAAGTCATTACAATATTCGGAACATTAAGTTTTAACACAAGTTAAACAACTATACTAAACATGCAAAACAACTACTTCAATTAAATTTAAAGAGGAATAGAAGGAATGCCTCAGAAGTAGCCTTGAGATCAGGCCGTGCCACCTTCCTTTTAGACTCTTCTTCTGTCTACAAATGTTTCCAAAAAGAAGCCAAGTTTAGAAAATCTTGCATCCTTATATCATTAAAACTAAACAAAAATGGATATAATGAAAAATCAAATGCAACAAATTGCTTGCAAACCATGGAATTCGAACGCCTTTTCTTGCTCTGTTTGGTATCAACTTTCTTCATCATGCACCGATTCTCTTCCTACAAAATTGAGGGCAATCATAGGTCACAAGTTAACGATTGTTTCAATTTTCTTCAAATTGGGCAACACCGAAAGAGAAGATATCATATATGAACTACACTGAGTCAACGAAATTGCAATAAATGTTAAATGATGCTTCAATCTAAAGAGCTCAAACTATTTTTCCCCTTTTCTGAGAGCACGACAGTTTAGTACAAGAGGGCTCTACTAATCAACAAATACAAAGCAGGGGAAATTTTCGACAATTTCCATTTCCATTTCTCTAATCATAAATTAAATTAAACATATATCGGAGACATTCAATCCATTACTAAATCAAAAATGCAGGAGGGAAATTAACCTGAACAAAATAGAGGTAGTGCTTGTTGAAAGTCCTGAGCGTCTCAGTAACCCTCGCGTAGGCGTTCTTGTCGTCGGAATCAATGGGCGAAACAACGACGTCGTTTTTGGCCGATTTCCCATTCTCAATTGCCTTCCTTTTCTTCCCCACTTTTCGTGAAGCTTCCCCCCTTTCAGCACCACTCGACTTCTCAGCTTCAATAGTCATCAATCTCGCACTCCGCCGCCGAACGGAGCTCCCAGACCCGGCAGCATTTCTCGGGTCGGGTTGTTCGCAGAGCACGGCCATTGTTAAGGTGAGCGGCTCTTTTACTTGATTTTGAATTTCTGGCAAATAAGAAATATTTATGACAGAATGAGGGTTTAGCGCTTAATATATAAGCCGAGAAATCATAATGAAGTGAGTTTCAATCAGCTTAATTAAAATGATTTTTTTTTTTTGGTATGTTAATGGTAGACAAATTAGAATTAAAATTTTGTGATGTCTAGATATATTAAATGGGCTGATTTTAAATTTCTAGAATTAAATTTCATTTTAAAAGGTGATGTCTAGAGATATTAAATGGGCTGATTTTAAATTACGGGATAAATATTTAAAAAATAAATTAGAAATTCAAAATAGTTATGGTACAATATGGTGTAATTAAAATACATTATACTCTAATCACATCAAGCAAATTTAATAAAACACTATTTAATACGTAATGCCTCTTACTACTTAACATTTTTATTCATATATGTACTTAGATGTTAATTTTTAACTCATTTCATCTAAAATATGTACGACAAAAAATATAAATTATTATATAATTATTTAAAATTGAATTAGAAAATATTAAATGTGGTTTGGAATTAACTCATTTGGGCTTAGCCTTATAGATCTTTTGGACTAAATATTTGCACCCAAAATAGCGGGGATTTAAACGGGTTAGGAATCCTAGCCCCAATCCTTTTTTTTTTTTTTAAACTGGTCATTTCCTATAAGTCATTACCATTTTAACATCTCTAACTATATCTAACAACTTTAAGAAAAAATAGAGCAGGTCTTCGATGCACCAGGTGCACCATGCATGCAATTTAAGTGTATTTTTAAAAATATGCAACTTATTTTATTGAAACATGCAATTTTTTATATTGAAACATGTAACTTTTTCAGTGAGAACAAATTGAATATTCTAGTATAACCAAGTTGCTTGCTTAAAAAATATACTTGAATTACACGATGAACTTGGTGCATATAAAAGTTTGCCTAAAATAATGCTTTTATACTATTTTATTGAATTTACAAGCACACACTATATTTATGGCCGCTGGATTGAGGATGAAATTTTCTCCAAGTAGGGGTAAATCGAGGTTTGATTCCCATGTTTCCACTTTTGATATTTTATTGGTGTTTCACCCTTCTAAATTTTTAATATATGAACTCAGGGTATTGTGGTCCGTTGGATATTTTTTTATTATTCCACGTGTCATCCATTTCGTGTTATGAAATACAAAATGGAACACCAATTATAAAATAGATGATCTCATTCCGGTTAATCGGGTATCAAATCGATTTCATCACTTTACTATATTTTATATTTTAGTGTTTCTTCATAATTAAATGCATAATAATTAGACAAACATTTGGTGCACCAGTTGCACCTTAAAGTTAGTGTACAACAAATATTTTAATGAAAATAATTAGAGGGAGTTTTACATGAAACAAAGCTCCACTTTAACATCTACTCTCACTTTGTTTTAAAACATGATTTGGGTGGGATCATAAGCCCCACATACAATATAATATAGTGATAGGGACTCATCTCACGGGTGAAAATCAGAGAAAAAAAAATTGGTCCCATAATTTTTCTTTTTTTTTTTTTCCCAAAAATAATTAGCTATTAAATTTTGATCACATAACTATGTTGATTGTCCAATTTTTGTCTCATTTTCGTTGAAAACATAATTTTTTTTTGTATTTCGGTCATGTGCAAGTCACGTGCCGATTAAAGTTTATGGTTTTTGAGCTCGTACCTGACGTGAACGCTGACTATTAAACAAAAATTCATCTCCAAAATATATTAAGCTCTGTTCTTGCACAAGGCATGATCTCTCTTGTCCAAGAAATTAATCACAGCATCATCTCCGCAATGTACATGACCAAATGCCAATACAACACATCCCTTTCTTAAATTTTCATACGAAATCTATTTCAGTAAAATGAGTCGAAGGGCATCTGCTTCTGCAATTGAGCTGATTCGAAGAGGAATTGGGGTTAAACCTTCTCATGAATTTGGTAATTTTACTCAACCATTCCCTTTCTTCCGTTTATAAATTTACAGAATTTTGGTCACAAAGATAGGCGAGACACACTTGCATGAGACAATCTCACGGTGAGATGGACCATAATTTGGGCATTGACGCTTTAACACTTTGGGAGGGGTGGGTGTAATTTGTGCTAGGTTGTACTCCGTCTCATATGAGTTTTTGTCTTCATTGAAATGGGAAAAATGCCCACAAATGCTACCGCTTGTGATTTGCTTCCTATGTTAGAAAATTTTAGCTGGAAATTAACCTAGTGTTTATGCTTATTATAATACAATCCTTCAAGGCTTGTGTGATGATGGAAGATGTAAAGATGCCCAATTCTTACTTGATGAAATGGTAAATCTAAAAATATCTTTAGATGGTGTTATTCTCAATATATTGGTTGATGCGTACTTTTGGTGGATGGATAAATAAAGAAAGTGGACACACTTTTGGTGGATTTAGGGAGTATTTATTAGTAAGCCTCCCTTTTTTTAAGAGAGATTTTCCATCAAACAATATTGTATGCGGACACAACTCTTTCTCCCCCACCTGTTTTGCAACTGTTTCAACTAATTAGTTGCGGAATAACGCAAACTTTATGAATTTATTGCCATACAAATGATCAGAATACATTACTAATGGTGATGAAGTTACATTTATTCTTCTAGCTAGGCCTATTGGCTCATTCAGGAGGCACTTAATTAGTTCGATTCCCACTTTAACAATTGATTCCTTACCTTTTCCATTCTAACACCAAAGGTTAGGTCCAGCATCAACTCGGAGTTGGTTACAATAATCCCTATAATAATTAACACGAGAGGTCACCGTGTTGTTTGAATTCGCCCCATTGCATTCAAGATTACCGTTAATGGCCCGAATAGTGGCCCCAAAGCCTTGTCCCAAAACTATAGGGTCGTGACACGTTCTCATCCAAAACCAAAGCGATGTCTTAAACGATATGACAACATCTCTCGCGACAATTTCAGGGTTGTTCAATCCATCGAATCCGATACTTTGGCCTGCAGGACCATAATTGTAATTCCACGATAGTTGAAGGGGTCCTCTCCCGTAGTAGCCCTTACCAGGTGCACATGGCCATTGTGTGTTTGATTCATCGCAATAGTCTCTAGATCGGCCGCCATTCTCTACTCTTGAGCACATATCTGCAATGTTTTAAAATTTATAAATATAGGACAATATGTTTTAAAATATATAAATATAGGATAATATCTTTTTAAATTTGTACATGTAGGACAATCGAGCCCAAATAAGCCCAAATCGGGCTGAAATTAATGTCATGTGAGATTTGAGCTTGTTCGGGCCCGATTGACCTACATTTACATGATTTTAAAACATATTATCCTATATCTACAATTTTAAAACATATTGTCCTAATATTTTCAAGCTCGTAAAATTATTGTACTTAACACACAACCCCTTAAGTTATTGTTCTAAGAAAATATTATTCCCTCGGTGGTATATGAGTGATGAGTCCATTATCTGCAAGTAGTGTTTGAAACAATTAATTACGTCTTTCTCGGTCTCTCCCCCTCTCTCTCTTTGTTATTTAATTTTTTTTTAATTTAGCCAATATGCTTTAGTTTGAAACACCATTAAGTTTTAATTTTCCTACAAAAATCATTTAAACCATTATAAAAAAACACACACAATCAGTTGCATACATCCCTAGGGTGGCCGGATCATTATCTAATTTACAAGTCAAGTTGTTTTTCATTAACTTAACTATCACTCTCACTCTGTACAGTACTAACAAACACATCATTAATTATGTTTTATAGAGGTGAAGGTTTTTTTTTTATTTGCTTTTAAAATTCATCAATTTTGATTAGTCCACTATTTTTTTATTTAATATTTTAACAATAGTACTTTAATTTTATCAATTTCAATTTTTTCGTCCTTTACCCTCAAAACTAATAGGCCACCAAGAATTAACTTTTTCATCCTTTAAACCGACTAAAATAATTAGTAAACTTAAGGACGAATTTCAAAATCAAAACAGTTCGAGACCAAAATAAAAATTTATGCAAATTAAGAAAAATAAAACACTTACCTTATATATTTGTTTAGGACAATAACTTAGGGGAGGTCTGTTTTAAGGACAATAATTTTTCGAATTTAGAAATATAGGACAATATGTTTTAAATCTGTAAATGTAGCACAATCAAGCCCCAATAAGCCCAAATTCCGCTAAAATGTCACAAGAGATTTGGGTTTATTCAACCTCGATTGTCCTACATTTACAATATTTTAGAATATATTGTCCTATATTTATAAATTTTAAAACATATTGTTCTTAAAACACAATACTGTCCAAAACACATTATTCCCCTATAAATTGATATCAACAAATAAGATTGAATTTGCAATGGAATAACTGGAAATTAGTAAAAGGGTGGTTCTCCTGTGCACGTGCACCTAGTGCATACTGTTGTAAATTAATTAATTAATTAATTTAAAATATTTCAAAAATATTTTCAAACTTATCCACCAAGTTTGTTTCCTATATCTTCTCAACAAATAATACTTATCTTTGGAAAAATAAAACTAACGTATGTTTTAAAAACCCTTTTCTCGGTCAAATCTTTTTCTTCTATTTCTCGGTCAAAAACTGCTTGTCACTTGAAATTGATTGTTGCAACTTTTATGGGAAGTTTAAATCGGTTGTTGCAATTTTTGTGGAAAGAACAAGTCCACCACTTCTCTTCCGTTCCAACGTGTGCTTCCATTCTTCTATATATAGATACACTCTTGTGGAAAGAAAAAGATATAGAGCACGATAATCTTTTTCTTTTCTTTATAAAATTGTTGGGCTTAATATTTTGTTTGCTCCTGATCCTAGTTCACGCTAGAAGGCTTGTTGAATCCTGGGGGATAGTAAATCCTTAAGGACAGTGCTACTACACGCCTCAAGTGGTTTTTCTTATTTTTCCAGTATTTATTTTTTTAAGAGTTTATTTTATCCTATGGTTTTCCCAAATATTTCCAACAATCTTAAGGATTTACATTCACCAAATTCCAATTCATTCTTATCTAAAAATTAAGATCGAAAGAATACCTCTCAACTCGATTAACCATGTATTCTTCAAACTCAAGTGAGTACCAGAAATTCTCCGACACCACCACAGCTCCGGCGACGGACGCCACCACGCCGACTGGGACTCCGGTGAGCTCGCAGCAGTATTACACAAAAACAAGCCCGACCCACTGCCTCGTATCCTGCCTAAGTCACAGGTCGCTTGGTCAACCGGACTGTGTGATTGCTTTTCCGATCTCCGAAACTGTTGCATAACGTGCTGGTGCCCGTGTATTACGTTTGGCCAAATTGCTGAAATTGTCGACAAAGGCTCACGCTGGCATTATTTCTGAATATGGGATTCCGTGGAGAACGCGCTTTAGGAAAAATTAAAGTTTCTTCAATCGAATTCGAACACTACATTCTATGGATCAATCAGACAATCCCTTGATGCTAAAGGGAGGTCCGGGAAGCAGGTGCAGCTCGTAATTAGATGGTTCGAAATCTCAAAATTCGGGACGCTTGAGTGCAGAGAAAATTGGTATGGTCATAAACCCTACTCTCTATGTGTGTTATATTATGAAAATATTTGGGAGGCTATTCTGAAAATTGGTGCTCGTGTGAATGAGTGATGGCCTTGAACTTTAGCACGCGTAAAGAAATTTTCCTCTGAAATGTGCATGTGTTTATGTGTATCTGGTTGGTTTATATTATTTGTCAAGATGGGTTATTCATATACTATTGTGTTGGTTTTTGCTTTATATAATTGAGCATTCACATGTTATATGCTGTTTTTATACGTTTCCTACTATCGAAAACTGGCTTCTAAGGACTCCTCCTACTTATATGTGTGCACATGGAAAATAAAATGTTTAAATGAAAATTTGGTCTGATCATGTCAGTTTTTATTCTTTAAAAGGAATAGTGTTTTTTAATTCAGTTTTTTTTAAAGGAAAAATAATCAAGTATGTTATCTCTTATCTATTTCCTTTTACATATTCATTCTTTATTGCATGTGGTTTTCCATGTGAATGTGGTCATATATAAATATTAATACAGAATGATGGGTTCATTACTTCATGTACATTCTATTTGTTGAGGGTTAATCTCTTTGTGATTCAATATAAATGGGATATTCATTTTTTGATGCCAGTATTAAAGGAAATTAATGTTTAAAAGTGTGAAAATGTCCAACTCTAAATATATGATTCCATGTTTACTGGTTTTCTTGAGCTTGGTACGCTTATAGATTTATAATGTTGAGAAGTAATGTGTTGGGTGTTAATACTATTGTTGATACAAATAGTATTATTTGTACTTGTATTCTTTTGAATGATGAGCTAATTTCTCATACACCACAATAGAGTTGATCATTTAATTGAGTGAAAAGAATTTTAGCAAATGATATTTACCTTGTTTTAGAAAGATTCGCGAAATTTTTCAAATCATATTATTTCAAATGATTCAATTTTTTGCAAGATTATTTCAATTGAAAATCCAGTATTTAAACAATTTTGATATATGTTTTTTAAATGACTTATCATCTGGTTATAAACCTATTGGTTGTGAATGGATTTTCAAAATAGTTTTATTCAAAATAAAACTTTTATTCTTTTTGACATTGTTTGACAAATGTCTATAATTTCGTCCGTTCAAGGTTTAATTAAATTGTCTTCTTTAAAAAAAAACTTTTATTCATCAAATGGACGTCTAAAGAATTTTTAAAAAGAGATTTAGATTATGAGATTTATATAAGTGACATGAGTGATATGATCAAGTTTATTATCTAGTGATTTACTTCTCTTGAAGAAGATAGTTGTGTATATCAAGGTGATCTTGTGGCTCAATTTGAGTTTGCACAAATTATTGAGAATTTGATGCACAAACTATAATTGTTAAACATACTATGATGTAAGAGTTTTATACTTTGAAATTGTCTGGCAATGAGGCCATGAAGCTAAGAAATTGCTTAGCTTGTATTTCAATTAGATGAGAAACAGACACTCTGTTGTCGATGCTTTGTGATTGCTAAGAAGCAATAACCATTGCTAAGAATAAAACTTTCAATGGTAAAATAGACATATTCGTATATGAAATGAAGTGGTTAACCAGCTGATAGAAGATGAAATGATTTGACTAGTCTTAATTGAAGAGGAATGGGACAAGCCAATTGAAAATTAACAGTGGTGGGAACCCAACCTTTGTGATTGGAGATCCCATGAATAAGGTTCATATGGGTAATAACAAGCCACTTGTTAGTTCTGCTAACACCTTAATTTATATCCCTTCTTAAATGTGTAGTGCTTTAAAACAAATGATTTCTAAAATAAGTGTGGTGTTTCACTGCAAATTGGGAGGATAAGCTAAAAGCTTTTAATGAGTCATAGCTCTTATGGGTGGTATATTGTTTGCAGAATATACTTTGATGAACTCACCTATATGAGTGTGGAGTGGGGCCGCTCCTATGAGACAGTGGCTAAGTCTCTAGAGCACTCATGAATAACCAGGCACGTGACATGGCCTATTCGCGCGTTGAGCAACAAAATAAACACATGTAATGTGATGGATAAGCAATTTAAGTTACAACAATAAGTTATTGGTTCATGGAAGCTATATGCTTCACCAATGCTCAGTAACTTATACCTTATCTTTCTAAGTTTGGTTCATAGTCCAAAAGACACCAAATTCGATGCATTACATAGTCTTATTGAACCCAGCATTTTTATTTTTGTTTTTGTTTTTCTTTCTTAAATTAAATGCTTTATTAATATTTTTGAAATAGGTGGAGATTGTTGTAAATTAATTAATTAATTAATTTAAAGTATTTTAAAAATATTTTCAAACTTATCCACCAAGTTTGTTTCCTATATCTTCTCAACAAATAATACTTATCTTTGGAAAAATAAAACTAACGTATGTTTTAAAAACCCTTTTCTCGGTCAAATCTTTTTCTTCTATTTCTCGGTCAAAAACTGCTTGTCACTTGAAATTGATTGTTGCAACTTTTATGGGAAGTTTAAATCGGTTGTTGCAATTTTTGTGGAAAGAACAAGTCCACCACTTCTCTTCCATTCCAACGTGTGCTTCCATTCTTCTATATATAGATACACTCTTGTGGAAAGAAAAAGATATAGAGCACGATAACCTTTTTCTTTTCTTTATAAAATTGCTGGGCTTAATATTTTTTTTGCTCCTGATCCTAGTTCACGCTAGAAGGCTTGTTGAATCCTGGGGGATTACGAGAGTAAATCCTTAAGGACAGTACTACTGCACATCTAGTGCATACAATCTAGCCAAGTAAAAAAAAAACTTACGTCCAGTCTCATGCGTGACATGGGCGAAGAACGCTGCAATCTCCCGCTTAGAACCATCGGCAGACCCGGCAGTCCCAAACCTCGGGTACGACCCGGCCGCCTGGAGAAAAGCGGAGCGGGTATAGAAACTCCGTCCGGGGCAACCGGACGGGGCTTGATTAGCTATGCCGCTGAAGAAAGAGTCCGTCACAATATCAGCGACTCTGACCCCTTTATCTCCGGACAGGGCGTAGCATGGCCCCGCCTGGCAGCCGTTGCCGCAATAAGCGTCGCTAGTGCCGCAATATTGGCTGCAGCAATGGTTCGGCGCACAGCCGCAGTTCTGGCAGGAAACATATTTTCCGGTGGCCAGAAGTAGGGCAAGAGTGATGAAGTGATACATGATTTTCTATCGAGTATGAATGAGAAGGCAATAGGACTGGTGGGTGTATATAGTGATCATGAAAATATTATTTTATGCAGTTAGTGGCATTGGAAAGTTTCCAATATTGATAAAATTAAAGTGAAATTGGCAAGTTGTTAAAATAATTAATTGTTATGAAAATATTATTTTATGCAGTTAGTGGCATTGAAAGTTTCCAATATTGATAAAATTAAAGTGAAATTGGCAAGTTGTTAAAATAATTAATTGTTACTATTAATTCGTTTTTTTTTTCCCAAAAAAATTAACTATTCAATTTTGATCTCATAACTATTTCAATTGTCCAATTTTGATCCTATTTTCATCGAAAAACATAAAATTTTAGAGAGAAAAAGTTTTTTGGATAAGTTATAATTTATCTACTGTACATTTTTCGTCCCAAAAAATTTAACTGTCAAATTTTAGTCCCATAACTAAATTGATTGTCTAATTTTGGTTCCATTTTTGCCAAAAAATCACGAACAACACTGTTTTTATCACATATAAATCACGTGCCGGTAAAATAAGGCGGTTTTCTATACCCTCGACGACGTGAACGCTGACTATTTTTTCTTTTTAGTTTTTTACGTTTTTTAATCAATTAAACTACACATGTGTAAATAATCCAATAAATTTAATCAAAACTAAAATTTAAAATCTATAAATGTAAGAACGACTAAATTTTACCGGCACATGACTTCCATGAGATCGAAAATGACATTTTTCCCAATTTTTTGATGAAAATGGGATCAAAATTGGACAATTTATTTAGTTGTGGAATTGAAATTGGATATTAATTTTTTTTTGGGACGAAAAAATGGACAGTAGATAAGTTATAGGACGAAAAAAAAAATTCTCAAAATTTATCATTTTTGGTCATGCTCAAGTCACATGCCGATTAGAATTGGGGTGGTTCGAGCTCGTAGTTGACGTGAAGGCTAACTGTTAAACAAAAATTCATTTTTTAAAAAAAATTAAAAGGGCAAGAAAATTCCTCTTAAATTGAACAGTTAGCGTCCACGCCAACTACGAGTTTGGAAACCCCTAGCTCTAATTGACACATGATTTGCGCATGACCGAAAACGATAAAATTTTATGTTTTCCGGCAAAAATGGGACCAAAATTGGACAATTGTTATAGATATATATGAAACCAAAATTGAATAGCTAAATTTTTTGGGAAAATTAACGGATTACAAGAAAGTTACGGGACCAAAAAGACTTTTTATCTCCTAATCCTATTAACATTGTCGTTTTAAAATTAAGAATTTCAAAATTGGAAGATTAATAATATACTACCTCCGTCCCGGAACACTTTGCACAGTTACTGTTCCGCTCGTGTTTTAGCGAGCGATTTTTTTATTATTATTTGAAATGATAAATTAATTTTAAAAAATGTTTATGATAGAGGAGGATAAAGACTATCACACTTTAAAAGTCATTTTATTGTTTCAAATACTAATAAACAACTCGCACGCAAAACACGAGCAAAAAGTAAGTGTGCTAAATCTTCTGTGACGGAGGGAGTATAAGATATATATGTACTAATATGATCCGAGGAAAACGAGATGATTGAAGACGAAATAGAGTTGACATAAGCTCTTTTAGGTGTTGTTTTCATACTCAAAAAAAAATCTATCGTGCAAAATACATCCCGCGAGAAAATCATATACTGTACAAGTTTTTGTGTCACAAGGATGAGAATAGACAAGCACATAAATGGCTATTCCGTTTCCATTATATCTTGGTATGCCAATCATACTGAAAACTTTTTTCCAAGTGGAATCATATTTAATACGAAGCAATTTAATTGCTTCGTGCGTGGAAGGCCTTTGCAATTGGAATTAATAAATTAAATAATAAAGCTAATACTCCCTCCGTTCCTGAGAAATTTGCACGTCTACTGTTCAATTTGTGTTTTAACAACGATTTTTTTTATTAATATTTAAAATAATAAAATAATTTTGTACAAAGAAGACGGATGATAGAGAATGGGTAAAATTATCATACCACACCTAAGCGTGCAAATTCTTGTGGGAGGGAGATAGTATTACTTTTGAAACTGTCTGCATATGAATTTCAAGTGGGCTGAATGAAAAAGGAGCCCATTAACAATTTCCATTATTTTTTTCAGTTGCTCACAACCAATGACAAGCAACCCACTTCAGTTTCATTATTTTTTGCTAATTTGGCTTCGTTCGACTTCCTTCTCTCAATGCAATCTTTCAATAGCTTTTGACAAATAACGGTACGTGGTTTACTTTTAAAAATATTAATTTTATTCCACAATATATAAAACAGGGTCTTTCTCATTTCAAGTGTACTAATTAATTATTTTAGTGTCAATAATGCATGTAATTAGGATAAAATTGTGTAATAATTATTCATTAAAAGTAGAGGGTCGTGCATGGGTTGCGCTACCAATATGTGACATAGTAGAGGGTTATACATTAATTTAATAAAGATAAATATATCATAAAAGAACAAAAAAATATTTTTTATCGAGGGATGACAAAAATGAGTTTTAACTATCAACATAGAGCAAAAAAGAGTTTGTGCGCTTATACCATGAAGAGATATAGAAGAAACTTTATTCATAAAAAAAAAAGAGACCAAATTTCATTTACCACACATGCAATAGTCTTTTTATTCCAACCATAATTTTTATCACAACATCACTTCAACCGTTGAGATTAATTATCCTAACACCTAAGGTTAGGTCCCGGAGCAACTCCAAGTTGACTACAGTAGCTCGTATAATAATTAACACGAGCAGTCACAGTATTCGAGTTCCCTCCGTTACACTCCCCACCATTAATAGCCCGAATCGTGGCCCCGAAGCCCTGGCCCGAAGTGATGGGCCCATGAAAACATTCATCCAGAACCAAAGGGCCGTCTTGAATGAAATAACGGGATCTCTCGCAACAATATCGGGGTCGTTAAGCCCGTTGAACCCGATGTCACGGCCCGCAGGCCCGTAATTGTAGTTCCAGGATAGTTGTATGGGTCCCCTCCCGTAATAGACCTTGCCAGAAACACAGGGCCATTCTCTATTATTTGGGTCGCAATAGTTTTTAGATGGGCCGTTGATCTCTTCTCTATAACAAAAACCTGCATGGTAAATTATTATCGTACGTCAAGATGTGCTTTTTAAAATTTTTATGAATTAATTATGAGTTTCTCAAATTTTAGACATTTATGTACATGCATACATAATTTTAGTGAACTTTGATTAGTATTTCTATGGCAATTCAATTTTTTTTGCGATACTTGCAGCATGCATGAACCTTTATTTTTGTGTGCTAATTTTATTTATTTTTATCAAAACAAATTGTTCATGATTTTAATTACTTAATTAACAACTAAACAAAGTTTAATGGGTTAATTAGGAAAAACTCCCTCGACTTCTGTTCAAATTACCAAAAGTATCATATGATCATTTGAAAAATTATCAAATACCCTGTTGAAGACTAAAGATTTTGTTTGCCTGACAAAAGATTAATGCAAAATCATGAAACAATCAGTATATATATATATATGAGAAACCATAATAAGGTAAATGATTTTGTATTTCTAGACAATCAAATAAAATTTCATTCTTTTTTGGAGGCATTAATTTAGTAGCTTTTCAAAATCATAAAATTTTCTTTTGATATATAATTTGAACAAGCTTCAAGGAATAATTTCCATGATTTAGTACCCGAGTTTGACTGAAGTTTGTAACACTTGAAAAACGACAAAATAAAATTAAAGTAGTACATTAATTAATTACTCGACCCAATTTATTAAACTCATGATCAAGCTCAAAGTTTCACAATAAATTCATTAATCAAGAGAATATATAAACCTTGCACACAGTAAACCATATATTATTGTTTGTTAAAAAAACAAAAACCATTATTATTGTTTGTTTGTAAAATCTAACACTAGTACTTGTAAAGTATTTAGTTCTTACCACCAATAATCAATAATAATAATAGTATATAATACACAAGGTGCACATAATTCTTTGTCATTGATAAATAGTAAAAACTTACTTCCAGTCTCATGCGTGACATGAGCGAAGAAAGCGGCAATCTCCCTTTTAGCAACATCGGCCCCACCAACAGTCCCAAACTGCGAGTATGAATTAAGAGCCTGGAGGAAGGCTGTGCAGGGTATAGAATCCCTTGCCCGCACAGCCTGCCCCAGCCCGATTAGCTATCCCGTTAAAGAAAGCATCCGTCACAACGTCAGAAACTCTGACGGCACCACCACCACCACCAGAGCCATAGCATGGTCCGGAACGACAACCGGTCCCACAGTAAGGGTCACCTGTCCGCAGTAGCCAAACTGGCTGCAGCACAGGTTAGGCTCGCAGCCGCAGTTCTGGCCGGAAACCGATTTTCCGGCGGCCAGAAGTAGGGTGAGAATAGTGTAGAGAGTGAAGATATTCATTTTGTTGGGATGGAAAGATAAGGAGGGTTGATGGGTCTTTATAGTGCATGCATGTGACATGCTTTCAGCGGTTAAGGGTTGTGATTTTGGAAAAAAAAAAATTTGACTTTTGGGGCAGATTGTGACAAATGATTTGAATTTAATTTGGTATTTGTCCGGCTGCTTTTTTATTTTCTTCATATCCTAAAAATAGGAAATGTGTATATGGATTTTGAATAAAATGCATTGTTGGTCCCACATGACACGTTACCTCACAATTTTGGTCCCAATACCCACCACTTTGGTCCCAAAATCATTTTTCATCTAGTTTAATTTGGTCATACAATTACGTTTTTTATTAAAATTAGCTGCAATTTTGGTCCCACGCAAGATAAAGTTTGGAACCAAAAGTTTAGTTGAACTTAACAGGTTCCGTAACAAAGGACCAAAACTGCATATTTAGTGGTCCCGTGAATATTGGAATAAAAAAACGTAAGGCCCCGTGCATATTTAGTGAGACCAAATGTGAATTTTACTAAAAGATTTTATTGGTGTCTATAGTGAATTTTCAAAGTGGGGACATTGTTCATATGATTGTGACGTTAAATTAATTTGAAAGAGTTGAAATACATACCTCCAACTTAGGTAATGAGTTTTGTTTGAATAGTATTACAAAATTTGGCGTGTTAAGTCTTGCGATCCATATACAGGGATCGGTTATGGAATTTGGAAGGAAAAAAAGGTTCTTAGTAATTATGATTACTTTTACACCCATATTAATTCATTTTTATATTTACAAAGACAATATCTTGAATGCATCAGGTATACCGTGCAATTTAATTGCATTTTTAAAATGCTGAAATGTTCAATTTATTTACATTGAAATGTCCAACTTGTTCAGTGTTAAACAAGTTAAATTTTTTAGTGTAAATAAGTTGAACGTTTTCAAAAAATAAATTGCATGTTTAAAATATTAACTTAAATTGCACGGTGCCCTTATGCATACAAAATTTGGTCATATTTGAATACCAAGTAAAAATAAATAAAAATTACCAAGTAAATTTGTTTTGACGAATTCAACATCGAATAATTGAAGGTTGGTTGTAATTGATATTATTGTCGGCAAAAGGATCGATCATTCTATGCTTCAGTTGCGGTCCCGCTTTGCTTTAGCAATATTCATGCATTACATTCGAGCATCAAATAAAAATCAAAGTATAAAAAACCTAATTAAATACCCTCTTTCGAAAGGAATAAGACACTTATTTGTTCATTTTGTATTTCATAATATTAATGATAGACACGTGAAAAAAAAAAAAAAATATTCAACGAATTATCATATTTTAGATACATATGTTAAAATCCAACAAGGTGGAACACCAATTAAATACAAAAAGTGGACTGAAGAAAAGAACCGCTTACAATACACCTACTCCAAACACCATTATAGAACTCGATCACTACAATTGACAACTCATAACTTACTAATAGATATATAGATATAAAAAGATTGCACATAAACAGGTATATTTACATATTTTGTGCAACTTTGACTGCTTTTATGCAATTATTTTATACATATTAATAAATTTTTAAAAAGTTTATACCAATCAGTAACTTGATTTAAAATTGTGTACCTCACAGTAATTATTCATTTTAACTTTTTACGTAAATTAATAAAGTTATTAGACCAAAAATAATTATATCCCATTAAACAATGTTCCTAATGCTAACTGTGTGCCTAGTCAACAATTGTAATTTATTCAAAGTACATTTCATTTGATAATTGATACTTTACATTTTTTATTTTTTTTAAACAAAGAAAAGGTTCCAAAAAATTAACAAGAGAGATATCTATCAGGAAGGCAATCTAAGTATGATGAATGTTCGATCCAATAATTTTGATGTTTTACTTAGATCATGATATTTATGTAATAATTTAGATAAATTGGCATTTGTCTATGTCGATGGAAATTCACATTCACTTAAATAGTTAGATCATGATATTTATTTTTAATAATTTAGATAAAATGGCTTTATCTATGTCGACGGAAATTCACAGTTGATTGGTCCTGATCTTCCAACAGTTATAAAGAGTCAGCGTCTTTGAAATGAAGGGATAAAGTCATGGTTTATTCCATGATCCATATTCTATTCAAAAAAATAGTTTTCATACTAGTATATGTCCCGGCGTATTATGCGGGATTGAATATTTTTTTATTAAATTAATTTTTTTTTAATATTTAAGACGGTTAAAATAAGATTAGATCAAAATTTTATTTAAAAATATATAATAATTGAAGAAGGAGAAAAATGACGGTGAATTTATTGGGTGGTTAAGATAAAATTAAACATGTAAAATTTAATTAAATACTAAAATTAAAATATTTAAAATAGTTAGCAAAATTTTGGGTAGTTAAGATAAGATTGAATTTTAAAAAAATAATTAAAAATTTAAAGAAAATGAATATTAAGAATAATCTGAGTATTTGACTGTTAAGATAAGAGAAAGATTAGATTTGAAAAATAAAATAAAAATTAAAAAATACAGAACTGTTGTAAATAATCTATTATTGTGGACATTACTTTGTGTTAGTATTATTAGTGGGCTTTATGCCACATGGGTTTTAGGGTTTTTAGGGCTTCAGCCCAATTGTTATTATAAATACCTTCCTCATTGTAACGCCGTAAAAGTGAGAATACTGAGCTCATAGTAAAATCCTCCTGGCTTGGTCGCCCCCAGACGTAGTCCTTTTGGATGAACTGGGTAAACAAATCGGTGTTCTTGCTTCTTTTCTTTACATTTATTCTATATTTTACAACACGTTATCAGCACGATTGTTCTACCCATTGCTTTCTGATCGAGATCGAAGAGACCTCTTTCGTGAGATTCACCTCATCCTGCCCGGTTAGTAATTCTTTGTTGGGGAATGATTTGCACAGATCTATTCGGGGTGAATATTTAAATACAAATTTAATTCTTATAATTATTACTAGCATGAATTAATCCTATATTAATTCAAATAATAATTCAACAACATATCATGCATATAATTAATTCACGTAAATCCTACGCATGCGGAATTCTACGAGTTTACGTGAACGTACCTCTTGGGATGGCAGTGATCTGGCTTATTAGACTAACCAAAAGAACTTCCCAAGTATTCCCTTAATCCTTGTTCGAATATCCGGTGGTAGGACACTTGTGAACAATTTAACAAAAGGAAAATAAATTATGTTGCACCACCTTTGTGGATTTACTAATTTTTCCAGCACATGGAATTGTACTTGGGAATGAAAGAATCATCCCCTATTTATAAAGCACAAGTGGTCGAAAATTGTGGGCAAAATAATGTGGGAAAATCTTTTCTCGATCTCCAAGAAATCTTGAATATATCTCCTATATTCTTTTTCCCATAATTATAATATTCCACAAAATCTCACTTACTCTTTGTTATGGGATATTTTCAAAAATAATAGGCAAGAATCCAAGATTTGGATCTTCTTGAATTTATGAGATATTCTTGTATTTCAAGAAATACATATCTTCCATAATATCTTTTCAAGAAAATCAAGAAAATCTTTCTTGCCCTTTATCTTTAAAAAAAAATCGAAATTTTCCTTATAAATAACCAAGTGGGAGATTTCTTGAATTTAATGAGATAATCTTGTATTCCAAGAATACATATCTTCATTCCATAACAAAATTCAAAGAAAATCTTTCTCCCCTTTTATCTATAAATTTCGAAAATAATTAGGAAAAATAAGCAACAATATTTATTTTATTTTAAACACCTTTTTCAGTTATTGGACTATATGTTGGGCTACTCAGGAGGCCCTTAGGAGAATTAAGATTGGACCTTCCAATGGATCTTGAATTATCAATATTGAGCCACAATATTATTCAAGCCCATAAATATTAATTAATCTCACTACATAATTAATATTGCACTATCCATCTTAACCCATATTACAATCAATATGGCTCCCGGTTATTATTTCTCGTTTTTAAGATTATCCAGCCCATTAATTAATTCAAGCCACTGAAATAGCTTTCCATTAATTAATATCTTTTGTCCTTTGTCAAGGAATGGTTCAACATTATTATCCATACCTGAAACTAACTCCACTTGCAAGATTTGGTATGATAAATCTTATGAACCTCCCAAGGGGGCAAATCGAACAAGCGTACTTGCACACGATTCTTCGTATTAAATCTTAGCAATCACATGTGACCAATAATATTGTTCAAGATAAAAAGTATTGAATCTCGTTGATTCTCTACCCATGATAAGTCAAAGCAATAGTTACCAACCACACGTGATCCTATTTAAGGAACGAAGATTAAGAAATAACGAACCACTGAGGTCTAATTCTTCCTTGTTCAGTTCTGAAGAATTTATCCTCCTGTAGGTCCTATTCAGTGCATCAGTCATGCACTAGTGTAATTTCTTGGTCAAGACAAGCCAATCTGAGCCTTACACTTCAACCTTTCACGATGGGTTGTTCATTTCCATCGTGAATGACATACTTTTAGTTACAAGAGACTGTTAATTTAATCTTCTGTGATCTGGTATCACTAAATTAACTACAATATAACACGTACGAATTATTGAACAGTTATGCAGTAAATATATATAACATTCGATAATATTTAAAGCATCAGTGATAAACAATTTATTTCAGTAAATAAGTCCGAAATTCAATTTTAATTATACAAAGTAAAAAGCATACTTTCCAGTATAATCCCAACATTCTTTTCATGTATATTTTTTTGTTAAATCATATATATGGTCGAAGGAATATGAATCGGGAATTCTAGAATTATGATATCCAACTTTCGTGTGGTTTATAATGATTTTAGTATAATTTTTTTAGAAAAGGTATAACATTCTGCAAGTTATGATTATGTCAACAAAAGTTTGAATCAAATTCATTTTTATATGTTGAAATTTCCATTATTTTGTATCTACCAAATCTAGTATTGTATATAAATGATGACGAGTATACACGATTTTTATTTTCAATGATTGTATGATCCAGTTTACCAGTGTTTCACATTAAAACATAATTGATGTTTTAGGATTCAAGCTGTTATTGATTGATAATTTTGGTCCTTTGGGTATTAAACTTTTAATAAGGCAAAATTTGAAGCATAATAATATATATTGGGGTCTGTAAATTAGATCAGCTTTTTCCGCCAATTTCTTTCTTTCTGAAAATATTGAAAATCAATTTATATTTGGTATGGGAAGATAAGTGCTAAAGTGGTATACATCGCCTACCTATACAATTCTAAAGTAACATTATTTGTAATATAATATTTATTCTGCATAATTCACTTATATGTGCATTGAGACTACCTATATTATACGAGTATAAAATTGAGTCTCAAGAAATCAATTGTGTTTGTTATGAGAGTGTTGAATATTCTATTTCGAAATTGGGAAGAAAATTGAGATGAAAAATTGTCTAGCATGTATACTTGTTTCTAATGCTTAGTTTCATGTTGAATATACTCCATAATCAAATTGAAATGTTTACCTATTTATGGCCACAGTGCTTGTTATTTAAAACTTGTTTTTGGCATATTTATGTAAATCTGCCAAGTGTGTGCAACAAGTGTTGTACAAAGATTGGATTCCTCATATTCATGTCATACAAATCCCATTCGGGTTTTTAAATTTTGATGATTTTATTAAAGGGAGTTAATTGGATCATATTCGTATGTTATGATTAATCTTTAGTGATTCATGAAATTGAAAATTGTACTGGAGCAATTATAATTCTGTGCATGTGCCTTCATTTTTTATTTTTTGGCTAATCCATCTTTTGTTAATTTTTTTTCCTTGGACTCGATTGGTTACTCTGCCCATTTGAGATGAGTTTAATCCTGAAGGAATTGCTCCTGTATATGAGGTGGTGAAGTAGATGCTTGAACCTCCCATTGAATCTACGTTTGACACGAATCAAATATCGCACTAGACGATTAGGAACCCTTACCGTAGGGTTCCGTTCTGGTAAAGAGGTTTAATCCCTTTTAAATTTCAGCAATTAGAACTGCTTGTCGCAGTATAGGTTTGGGGATTATTTGCTGTAGAAATTAGGATATTTGTGAAAATCCTTAATTGCCTATTATTATTGATTTTCGCAGCTAATTGTTTCATTGAAATTTATTGAATCTGAACTGCATATGAAAGTTTATATCAAGTTTTTCTTATGGACAATAGTAGTGAAAATTATCTTGAGAATGAAACCTATTTGCTCTTAACTGTAATTACTTCTTGACTTGAATTTTCCACATTGAAATTCACCCTACTATACCTGTTTTGAGTGGAAACAGTATAAATTATACATGAAAATTCTTCCACTAAAATTGACCCCCTGTTTAATTATGAGCAAAATAGGATCTCATCGTACTAGTTTGCCCGAAGCAAATATGAACATTAAAAATGATGATTCTTTGAATAATGTACTAATTTTCCTGAAGCAAATTTATTCAAATTATGACATGAGCGGTTCAAAATATGATAAGTCGGATTTTGACTAATTCTATTTTACATAGTATGTCAAATAATATAATCCCTTATGCAAATTAATTTATTTGTAGGGCTTGTGCAAAGAAAAATTTATAGTAAGACATTCTCGTACCAAAGTTGGAATTGTATCATTTATTTTCTTGAATAAGAGTCATGAAGATACTTGTGGACTGATATAATTTGCCTGAAGCGAATTTATTGTCAAATATTATTGAACTTAAAATTTTGGATTATCCAATAAATCCATTTGAATGGTTAATATCGATTTGATGACATTAATGATTATTATATGGCATTGAGAATTAAAATTGAGCATTTAATCTTGTCCACATCAAGATTCGAGAATGGTTTAGTTGAATTACTAATAGATTTTATCAAAATAACTACTAGACTATTATTGAAGAATTCCAACTTAGTTATATCATGTTGGGGGCATGAAATTTTACATGGTGCTAATCAAATTCAAATCCGACCCATTGCATATCTTGATTATTCCCCTTTTATAACTAGTGCTTAAGAACTAAACATTTCCCATATGCAAATATTAGAATGTGCAATATTTGTTTTCAATATCACCACCACAGTGTACCGCAATTCACGGCCCAGTTGGCTAATTGCACATTTGATGAAGATCATTTCTCGGCATTAGGGGGAGATACGAATTTATAATTCAATGAATGCCGAGAAATTTCGTGGAATATAAAAAGATCTTTAATATTTAAATCCACGCACTAGTCAAAGTGAACTAGAAGTTCATAGTATAATTAACTTGCAATATTTAGCAAGTGACCTGCCAGATTAATTTATCGATGATAAAGAAGTGACTAAGGCACATATACTTGTTGTAAATGCACCAAAAAGAGTAAATGTGCTAATTTTAGGCAATTATATATGTTAATGCCCCTACACGCCAGAAGCGTAAAGGACCCCTTATTATGTAAGACATAAATCCGCGGTAATTACTAAAGCTAGCAAATATATTCAGTCACTCTTGTAGTCTCTTGAAGAGATTCGTCCCGAAGACGAAAATTCTAGTAATGAAGCACGTGCACAAAATAATACTAGAATTGCGGAACGACCAAATCAAAATATTATGGGAAATGATGAAGATCTGGTTGATATAAATATAGAAATTATAAATACAGGAGAAATTTACCAATGTTGTCGACAACTTATTCGTTGCCATAATTGCTCTTACTATTAAAAATCTGGATCCAGTACCCAAAAGTCAATAGTTGAGCCGGAAGCGCTTTGACTGGGTAAAATAGGAAGAAGCAATTGAGGCAGAGCTCAACTCGCTAATATTCTTGACTTTATCGTACATACACCCCGAAGAGTTATCACTGTTGGATATAAATGTGTATTTGTACGAAAAGAAAGTGAGAATAATGACGTAATGAGGTACAAAGCGAGATGTAGCTCATGGGTTTTTGCAGAGACCCGATATTGATTTTATCAAATATATACTCCTATTATGTATGAAATAAAGTTCCGCTACTTAATATCTCTGGCAGTAAGTAAACTGAATTTAGAAATGCAGTTGATAGACGTTATAACTGCATGTTTATATTGATCAATGAATGTCAATGTTTTATATGAAAATCCCTGATGGATATAAAATTCCTCATATGAGGAATGGTGAAAATCGTATTAAGTACGATATTAAAATTACAAAGGTCATTCATTATATGACATAAAATATTTGGGTCGAATATTCCACGATCGATTCAATTAATCCTCCCGAAGGAGGAATAAATAAACATTGAAATATTTCCTTACGTGTTTACAAAGAAATTATTTTGGTGGTGTTTGTATTATCTCGGTTTATGATGATAATCTAAATATTGTTGGAACAAGTAAGGAAATTAAAGAAAGCTAATTTAATCTTAAAGATTAAATTTTGAAATAAAACGTTGGTGAAATCAAGTATTGTCTCGACTAGCAGATCGAGCACTTCCCTAAAGCAAAATGAATCTTTATATACCAGTTAACTTACTTGGAGAAGGTATTGGAGAGATTTTATATTAAATTTCATCTACTTCGCACACTAGTAATTGTTTGATCCCTTGAAGTGGATAAAGACAAATTTGGACCTAAAGAAGATACATATGATATTTTAGGACCAGAAGTTCCTTATTAGAGTGTCCTTAGTGCATTACTATGTTTTAAGAACTGCACCAAATCCGATATTGAATTTATATTGAATTTGCTTGCAAGATTAAATTAGTGCTTCTCCTATAAGGAGACATTGTAAAACTTTAAAGCATATGTTCAGTATCTTCGACGTTTGCAGTATTTTGATTTAGATACATTTATGATTCATGTGATAATGGTATATCTCCTATCATCCATTATGAGGAAAATGCAACTTTTGTTGCCCATATGAATAATAGGAATGATAAAGGGAACTTGACAAAGCACTACTACACATTTGAGCTTGGAGAGCTCCACTTGGACAGCCCTTTTTTCGAATAGCTCTCCAAGTGGTCCCTTGGAGAATAAAAAAAAAAAAAAAAAAAAAGATAGCGGTTAAAAAACATTTGTCCAAAAATCAAATCTTAGGCATGGTTCATAACGGCATGCAAGGATACTTGAGAGCGGTTTTGAACCATTTGTCAAAAAAAAGCTTGGAGAGCGGTTCATAACCTTCCAAAGCGATTTTTTTTTTTATAAAGCTTGTATTTTTTGTTTTATTTTTTTGTTTAATTTAATATTTTTTTGAAACTCTCTCACATCTATTTTCCAATCTTCTCTCTCCTACTTAGCATTATCCAAATTCCTACAAATTAAATTCTTAATTTTCTCATTATTTTACAATTTTTTATTTCTAATTACACTAATCTTATTTTAAGTTTTAACTTCCAAAATTTCTAACGTTCTCATTATTAAATTTCCAGATCCAATGTTATTTAACCACTCTAAAAATTCACTATCTCTTTTTTCGTAGTTCTTTTATTATTCTACATTTTTTTAAAAGAATATCATATACATTAATAAGAGATGATAATAGGTTGAGTATTTTATTACTCTCGTTTCATCTTCATTGATTATTCTTATTTCAATCTTCATCTTACATGTTACATTTACATACTATTCACAATTTCAATTTTTTTTTATATTTAAATTCTATCGAATACAGTACTTCGTGATAAGTTGATAACTCAACATTAATATCATAAAACAGAGCTAACTATCCTACCAGGAAATTCTACTTCAAATTCAATTACTGTCATTCACAAAATTATTAATCATTTCAATTCAAAGCTTGATTCAATTAATTCTCCAATTTCTTTATTTTTAATTTTATTTCGATTTTAAATTCTGTCATATACATTCCTTTTGAATTTAATTTAATTTAATTTTAATTTAAATTTATATAAAAAAATTATTATATAAAAATGTGATTGAATTAATAAATAATATAATTGAAATAAAGAATTTTAAAAAAAATTGTAAGAAAAAATGATTTTTAGAACATATAGAATTAACTTCATTAAGTAAACGCAAGAAAGCAAGTGCCCGAGCGGAATTGATCCCCGCTCAGGCGCCCAAGGTCCCGTGTTCGGTCCCCCATGGGAGCGAATAATTGCCTCAATTAATTGGGTGGCTTATATATGAGATGATTGGTGGGTCTGTGTCGTTACTTGGAGAGCGGTTATAACAGATAACCGCTCTCCAAGGTCATTTTTCACAGTTGTCCAAGCCCAAATGTATATTAGTGAAGCATATATCCCCTAAAATTCTTTTACCTGCATGAACTCCAGAAGAGTGTGAAAGCAAGGCTTGGAAGACAATTGGAGAGCGGTTATAACAGATAACCGCTCTCCAAGGTCATTTTTCACAGCTGTCCAAACCCAAATGTATATTAGTGAAGCATATATCCCCTAAAATTCTTTTACCTGCATGAACTCCAGAAGAGTGTGAAAGCAAGGCTTGGAAGACAATTGTCTTCAGGGGAAGCATCTTGAAGATTGAATTTAGAAGATGATTAGTTGTACCATTTTTTTAAGTTTCTCTCTTTGAATTATTCTAGCGAAATTTTAGTTAGGCTTGAACATCACGTCGTAATGTCCAAGGGGGAGTGTTGTAAATAATCTATTATTGTGGACATTACTTTGTGTTAGTATTATTAGTGGGCTTTATGCCACATGAGTTTTAGGATTTTTAGGGCTTCAGCCCAATTGTTATTATAAATATATTCCTCATTGTAACGCCGTAAAAGTGAGAATACTGGGATCATAGTAAAACCCTCCTGGCTTGGTCGCCCCCAGACGTAGTCCTTCTGGATGAACTAGGTAAACAAATCGGTGTTCTTGCTTCTTTTCTTTACATTTATTCTATATTTTACAACAAGAACAAATGAGAAAAATTAGAAATTTGAATAGTAGAATTTGGTGATGTCACGTAGGAAAGAGAAGATTCAGAAATAGATGTAAAGGGAATTTGGGTAGTTAAGAAAAGATTGAATTTAAAAAAAAATAAAAATTTTAAAAAATGAATATTAAGAATAATTTGAGTATTTGACGGTTAAGATAAGAGAAAGATTAGATTTGAAAAATAAAATTAAAAATTAAAAAATACAGAACAAATGAGAAAAATTAGAAATTTGAATAGTAGAATTTGGTGATGCCACATAGGAAAGAGAAGATTCAAAAATAGATGTAAGGGGGATATACTTAGGACTTTAATTTTATTTTCTATCATTTCATGAAACATTTAAACAAATAAATTATTTTTTTGTAACACTCCCGTAAACCAGGTCTATACATAAACTCTATCATTATTATGTGCAATAACTATCACAGTTATGCACAAAAAAACTTTAATTGTTTAAAAATATAAAACATTCTTTAAACTATGATAGTTTTTGTGCATAACAGTGTGATAACTTTTTGCATAACAGTGATAATTTTTATAATACATAATAGTAATACTAAAATAATTGAGATCACCATCCACTCAGGTTCACACAAATTTTGTCATTATTTTGTCTTTTTTAAGACACTCAATTCCACCCCATCAGTCAAACTCATCTTTATCCATCCCCCCACAAGTTAACATAGTCTTTTTTTGAGAGCTCTACAGGAGATCGAGAATCTAATGATCGAGAGCAGGAGACATAAAATGTTTAGGAATATCATCGTCCATCCAAACTAGAAGATGAGGAGATCTAATAGCAGCTTTAGTCAGATTGTAGTTGCCGCGTGGGCAATAATAAACACCTTTCATTGAGGCGTCCTTGATTAATCTCTTTGTTTCACGGGTGGAGAGCTCCTCCGGGCCTTTGTAGTCGGAATCCGTGTGGAGGGCATGAATGACATCAATAGAATCGAAGAAAACACGGACTTCACCTGAAGGAGACCGAGCCAACTTAATTTTTTTTTTTTATAGCAAAAAGAGAATTAAGTGGTGTTTGCAACCTAACTGAGTGATGAAATTCATTTAAAAAAATGTTCATTTAAAAAAAAAAAAAAAAAGTCACAAGTTAAGGACAATTTTAGGCCATATATTACAATTGGGCTTGATATCGAGCTTTCACGAATGGCCCAGGTTATTAACACCCCCTCTTTTAGGAAAGACACCACCCAAATGTACACCACTCTCAAAATCAATACACCATTAATAAACTTCTTAAATTACCCTTCATAGCCCTTCCTCAGTTCCTCCCAAGACAAACAACAAATGCATACACCCCGCCGCGACCACCGCCACCGCAGTGGAGTCAATACACCGCCATCATTCTTCACGACTCCGCCACGACCGCGTTGAAGAAAAAATTATGTGTTTGTGTGAAGAAAATTTCTGGGACGATGAAATAATTTGGATCTGATTTATGTGAATTTTTTTTTGTATTTTTGTGAATCACGTACTGTGATGATGAAAGAATTCGGATCTAGTTTCCCGTATATTTTACAGATTTAAAAAAAAAATCGAACTTTTCATGATTTCTCGGATATAATCCCTATATTTTACCCCTTTTTCGAAATTTAGCTTCAAAATTTAATTGCATTTTTGAAACTTTACATTGAGTATTTGCATATATTCGTAATTGATTTTCTGCATTTAATTATCCTTAAATTTCCTATTTTTGTTCCATTTTGGGAACGTTCTGGAAAGTGGGAAGGCATGAGAAACAAAGGCCAATTTAGAAGCAGCCGTTGAGAGCCTTATAGCATTCTCAGAGCCATTTCCAAATATTTCTTCACGCGCCGTGTGTCAATGTGTGTGTTTAGATTTTTTAGCGTAACAGAGACTTCTCTGTATGGCGATACAGACATTTTAGTTCTTAGGGGTGGGGTGGGGTGTGCGATCATCTGACAGAGAAAAGGAAAATGTTAATTTCGTCATTTTATTCATGCATCAAAATAAAAGACTGAAAGGGTGGTGTATATCTTAAAAATGGGGGTGCTAATAACCTGGGTCTTCAGGAATTTGCTAACAGGAACGCCATCTTGGGCTGTGCCACATAGTCATACTAAATTTGGCCCAAATGTTCTCAACTTATAATTAATCATCCTAAATACAATGAAGATGCTGAATAAATTTTCAAAATACCAAACATAATTGAAATTTTAAAATTATAATTTAATATAAGTATTTAATTAAGAATATATATATCAGCAGAAATCTAAAAAATTATATCGTAAAAATGAAAATTAACCAAAATTATTTCAAAAATTAATCTTCTCTCCAAAAACCAAAATACTCTAGTTTAATTAGTAAATAAATTAATCATCATAATATTTGCCACATGCTAATTATTTGGTTAGTGGCGGTGATAAATTATAATCTAGAGTAAGGCCAGGCAATAATTTGGATAAATTATAATTTTCAATAAATTTATTCATTAATTATTATATGGAAGGTGCATGGCGTGAGTTTTTTTTGGCGAAATATTATGGATAGGGTAGGATGTGAGATATGCTACCATATCTAAAATTTCCAAATCTTATTTTGATTCCCTTAAAATGGGATTTAAATCAAAATGGTCCCGTAACTTTGCACCTTTATTGAAAAAGTCCCGTATATATCACATGTTTCAATTTAGTCCCGTATGTTTTCAATTTGTGCCAATTTAGTCCCAAATAGCTGAAAATTGGTCAAATTACCAAAACGGACGTCGTTTTAGGGACGTGTGATACACGCGCCCCTAATTTCGGTCGGGAATTTATCATAAAACGATGTCGTTTTTGGGTAGTTTGACCAGTCTCCGACAATTTGGGACTAAATCGACACAAATTGAAAACATACGGGATTAAATTAAAACATGTTATATATACGAGATCTTTTCAATAAAATTGCAAAGTTAGGGGATCATTCCGATTTAAATCTCCCCTTAAAATAGTACTTAACCAATTAAGTAAATATGATGCGGTTAAACATTGATAAAATCATGAAATAGTTGTTTGGTTGGGTTTCATGCACGTACACACAGGTGCACCGTGCACTCATGGTATATTTTCGATTGTGTAACTTGTTATATTGAGAAGTGTAATTTGTTTACACTGAATCGTGCAATTATTTTTTCATATTAATAGTTGCACGATTCAGTGTAAATAAATTACACTTTTCAAAATAAAAAATTACACGATTCTAAAATACACTATGAGTGCACGGTGCACCTGGGTCCTAGATGCATACAAGACTTAGCCTAATTGTTTTCCCTTAATAAAAGCGTGAAACTTTGGGAATATTTTCCCTTAATATATACGCAAATGGGTCCTGGATGCGAGTAAGACTCTTATAAAATATTGCATCATAGTGTTATGTGCAATACCACACAAATAAGGTAAATATTTGAAAAATTCATGGATTTGGGTCGGGGCGGGTCTGGGCGGACCAATATATATTTATTGAATGATATGTTTATCATATGTGTTGTAGTCTAGTGGGGGAAAACAATTAGGCTAAGTTTTGTATGCATCCATGGAGCAACTCTTGTGTGAAATATTGCACATTAATGATATGTGCAATTCAACACAAGTAAGGAAAAAAATTAAAAAAACTCATGGATCAACCAAATCCGGGCGACCGAAAAAAAACTTCATGGTCACGCACCGTAAAGCTTTGGTCATGGGCGGACTCACGCGAAAAATGTGAACAACAAACTTTCAACGCAATTAACACCCAAAAACTCACGCAGCCGATCAAAAACAGAACAAAAATCACGAAGCCGATCCAAAAAAAAACACGAAGAAAACAGCAGAAGAATGACGATAAAACAATGAATCATTTAGAAAACATGGAGAATTCTGGAAACATGATAATGTCTGAACAAATTCAACAGAATCTTGATTAGATTGGGTAACAAAAAACACATACCTCATTACGATTTGTTGCTAAAATACGTAAACATGTTCTAAAAAAAAAATTATTTGGAAAAATTAATCTATTAGAAAAACATGTCATAAGTACTGAAACAAATAATGTGTATGTGATTTGTTACTGCATGGGAAAATGTGTGTTACTTAATTCACTGTTGTTTTGTTACGGTATGCGAAAAGTTGTGTTACTTGATTAGTTATGTTAGTTGTGTGTTACTACAAGTAGTTAATTCTTTACTACATGCAAATATGTGTGTTACTACGTAAATTATAATACAGGTGATGCACCCATTATATCTGAGGAACCAGATTCATCATATTTAGAGTGCACATATGAAGGGGGAATATCTAATTTTGATGAATACGATGGTTCATTAATTGGGATCAAGAAAGAAACAATATGCTTGATGTATGATCTATACCGTAACCATGCCCGATCTGTGGGATTTAGTGTTAGAAAATCAACAGGGTATCTAAAGATGGAAACAAGATAGTAACATCCAAAATCTTTGTGTGCTCTTGTACTGGTATGAAAAAAACAAGGAACGAAGAGCAAATTACACAATTCAAGAGGAAAAGATGTGGAATTACTAGAACTGATTGCAAGGCTCAAATGAGAGTTAAAATTACAAAAGATGGAAAGTATGAGGTAGTAAAACACATAACAGACCATAATCATCCATTAACAAGAAGAGAATGGAGTCATTTGCATCGATCGGAGAGAGCAATCAAAGAAGGAAAAGCTATTACTATCACAGAAATGACATCATCTGGATTAAAACCATCTGATTCATACAAATATCTAGCATTGAGTGCCGGAGGTGAGGATCAAATAGGACACACAATGAGAGACCACTTGAACTTTGTGCATCGTGCAAAGATGAAGAACATAGAAGGGGGAGATGCAAAAACTTTCATGGACCTAATATAAAACCAAGAGGATGAAGAGAATCAGTTCTTTTACAGGTATGTTACCATCTGCCTACATTTGTGTTACTGTATAATAATATAGGTACTACTTAATGTTTTATTTTAATACATGTTTTCATATACATGTTACTGTAGGGTACAAATGAACAATGAGGGCAGAATGAGTAATATTTTTTGGAGAGATTCAATGATGAAAGAGGACTTTGATCTATTTGGTGATGTGATGGTGTTTGATACAACATATAGAACTAATAGATACAACCTCATCTGTGCACCATTTGTTGGGATAAACCATCATTGGAAGAACACAATGTTTGGCTGTGCATTCTTATCCGACGAGAAAATAGAAACTTTTGCGTGGCTATTTACAATATTCAAGAAATCAATGGGAGGAAAAAGTCCACTGACAATATTCACTGATCAGGATCAAGCAATTTCAAATGCAATAGAAAAGGTTAGAAAAATTCAGTTAATAAAATATGTGTTACTATATTAAAACTATGTTGTTACTATGTAGTTATCTTGTGTTCTTGTAGGTATTCCACGATACAAGACATGGAGACTACATCTATGGCACCTCCAGCGAGAATGCAATTGGAGCGATTTGCAGAGCTAAAATGTGATGACACATTCAAAGAAGAATTTAACAAATGCTTATCAAGGTTGTGCTACCGAGACGAGTTTGAGAATCGTTGGATAGAGATGATTACAAGCTATAACTTAGAGGACCACCAATGGTTTAAAAGAATCTCTGATTTAAAAAGAGAAGTGGTGCCTTTGCTTTGAGCAAAGACTTTTCTCTCTGTGAAAGGCTGTTTGTCTTCCAAAAAGAATTGAGAGTGCCAACAATTCGATATCATTCAACACAAACAAAACAACAAGCTTGATAAATTTTTGGGGGATTTTCAACAAAGTGGTGAAGACATGGAGGGCAACAGAAACAGAGGATAACTTCAAGAATACAACAGTGAAGCTAGAATCTTCACTACAAATCAATGGGATGGTGAAACACGCTGCAGAAATATACACACTCTCTCTTTACAAAAACTTTGAACGAGAATTTCTGAGAGGTATTTCGTGTACTTCAATGATTGATAAGGTTATGGACACTGCGATGGTGTATGACGTAACAAGAAACGATGTGGTGAACAAAGTCACTTATGATTTTATCATGAAGTATGTAGAGTGCACTTGCAAAAATTTTGAAGAATGTGGTATATTGTGCAGCCATTGCATATACATACTGCATATAAATTATGTGAACAGAATACCTGATCGGTACATAAAGAAAAGATGGACTAAAAATGCAAAGTTGGAAGTTTGGAACAGAAACATAGGCACAAGAGAGAACTGAAAATCGGATAATTGCATTCCATGGCGACACGAGATGGTAACAAAGAGTTACAACCTCATTATAGAAAGTGAAAGGAAACCCGAAGCAAGGAAGATATTGGAAGAAGGTTACAACAGGGATTATGCAGCTATAAAAGTCTTGCCATCAGAAGAAAGCCAATTGGAAGAAAGTCCACAGACTTCTGTTGGTTTTTCAAGAGCACCAACTATATTAGACCCTAAACACACAAAAACAAAAGGGAGAAGCCAAAGAATAAAGAATCATTTTCAGAAAAACAAGAAGAAGAAGAATAGGAAGAAGAAGCAGAATGCTGCAACAGAGACTGGATCAGGATCAAACACCACTGAATTTGGAACAAGGACACCAAATCCTCACTTATTTTAATTTGTTTATATTAAGTAATTTGTCTTGCAATTACATTATGCTTATATTACTTATGTTAAAAAAACTGCTACTGCCAAATGAATTTATATTTCTGTTGCAGTATAAACCTTATTGATTTGTTCAATGTTTAATCATAGATGTGTTACCACATATTTATTTATGTGTTACCATGTATTTACATATGTGTTACTGTATATCAAGATGTTTGATGTTGAATGTCTTGATATTACATGTGTTGACACATGTTCGCATTTGTGTATTTCTGTATGGTTTTATGTAATTGCTAGTGTGTTGGGATTATACTGGAAAATATGCTTTTACTTTGTATAATCAGACTAACTGAATTTCGGACTTATTTACTGAAATAAATTATTTATCACTGATGCTTTAAATATCATCGAATGTTACATATATTTACTGCATAATTGTTCATTAAATAGTACGTGTTACATTGTAGTTAATTTAGTGATACCAAGATCACAGAAGATTAAATTAACAGTTCCTTGTAACTAAAAGTACACCATTCACGACCTAGATGGAAATGAACAATCCATCGTGAAAGGTTGTAGTGTAAGGCTCAGATTGGTTTGTCTTGACCAAGAGATTACACTAGTGCATGACTGATGCATTGAAGAGGACCTACAGGAGGATAAATTCTTCAGAACTGAACTATGAAGAATTAGATCTCAGTGGTTAGTTATTTCTTAATCGTCCCTTAAATAGGATTGCGTGTGGTTAGTAACTATTGCTTTGACTTATTATGGGAAGAGAATCAGTGAGATTCAATACCCTATATCTTGGGCAATATTATTGGTCACATGCGATTGCTAAGATTTAATACGGAGAATCGTGTGCAAGTACGCTTGTTCGATTTGCCCCCTTGGGAGGTTCATAAGTTTTATCATACCAAATCTTGTAAGTGGAACTAGTTTCCAGTATGGATAATAATGTTGAACCGTTCCTTTACCAAGGATAAAATATATTAATTAATGGAAAGTTATTTCAGTGGCTTGAATTAATTAATGGGCTAGATAATCTTAAACACGGGAAATAATAACTGGGAGCCATATTAACTGTAATATGGGTTAAGATGGATAGTGCAATATTAATTATGTAGTGGGATTAATTAATATTTATGGGCTTGAATAATATTGTGGCTCAATATTGATAATTCAAGGCCCATTGGAAGGTCCAATCTTAATTCTCCTAAAGGCCCCCCAAGTAGCCCAAGATAAAGTCCAATAACTGAAAAAGATGTTTAAAAATAAAATAAATTTGTTGCCTATTTTTCCTTTTTTTTTCGAAAATTATGGATAAAAGGGGAGAAAGATTTTCTTTGAATTTTGTTATGGAATGAAGATATGTATTCTTGGAATACAAGATTTTCTCATTAAATTCAAGAAATCTCCCACTTGGTTATTCATATGAAATTTTTGAAATTTTGAAATAAAAGGGAAAGAAAGATTTTCTTGAAAAGATATTATGGAAGATATGTATTTCTTGAAATACAAGAATATCTCATAAATTCAAGAAGATCCAAATCTTGGATTCTTGTTCCCTCTTTTTCGAAAAATACACCATAACAAGAGTGAGTGGGATTTTTATGGAATATTTTAATTATGGAGAAAAAGAATATATGAGATATATTCAAGATTTCTTGGAGATCAAGAAAAGATTTTTTCCCCTATTCCATGAGCAAAAAATTTGCCACTTCACCTCTATAAATAGGGGAATTCCATGTGCTGGAAAAATTAGTAAATCCACAAAGGTGGTGCAACAAAGTTTATTTTTCCTTTTGTTAATTGTTTGCGAGCATCCTTCCACCGGATTGTCAAGCAAGGACTAGGGAATACTTGGGAAGGACTTTTGGTGTGTTTTCATATACGAGACCATTGCCGTTCCAATAGGTAAGTTCACGTAAACTCGTAGTAATTCCGCATGCGTAAGATTTACGTGAACTGTTTATATGCATGATTTGTTGTTGAATTATTATTTGAATTAATATGGGTTAATTCATGCTAGTAATAATTGTCAAGAATTAAATTTGTATTTAAATATTCATCTCTAATAGATCCGGGCAATTAATTCCCCAACAACTGGTATCAGAGCCTCGGTTTCGGGCTCTGAATTTTAAATTGTAATTTAATTCGCTATCATTAAATTTGAAATTGGATAGTAGAATTGCTAGATCCTTTTTGCAGGTATCCAATTGTCATGGAATTTAATGTGTTTATTTATGCATGCATATAAATTGTGGTTTTTTTAATTCGATTCGTTCGGATTCATTTTGCCTCGTGAGAAAATCCACGAGTAGATTAGAATTTGTTTGATTTGATCAATGTAATAGACTAGTCTAGATCTAGGTTTATTTATTTTTGTAAATAAATTGTAATCGGATCGGAAACGAAAGCGGGGACGAAGAATTAAAAGATGGGATCCGGAGGCAAGGCGTGGCGGCGTCGTCATCGCGAAACGATGCCAGGAGGCACGCGTCTTGGCGTGACGTCGGCCGCGCAAGATATGGCATAGGGCGAGGCTCGAGGGGCGGAAGACGCGAGATCCATCGCAGTGGCGATCTGAACCTTTATAAATGTGGCGATCTGCGCGAGGTCTTGGCATGAGGTGCGGCGGGACGAGGCTGGCGGTGGCGCGGCGGCGGCGCGGCGGCGAGGCGACGTGGAGCGGGCGTCGCCCGAGGCGCTTTGGCAAAGCGACGGACGCCATTCGACCGACGGGAGTGCTAAGCGGACACTCGACCCACGAGCTGGTCGATGACGTGGCTTGACAAGGCGGTTTTTTTTAAGACGGTCAAGTGGGAGCTTTTCGAGACGAACGATGAAGGCTATGAAGACGATTTTTCAAGATCAAGACATGACAAAAATTAACCATGACAATTGAATAAATATGCCCAATATGTTTAATTTTTTTTGTCTTGATGTTTATGCATTATTTTATGCTCATTTAAATTGTGTTTAAATTTGCGATGCATGAGAAAATGTTTTTAAAAAATCTCACTTTGAAAAAAATTACTAAGTATGTTTAAACAATTAATTGACAATTTTATTAGGATAATAAAATTAAATTAATTATTGACCTCCATGATTTATTTATTTGTGAATTCTTTTGGAGAAATTCCCACACGGGACGGTCAAAAGATAGCTTTCACATGAATAAATTCCAAAGCGGATGATTGTGGATTATTACTAGTAGCATTTATGCGACCCTCCCCACGAGGCTCGATCAAAGTGAAATAATAATTTCGTATTTAATCATGGTTATTACTTAGGTATAAAATTGATATGGATATACTTCCAAGTCCCCGTCAATTTTATATTGGTCAAGTGGGGAGCCAACTATTAATCCGGATATTAAAGGTTTGTAATTGTTCTTGTTTGTAACCTGCTTGAATGTGTTTAAATAATGACCCACCCCACGTGGCTTATTTAAACTGTTTTGAGATGTTGGCTGATGCATGTTCATATTTTTTTGAGATTTTAATATGAAACATGTGATCGAACCTTGTGATATTTTTGTGCGTATGCATATTAAATGAATTTTTGTGAGACTCAAATGAATTTGGTATTTAACTCTCTGCCCAAAAAGTTTCTGAGCATTTTGGCCTCGCTAGCTGATTTGTTGCAAGTTTTGGTCTCGGCAGAGATGTTGATGGGGCACCAAACTCAAGCTTTGACGGCAAGTAGTTTGTCTTCATTTTCTAGGCCAAGGGGAGGCAAGAAAAAGAAGAGGACCAAGAGCCATAAGCAATCAAACTCAATTGTTGCCAAAGGCAATGGTAAGATGAGGAATGCTTGTGGTGTCAAGGAAAAATCCAAAGAGGAAGTGCTTAAGCTGCGGTGAAAGAGGACAATGGAGGTTTGCATATTCCAACCCCAAAAGGGAAGGAAAGAAAGGTAGTTCTCACGCACTAATTGTGGAAGCTTGTTTAGCAGCGTATACTTCTCATTCGTGGGTAGTTGATACGAGATCCACTAACCATGTTTGCTTCACGGGTTCAAACTGATCCGGCAACTTAGTGGGAGTGAGGTCCTCATCACCTTTGGGCGATGTTACGAAAGTAAGCGGTTATTGCAATGCTAACGTAAGTAGTAGAGATATTGCTGATCTTACGTAAGTAGCGGTTATTGCAATGCTACGTAAGTAGCAGATATTGCTGATCTTTACATGAGTAGTGGTTAAAGCGTTGGGAGAAGTGCACTGTCTTTTGAAGATACTTTTTTTTTTTTAAGAGATTATCTTTATGTTTGATTTTAGAAAAAATTGAGTTTCAGGTTTCTAAATTTCTATTAAAGGACACTAAGTTTCTTCTAATAAGAATGACATCATTTCTTGAAATGATGAGTGTATCTCATATGGGACATTGGTCGAATAATCTCTATACAATTAATCGTGCACACCACTCACGAAATGCATCCTATAACACATCAACTATTTCCTAGAAAAGAAAACATTCATCGGCGTGAACGAAACACTTTTATGGCATCTAAGATTGGGACATATTAATCAAAAAAGAGGATCCAAAGGTTGGTGAAAGACGGTTCACTAGAGTCTCTCCAAAGTTGAACCAATTCCAACCTGCGAATCATGTTTGGAGGGTAAAAAATGACCAAGAGGGCATTGAGCGAGGAATAGAGCCAAAGAAGTGTTAGAAATTGTTCACAGCGTATGTGGTCCAATGTCAACCATGGCAAGAGGAGGTTACGAGTATTTTCGTCACTTTTATTGATGACTACTCGAGGTGCGGTTATATTTTCCTTATGAAGCATAAATCGAGACCTTTGAGAAATTCAAAGAATTTAAGGCTCAAGCAGAGAATCATAGGGAAAACGTATCAAGTCTCTACGATCCGATCGTGGAGGCGAGTACCTCTGCCCGATGAGTTTTTGAACTACTTGTCGGATGAAGGATTGCATCCCAAACGATTTGCACTTTAACCCTCAACAAAACGGGGTTGAGGAAAGAAAAAAGCGTAACTCTTTTGGAAATGGTTAGATCAATGATGAGTTATGCGGATCTTCCCAAGTCGATTCGGGGTCATGCCTTGGAAACAACGGCTTACATTACGAACTTGGTGCCATCCAAGCCGGGTTCCCAAAACTCCCAAAGAATTATGGAATTAGGCGACCAAGCCTAGTTTGAGACATATGAGAATTTGGGGTGTCCGCCCACGTGTTGGACAAGGGAAGGGAAATTGGATCCTCGATCGTAATTAAGGTCATTTATAGGAACCCCGGGAACAAAAGGGTGTATGTTTTATGGTCCCAAAGATAAAAAAGGTGGTAATAAGCACCCACTTTAGATTTTGGAGGAAGACTATATGAACGAAAAAAGACCAGTGAGATTACCTTAAGTGAGCTAAGGGGCTAACCTCATTGCCAAACTGTACAAGATGATATACCAAACGACACACTTTCTGGCGGAGCCCTCGTCGTAGTGGGAGGGTTGTGAGACAACCCGAGAGATTCATGGGGATAGGAGAGTCCTCGGACTTGATTCCCGGACAAGATGAATCAGACCCATGGACATACGATGAGGCAATCCAAGATAAGGATGCGGTTTTTTGGCAAAAGGCAATGAAAGCATAAATGGGGTCTATGGATCATAAAAGAGTGTGGGAGCTAGTCGAACCACTTAATGGGGTCAAACCCATTGGTTGCAAGTGGGTATACAAGAGAAAGAGGGGACCAGACGGGAAGGTGGAAACCTTCAAGGCAAGGCTTGTGGCGAAAGGTTATACTCAGAAAGAAGGGATCGATTATGAGGAAACTTTTTCACTTGTAGCAATGCTCAAGTCCATCCGGATTCTCTTGTCGATAGCTGCGCATCTCGATTTTGAAATCTGGAAAATGGATGTCAAGACAACTTTCCTTAATGGAAGTCTTGATGAGGAAATCTATATGCAACAACCCCAAAGACTTCATTGAAAAGGGCCAAGAGCACCTAGTTTGTAAGCTCATGAAGTCCATTTACGGACTCAAACAGGTATCCAGAGCTTGGAACCAATGTTTTGATCATGTTATAAAGTCTCATGGGTTTGATCAAAACGAGTTCGAGAGTTGTGTGTATAAAAAGCATGTCGAAACTGCATTGGTGTTCTTAGTACTATACATAGACGACATTCTGCTCATCGAGAACGATGTAAAGGTGTTATCAGACGTAAGGGCATGGCTTTCAAAAAGCGGTTTGATATGAAGGACTTAGGGAAGCGGGACACATCCTTGGGATCAAGATCACTCGAGATCGCAAGAAAAGGATGATAGGCTTATATCAAGCTTCATACATTCATACATTGAACGACAGATTCAAGAAAGGCTTTGTGCCTTTCGGGCATGGAATCCATCTTGAAAACGATTAAGACACAAAAGGAGATAGATGACATGAAGGCATTCCTTTGTCGTTGGTCTTATGGTGGCAAGATATCGAGTAACCGAGTAACGGGAAGGAACATTGGACGGAAGTTAAAAATATTCGAAGTATATCTGAAAAGAACTTCGAGATAGAATGTTGGTTTATCGGTCGGATAGTCTAATCCCCATCGGCTACACACGGACTCGGATTTCAATCGGACTTAGATTCGAAAAAATCTACCTCAGGATAGTGTGTTTTGCATGGGGGAGGAGCCATAGCGTGGAGAAGCGTTAAGCGAAATCGTCGCAGATTCTACCATGGAAGCGAATATGTAGGCGCTGCAGGAGGCGAAAAAAAAGCGGTTTGACTCAAGAACTTCCTAGTGGACTTGGATGTGGTTCCGAATTTGCCCATTGAGAATCATCATTTTATTGTGACAATCTTGGGAGCGATTTGCAAATTCAAGGGAACCAAGAGCCCACAAGGCCAACAAACACATTGAAAGGAAATACAATCTTATACGAGATATCGTTAAGAGGAGATATAAGGTGGCAAAGATCGCGCCGGAAGACAACCTAGGTGATCCATTCACAAAGGGTCCGCCTCGAATACATTCGAGACATGTGAAAGGAATGGGTGTCAAGCGTTGCCCTAACTGCTTTGAATATAAGTGGGAGACATTATTAGGTTCGTGTAGGTGGCATTAGTTGTCACGCACTACACGAGACATGTTGATGTATACTTAAAAGCGGACTTTGAGTATAAGTGGGAGATTGTTGGGATTATCTTTGGAAAGTATGCTTTTACTTTGTATAATCGGATCTAACTAAATTTCATACTTATTCTTTGAAATAAATTATTTATCATCGATGCTTTAAATATCATCGAATGTTACATACATTTCTTGCATATAATTGTTCATTAAATAAGACGTGTTACATTGTAGTTAATTTAGTGATACCAAGATCACGAGAAGATTAAATTAAGGTTCCTTGTAACTAAAAGTACACCATTCACGACCTAGATGGAAATGAACAATCCATCGTGAAAGGTTGTAGTGTAAGGCTCGAGATTGATTTGTCTTGACCAAGAGATTACACTAGTGCATGGTGATGCATTGAAGAGGACCTCTGAGGAGGATAAATTCTTAAATCGAACTAGGAAGAATTAGACCTCAGTGGTTAGTTATTTCTTAATCTTCGTCCCTTAAATAGGATTGCGTGTGGTTAGTAATTATTGCTTTGACTTATTATGGGAAGAGAATTAGTGAGATTCAATACCCTATATCTTGGGCAATATTATTGGTCACATGCGATTGCTAAGATTTAATACGGAGAATCGTGTGCAAGCACGCTTTGTTCGATTTGCCCCTTGGGAGGGTTCATAAGTTTTATCATACCAAATCTTGTAAGTGGAACTAGTTTCGGTATGGATAATAATGTTGAACTGTTCCTTTACCAAGGATAAAAGATATTAATTAATGGAAAGCTATTTGGGTGGCTTGAATTAATTAATGGGCTAGATAATCTTAAACACGGAAATAATAGCAGGGAGCCATATTAAGCGTAATATGAGTTAAGATGGATAGTGCAATATTAATTATGTAGTGGGATTAATTAATATTTATGGGCTTGAATAATATTGTGGCTCAATATTGATAATTCAAGGCCCATTGGAATGTCCAATCTTAATTCTCCTAAAAGGCCCCCTAAGTAGCCCAAGATAAAGTCCAATAACGAAAAAAGGTGTTTAAAAATAAAATAAATTTGTTGCCTATTTTTCCTTTTTTTTTTCAAAAATTATGGATAAAAGGGGAGAAAGATTTTCTTTGAATTTTGTTATGGAATGAAGATATGTATTCTTGGAATACAAGATTTTCTCATTAAATTCAAGAAATCTCCCACTTGGTTATTCATATGAAAATTTTGAAATTTTGAAATAAAAGGGAAAGAAAGATTTTCTTGATTTTCTTGAAAAGATATTATGGAAGATATGTATTTCTTGAAATACAAGAATATCTCATAAATTCAAGAAGATCCAAATCTTGGATTCTTGTTCCCTCTTTTTCGAAAAATACACCATAACAAGAGTGAGTGGGATTTTTATGGAATATTTTAATTATGGAGAAAAAGAATATATGAGATATATTCAAGATTTCTTGGAGATCAAGAAAAGATTTTTTTCCCTATTCCATGAGCAAAAAATCGGACACTTCACCTCTATAAATAGGGGAATTCCATGTGCTGGAAAAATTAGTAAATCCACAAAGGTGGTGCAACAAAGTTTATTTTTCCTTTTGTTAATTGTTTGCGAGCATCCTTCCACCGGATTGTCAAGCAAGGACTAGGGAATACTTGGGAATGACTTTTGGTGTGTTTTCATATACGAGACCATTGCCGTTCCAATAGGTAAGTTCACGTAAACTCGTAGTAATTCCTAATGCGTAAGATTTACGTGAACTGTTTATATGCATGATTTGTTGTTGAATTATTATTTGAATTAATATGGGTTAATTCATGCTAGTAATAATTGTCAAGAATTAAATTTTTATTTAAATAATCATCCCGAATAGATCCGGACAATTAATTCCCCAACATAGTGTTCAATCATACATGTGTTACTACATGTTTACATATGTGTTACTGTGTATCAGAATGTTTGATGTTGGATGTTTCAATAATACATTTGTTGAAAAATGTCCGCATTTGTGTGTTTCTGTATGACTTTGTTTCATTTCTAGTGTTTACTAAAAATGTGTTACCTTATATTTTCATTTGTGTTACCACATGTATGTTACTGTATGCCTTGGATCAATTTTTAGTGTCAATTCATCTGTTACCATGTATTTTCATATGTGTTACGGAAATGTTTGTATGTGTGTTACCTCATGAATTGTTACTGCACCAGAATCTTCATTTACACATAATATTTATTGTAAAACAAGAATGTTCCTGGTGAAACAGGTTAAAACTTGTGTTACTATAAAGTTGTAAAAGTGTTACTACTACAAAGAAAACCACATAAAACATGTATACCTTTATCCAGGTATATAAATCCTCTTTGTGAAATGATTAAATTTCACCCTGAGGACAAAAATAAATAAAGAGACATAGTCATAAAAACATAACACTTAGATAACAAAAACTAAAATAACAGAAATGTTAAGTTGTTTGATTACATAAACATATCAGCCTGTTAGATCCCCCCATCATAGACAAAAATCACCCCTAAACTGCTAAACATTATCATCTAGTTGTTAGCCCCCACGAATATCAACAATTACCCACCACAAAAATTCTACTTCTGAACAAACCTTCCCACCCATCATCAACAAAGACAAAAACCATACAAAACACCAGTTTTTGCCAACAGAAACCTTCTCATCCATCACAAAAATCCTACTTCTGAACAAACCTTCTCACCCATCATCAACAGACACACAACAATATTCATTATAAAAACAGAAACCAACAGTAAATATCATGACATGATCAATATACTACTTCTTGACCGGCCTTTTCCTAAGACACTTCCTTCGATTATCAGCAATCAATTTTTCCTCCATTTTCTTCTTAGCATTCTCCTTATTTTCTTCAATCAATTTCACCAAAGCTTCTCCGTATAAAAAGCCAGAATCTTATCCATCAATTCATCCTTATAAGTGTTTAGGTCAGACGTAATAACTTTTATGTAAATTTCAGCTCTAAGAAGCACCCTGAGATTACTCTACAAAATAAGAAAAAATAAAAAACACAGTAAGCAACATGTTTATATCAATAAAATATAAACTATTAAAAAAAATAGTAACACACCTGCGATAGATCGGGCTCAGTATATAATTCACCATTGAAGTTACTCATATGGTGCATCAAAAAAACACCACAATCTTTGTTTACCTCAGCACCTTGCAATGAAAAGGAATATGTTCAATTGGATAACTTAACATGAGCTCATGCTTGGGATGTTTCTTGAACTTCAGAAACTTGGAAACAACCTTTTGCTAAAAAAATAAAGAACAAAAAAATATAAAATCAATTAGAATTAAAAAAAAAAAAAAAAACAAGACAACACAGAAAAGTAATAAAAACACTAACCAGAATGTTTACACATTTCTCGTATGTCTCAGGCTTGACATGTTTAAGGTTGTCAAGATACTGAATTTTTCCACTAGAAAAATTCACAACAGCAGCAACATAGTGATCATAAACACAAAAGGGCATGAAAATCTGCCAAAAATAAGTAGTGTTACTACAACACGAAAATGTGTTACAACATGGTGACCAAACATGTTACTAAAAGCAATAAAAAAAAATTACCAATTCAGCACGCAGAAGCATATCATCTGATAAAATAGTAGCACATGTTTTCATTCCATTAAGAATTTCTGCATCATCCTTCGCAGATCGTTTGTTATTACGGACAATGTTATTCAATGGTACCTACATATAAAAATAAAAAAGAAAAATATTAGAAAAAAAAAGTTAATATATACAAGAAAAAATTAATATCACATGACTTACGCTATAATCAGTTGTGAAAACATAACGAGGCAGCTTGTCACCTTGGCTCAAATTTTCCATCTCATGATTGATTATCAAACAAATGGCATTTACAACAGTATGGAAAATCTCAGTGTCCGGATACAGACTAAGAATATCATCCTTTGAGACCATATGCACCAAATGCTTTGTCTCAAAAAACACCTCACTACACACAAAAAGAAGAGAGATGTGTTAAAAAAAAACTTTAAAAAAAAAAAAAAGTTTAGAATTTACTTTTTATAATCTGATGAATGAAAGGCATAGTCAACAACTTCAGTTGAAATGCGGCTCAAATAAGACAGACAGTGAGAATTCAGTTTTAAAAATTTAGAAATAACACCAACTTCAACCTTGAACGGATCCACATTTTCAACACTATCACAACCTACATCATCACCAGCCATTTCATCAACACTATCACCACCCTTTTCATCATCATTCTCATCATCTCCAGATTCAATAACATCATCCTCCTTTTCCTCAACAGTCTTATCATCACCCCCTTTGCTCTTTTCATCAACCACTACACCCTCATCATCACTACTATCCTCACCTTCATCACTACTACCCTAACTTATTTGCTCACTACTCGAATCACTGCTACCCTCACTGTTCCTATCATCGTCACTGGAATCACCCTGAACATCCTTCTCAGACTCAACTTCAACAACAATATCTTCCTTATCCGCAACTGTTGCATCCTTATCCTTCCACGGCGCACAATACCTAAAAGGATCATCAGGGAAGAGATCATAACTTGGCATCCCCTCAACAAGTTTTTTAGCACGGTTGAAGTTCATAACAATTTCATCAACTATTTCCCATACAACATCATCAGAAGGATAATTCTGAGATTCCGGTACAGCTTCTGTAGGATTCTCATCTTGGCTTGGATCAACCTTAAAAGACTTCTTCAGGGACAACAACTTAGAACATACAGGCCAGATATCTCAGTGATATCCTTCATCATTGAATCCAAGAGAGATCCAACATACTACGGGGGGGGAGGGAGTGTTACTACAATATATTTCAAAGTGTTACTATATATATATATAAAAAAAATACTAAAAAAGGGTACAAAAAGAAACCTGACTGTCACATGAACCCTGATTGAGAGATCCTTTCAAGCTAAACTTCTCCTTCACAGCTCCATTCAAAGTGATAGGGTACACATTCTCCAAAAGCTCACCAATACACGTCCAGAACTCTCTTGCAAACATCGAAGCTGCATCGTTTCATCAGTCCAGTGTTGTATGAGAGGGATACAATTGGTTTAGCAATGCCACACCATTTGATCCTATGCATATATGTAATTTGAAGAACAAGAAGGCATCAAACATCATTAATGTTAACAGCTTCAACAGACTCACAGAGCTTATCAAAAACAAAGGAACACCAATCATACTTCGGGATCATATCAACATTCTCCAAAGACTTCAATACACCACTAACAAGAAGATGATTCGAAGCAGGGACAAATAAAGAAGAAATAACGTAGTAAACAAACATACGCTTGAGATCATCTCCACCATCTTTCAGATAAACTTTAAAAAGATTAGACAAAGCTGACAACTTATCAGACCCCGATAAACCATACTCTTCATCAAAATGATCCACCAGAGTCCACTTCTCACCCCTAATATAACATACAACGTCAGACCCCGGGTTCCTCGGGAGCATAAAAATGTCATGGACATCATCTGGAGTCAAGAGAAAAGAACGATTTCGACCAACATCAAGCATCCAACTACTGTGGTTAAAACTCTTAACTAACCAACGCAACAATTTGTAATCTACCAACTTAAACAACTTCAACTCTAACAAACCCCCAAAAACAATACTTCGAACATCTTCCTTCTGCTTATCACTTAGTTCCATTTATGAGATCAAAAAGACCTTTCGGCCTCCCATGTGGTGTAAAATCCCTATAAATAAGGAAAAGAACAGAACATAATATGTAAAAAATAGTATTTATAAACATACAGTAACACACAAAAGAAAAAGAGAAGAGAAAAACAATACCTTATTTTTTTTACTATTTTAATAGGTTCAGAATCAGAACCTTTTTGCCTCTTCTTACCAACTGGTTTCTTCCCTCCTACGCCTTCTCTAGCCCTCTTACCTATATTCTTTCCAGACTCCTTACTGATGCCACCACCAGACCAATCTAAAAGCAAAATAGGTTCAGTACCTTCCTTTCCCTTGCCCATGATATAAACTGCAAAAACAAAACTAAAAAACAGTGTCAAAATCAGGAAAAAAAAAAAAAAAAACATTAAAATATATATTGTGTTACTGAATAACCAAATATGTGCTACTGTAAACAAAAATCAGTGTTACTTCATAAATATAACAAACCAACAAATGACATACTACATACAGTTATAAGTGTTACTGCATTATAATGTATGAGTTACTACATCCGTGTTTATACTTGAAAATCAATCATAATGCTACTGTATACAAACATCAATGTTACTACATGAATATAAGTAATAAAAAAATGTCATACTGCATACAACTATAAGTGTTACTTCATTATAATGTATGTGTTACTACATCCATATACAACAAAAATAAGCATAAAAATAACTTAAAAAGACCAACTACTACATTAACACATCAATGTCACCATAAAAAGAGAAAAACAAACAGAACATAATAAAAACTAGGAATCACCACCAAAAAATCCAGAAAAAACTAGGAATCAACAGATAATATGAACAAAAAAGAACATGCAACAAGGAGAAAACATAAAACCTAACAAATATCACGAAGAACTTTAAAAGAACTTAAAAATTGTGACTAAAACGAAACTAGGTTTTCTAAAAACGAACAGAATACTAAATACAAAACACAAATATACATAAAAAAAACATGAAAAAAACATAGAAAAACTCAAAAACCTTATATGAACAGTGGATCGCCTCCAAAAAATGTAGTAACACAACTCTAAACGGACGAACCTGCTTCTTATAATGTGTTTTCGGAACAAACCGCAACCAAAAAACCGTCATTGAAGGGAAACCGCTTGAAACCACTTGAAACCGCTCGAAACCGCCGTCGTTATCGGAAAAAGGGAACAAAAAAGAGAGCGTGAGAGAGAAGAAAAGGCTCAACTGAAAAGGAAAAGATTCGATTTGATTTTATTTTGAAATATGCGGTTTCCAAGCAAACCCGACCGAATCCGGACGCGACCCTCAAGAAAAAAATGACTCGGGAGGAATTAAATGATCCTCCTGACCACATTGACCAAGGCTTAAAATGAATGTGTTGACCTAATATTGCACATAAGACTTATATGCAATATTGCATACAAGTTTTTGTGTATCAACTAATACCACTATATTTATAAAATTAGGTATAGTGTGAAAATTTTCATATATGAAAATTATACAATATAAGCAAGTAAATAAATTAGTGGGCCACCTTGCGGGTCATTGAAATCTCGCGGGTCTAAGAAAAGTCACTGATGGAAAAAATTTCTCGGGATCGAGAGTCTTGGGTAGTAGTTAGCAGTGTTGTTATAATCGGATCGGACCGTCCGGTTCAACCTGTTGAACCGGGAACCGGCCGGAAAATTGGTCCAATTACCCCCAAATAACCGTTTTTACGGTCAAACCGGGAAAAACCGGTCAGAACCGGAATAAAACCGGTTAAACCGTGAAAATAGCGAACCGGTAGAACCGTTTTGCACAGCATTCCCTTCATCCATTTCAGGGGCAAAACTAAAATTTAGCAGCTGTGAAGATCCGTCTTTTTAGAAATTTTTTCACACTGTGCTTTCGTCTTCGTCCTCGATGCCTTTGAAAGTTTTCATCTAACAAATATATCAACGTCTGTATGTATTCGTCGAACAAATAGATATAGATGTATGTCAATATACTATCTTCGCTTATATATAAAGTTGTATGCGTGTAGGGTTTCAAAAAAAGAAAACAGTTGTATTGCGTGTAGTTTGAAGAGGCATAGGATGATGTGCGGTTAGAGGCATAGGGTAATGTGCGTGCAGTGTCAGATTTGTTCTTATCAACAAATAATTTAGAAGTTAATATTTTAATAATTTATTTTATTAATTTAGGCGTTTCATTTTAGTGCCAACACAAATACTGAACCTGTTTACGTGTGTGAAACTAAATTATTATATGTATTAATTAATTATGTTATTTGTATGATTATAATACGTATCTTAATATATATTTATTGCATTGTAGTAATGTTTAACGGTAGGTGGATATAGATATATATTCCATTCATATTAATTTTACTATACAATTCATATCATATTATTTATAGAAAAAAATATTTTATATATTATTTGTTATTGCACGAAAGAAAATTTAACTATATATAAATAAAAATCATTTAAACGGTTGGACTGCCGGTTTAACCGGTTGAACCACCAACCGGTGCCTAGTCCGGTTTGGTCACCGGTTCGGTTATGAAAACACTGGTAGTTAGGCTCTCCTTTTTCTTTTCATTTTTTTTATAATTTTATTTTGCCAATAAATAAAAAAATAAGTAAATAAATGCTTCTACAAGGAATTAAACCTAAGTCTCAATCAAACAAAACATAGTTCTCACCACTGTTGTATACTGATATCATATAATTATATACAAATTAAATTTCTTAATAATTTATTTATATATTCATATTACACCCTTCGTCCCAATTATATAGGTATTAAGTTTTGCATTTGTTTTTAAAAAAAAATTGAAAAGGTAAATTACACAAGTAAAATTTTTATTATAACCTTATTTTAATTTTCAACGTAATTAATGTGTAGAATTATATTAGTAAATTAATTAAAAAATATTACTCTATATAGAAACAAATCAATATAATTGAGACATTCACAAAAGGAAAACAGGTCTACGTAATTGAGACGGAGGGAGTATGTAATTATTTCCGGTTGTAGTGCAACCTCTATTAGTAATTTCAACAATATCTTGTAAAGTTGGTATGTTGTGAAACTTGTTCACCATGAAACTAATTTTTTTTTACAGGCATACTCTTTAGTAATACAAGTCACACTCTTTATTAATATAAGTCACATTATTTAGTAATATAAGTCACACCCTTCAGTTATCACTACGATATTCCTCTGCTATAATATAAGTCACACTCTTCACTTTTATGAATAATACTCTTTATAGTAAAAAATCACACTCTTTATAGTAAAAATTCACACTCTTTAGTAATATAAGTCACACTCCTTAATCAGTTTCACCGTGAAACTTGTTCACCCAATACTTTGCCTATCTTGTAACATAACTCCGATTTAAGATGAGGAAGGGCTTTTACATACATGGTCTTTATAAGGGGTGGGCTAGAAAAAAAATTTTTTTAGATCAATTAACTTTAAATAAAATAAAATATTTTCAATATTTGCTGAACTGTACTAGAAGAGACTTCAAAGCATAAAATTCATCAACAATTGAGTATATATTTACATTGTATAAGAAAAATTAAAGGAATAAAAAAAATTACTTAATCGGCCTTGAAAATTGATGATGAGTGTTGAAAAAATAAAATAAAAAATAAAGAATCCTATATTTTCTTAGACTCTAATTCCATGCTCTTGATGAAAATAAATTTTTTGAAGTAAAAATGTTTGATTTTTTTAGATAAAATTAAAGCTTAATTAAAAGTGGATGGACCTGTAGTCGTTTACTAATATTTGTACAGGAATGGAGGAATATTGATAAAATTTTAAGTAGGTTTATAATTAGAGTGAACTGATATAATTAATTTGGGTGGGCTGATGAGCTAATTAAATTTTTTTTGTATATAATAATTATAATATATTGTGAGCTAGGGTGAGCTCCAGCTCACTAATAGAACCACCCCTCTGCTGTGAACTAGTTTCACTCTATGAAATTAATGTATATCATTGCACTTATAAATTAATACTGTAACATTTGTTAATTGACATCATTACTATTATAAATTAATACTCATAACATTATAGTAATATTGATTTTATATGATATCAATTTCGTACTATGAACAAATTTCACAGGAGAATTTGTATCTTCTAAATAATATGCTTATATTAAACGGTTTTGTGTTTTATTAATCTTGGACAACTCGAACATATGACATTATAGGAGGATACAAATTTTATTCATCGTGGCACAATTATACATAAATCACTACAAGTGATGAAATTACATTACTAGAAGCCCCATATACATATAGCTCTTGCAAGAGGCTTTTTGATTTAATTACCACTCCTCTTTATTATTAGTTCATCACAATTCCCCACTAACAACTCAGGTTACCACCTGGGCTAACTCCAAGTTGACTACAGTATATCGTATAATAATTAACACGAGCAGTCACAGCATTCGAGTTCCCTCCGTTACACTCCCCACCATTAATAGTCCGAATCGTGGCCCCGAAGCCCTGGCCCGAAGTGATGGGCCCGTGACAAGCATTCATCCAGAACCAAGGGGCCGTCTTGAATGAAATAACTGGATCTCTCGCAACAATATCGGGGTCGTTCAGCCCGTTGAACCCGATGTCTCGGCCCGCAGGCCCGTAATTGTAGTTCCAGGATAGTTGTAACGGGCCCCGCCCGTAATAGCCCTTGCCAGAAACACACGGCCATTCTCTATTATTTGGGTCGCAATAGTTTAGAGATGGGCCGTTGATTTCTTCTATGAAACAAAAATCTGAATTGAAAATAATTTGCATTTAATTATTGTCTATTTAATAAATATAGTAGAATCTCCCATGAACAAGTTTCACTGTATAAATTAGATTCATTCAATAATATCGAAAGGAGATCATCCATTTCATAATTGGTGTTCCATTTTGTATTCCATAATTTGAATGAATGACATGTGTAATAATAAAAAATAGACTAGATCTCCGGTGAAACTTGTTCATAGTATGAAGTTTATATCACTGCACTTACAAATTAACTAATACCACTACACTTATCAACTGATACCATTATACTTATAAATTGAGATTGTAATATTAAATGCTATAGGTATTAGCTTATAAGAGTAGTGGTATCACTTATACATATAATGATATGAGTTTCATACTATGAATAAGTTTCACAGGAAAGTTTGTGTAAAAAATATTTAACAAATCATCATATCATGGGTTCATGTGTTAAAATTAAGAAGGATAGAACAACAATGAAATATACTAAAAATGGAACATGGCAATCATATCGAATCATATCATAACATTTATTTAACAATATCACCGCTTTTATGGATTAATACTATAACATTTTACCCACAAACTCACCGAAAAATGTGTATTATTAATTTATAAGTATAATAATATAAATAATTGAATGTTATAGTATTAGTCAACAAGTATTTTATACGGTGAATTAAGTTTTAAAAAAAGACCAACTCAATGAATATATAAATTAGAAACGACAAAGTCTCATGTGCAATTGGTGTACGGATCTAAGATTCTTACACTCGTTTCAACCCTACTCATGTATCCACAGAACATGTCTAATATATTCAATTGATCAAGTATTTTTTTTAATGGATCATTTATTTACATAATTGTACGATGCACTTGGGTGCACAAGAAATCCACTCATTAGAAATTGAAGTATTAAAATATTAGCTTGTCAGATATTGACGTCATGGGATCTTATCCGCATCGATAAAATCAGTTATGGTAGTTCGTTATGCTCTCCTAAAACGTCGATTCAAAATATTTAGGCATATTTAATTGGGGCAAAAGTTCTAAGGTACAAAGTGGAAGGGGAAAAAGCTCTAATGTACCAATGTAATTTTTTTGTGACTCTCAGGTATAAAGTGCAATTTTTTTTTCAAATAAAGTGCAATTTTTTTTGTACCTTAGAGTCACAAAAAATTGCTTTTGTACCTTAGAGTCACTGCTCCCTATTTTTTGTACCTCAAAGTCATTGATTATATTTAATTCAGCTTACCAAAAAAATGCATATAGTGTTTAATTCAAGTAGATATAGTCTTGTTAGCCAAGGCTACCTATGACCATTGACCACGTCTTAATTTTGTAAAAAAATTCTTTACTTCTCCCTACTAATTTTATCTTTAACTAGTATAATTAATTTCAAAAGTATATGATAATTTCTTTTAATAAGAGCTTTATTCAATGAAGGAATTTCGTACAGAAGCGTAGTCAAGATTAGGTATGGGGCTCGATAAATAAAATATCTAGAATGACATTAATATATCCAATAATCCAATAATACAACATTAAAAAACTTACGTCCAGTCTCATGCGTGACATGAGCGAAGAAAGCAGCGATCTCCTGCCTAGCAACATCAACATTGCTAGAGGTCCCAAACTGCGGGTAGGACATGGCTGCCGTCAAAAAGGCAGACCGGGTATAGAATCCTCTTCCGGCGCAATTTGGCCCTGCCTGATTAATTATCCGGTTAAAAAAAGCATCCGTCACAATATTACTGACTCCGCCAGTACCTCCTGTGCATGGGCCAGAACGGCAGCCGGTTCCACAGTAAGCGGGGGTGGAGCCGCAATAGCCGTACTGGCTGCAGCACAAGTTCGGCGCACAACCGCAGTTTTGGCCGGAAACCCAGTTTCGGTCACCAAAAGTAGGGCAAGCAAGGTGTAGATAGTGAAGATTTTCATTTTTTTATGAAGGAAGAAATGGGGGATTGATGGGTATTTATAGTGTGCATGTATTGGAAGATATTTTCAGCAAACTAGAGGCATTGGAAGGATAATATTTAATTAGGATAATACTTGATTCGTTAGAAATATGATTCATTCGAGATAGATATAGACTAGTTACACATGCTACAGGTGGAAAATTAGTTTATTTGTGTAACTATGCGATTGCTCGTCAGGTATGGATTGGAGTACCCGAATTCATACAATTTTTTTATGTTTTCTATATATTGTCTACTGTGACTGAATCAATTTTAGGTACTCTAATTTTTTTTTCCTACCCCTTCGCTCCGTCTATGTGTACGCATTATATAATGATAATATATATATACTATGATAAAAAGAATGATTCAAATTCGGAACTTTTCATGATCGAAAGGTATTATCTTTAGTTGTAAACTTGTGATTAAATATAGTTGTTTAGTGACCAACTGTACGTGAAGAGATACTGTCAACTACTATAAATTTTAAGTTAACGTGTAAAAATGTAATTACTTTCTTAATACAGATACTTTTTCGACTAAATAATCAAATATGAATAGATCTTATGTGAAAATTCATCTTATGTGATTATCTGTCATGATAAAAACTAATATGGTGGTTATCAATTCAATTTAATTATTAAGGTTGTTAGTGGCTTAGTGGCTGCCAAATTGGTCAACTAGCGTGGAGTCGCAGGGTCAAATTCTTTTTGGAGCATATTTTTTTTTTCTTTTCTTTTTTTCTAATTTTCCCCGTCAAAATATAGATCTTTATTTCTAATTTTTCCCCCTTTTTCATCTTTATCAAATTATAATAAAATATTTAAATTAAAAAAGTAATATTTTTAATTTTTTCCTCTCATCTTTATCAAATTATAATAAAAAATTAAAATTAAAATATAATAATATTTCTGTCAAAAGTTGAACACATATGTCAAGCAAACAAAACGTACATAGTATTGCAATAAAAATCATAAGAAAAAAAGTAAAATTTGAAGAGTATTAAATAAAAATGAAAGCAGTATTACAAGTAAAATATAATAGTATTATATAAAAAACATAATAGTATTACATGCAACAACATAACAATATTACATATATTCAAAACATAAGAAAAATGTAAATTATAAAGGGTATTAAATCAAAACATAAGCAATATTACAAACAAAACAAAACAATATTGCATGTAAAAACATAACAGTATTACATTAAAAATAAAAAGAAAAAGGTAAAAATTCAAAAGGATATTAAATCAAAATGGTAGCAGTATCACATACAAATTATAATAGTTTATATTCAAAACATAGGTAAAATTTAAAGGATATTAAATCAAAAACGAAATTTTTATATATGAGTGAATGTCGATAACCCTATGCAAACAACATCGTAAAATTAAGCATATCAACAACAAAAATATGCAAAATATATTAATAAAAACACACACAATGTTGAATGTATTATACGTACATTTTAAAAATAGAAGTACTAATAAAAATATTTTTTTATATATTTGAATCAATTAGATAATTAAAAAATAGCTTTGTTTTTCATTTATCAATCAATTGTGATGGTAATTTATAGATAATTAAATATACACATCTAATTAAAATGAATAAAAATATTAATTATGTATAAATCCTCAATTTAAAAAATTAAGTTATTTTAGTATAGTTGTGAGTGTTTACCTTTGTTGCCCTAGTGACCCAGGTTCTAATCCTAATGGTAACATATTTTTATTTAATAAATGAATTTTTATGAGTAATTAAGAGAAATCAAGCCTCAGATATAGAGTATAAATGTGTTGTAGAGTGTTGGTGAGAGTGTCCCCTTCATGCCCTGTTGACTAGCGTTTGAATTCTTACAACGGCGAATTTTTTTAGATTTTTTCTTTTTTTTTACTATATTTGGCATATTTTCACATGTGAAAATTTTCACATAAGATTTTGCCATCAAAATATAGCCCATGCATTTGGTTTCTTGTCATTTTAGCACATATGTTTTCCTTTTTCCGAATATTGTCCATAATTTTATTTAATACATATAAAAAATATTTGAAAATTGTCTTATTAAGGAAAAAATGCGCCACTTGCAGGGGGGTCCAACCTGAGTCTTGGGAGCACTAAGAAGACAGCCAAATCACTCTGCCTATAAGCTTTTAAATTGATCAGTTTTTTCGTACAATAACTAGTATTGTTCCGAAGGCAAAAAAACACCCCTTGTAGGATTTGAGCCCGAAACTCCGGAGCACTGAGAAGAAACCTAAACCGCTTTGCCACAATAAATTTTATTTAAAATAGAGTTTTTTAATAATTAGTGTTGTTCTATTTTAATTAAGGATGTAATTTAATAATAAAAAAAAAAACTCAACAACGTCGCCCACAGGTCATTATGGTAGGAGGAAAAATTCCTTACCACTACCAATGATGCAAAAATCGGTCTAGGCGGCGCCTAGGCGGTCGTCGACCGACCTGATTTTGCCTAGGCGCCGCCTAGGCGATCGAGTCGGGAGCTAGGTACCCAACACTAAGGTATTATTTGATAATGAGAGACTTTGTTCTTATAATAAATTGATTATAAGACAAATATTGATTATTTTCACTACACTAAAATTCCAAAGCACATATTTGTTTAGTTTTTTTGTATTAAATTAATTTTCTTGTACTCTATAATAGATAATGGATATAAAAAAAATGTGTTTCAATTGTTATCTTGATTTAGACGGTTGTATAATGAATTTATTAATTAATTTTGAACTTTATTTTTGTTATAAGATATCGATAAGTAGTAAATAAAACTATTGATTTTCGACTTCTGCACCCTTAACCACTACACTACAATCCATTAAATATTTTAGAATTAACTTTCTAAATAATAAATTGTGTTTAACCATTTTAGTTAGGTAAATACATTTTAATTATTTGTAGATGCATTCACAATTAATTGGTAAATAAAAAATAGAGTTAACTCAAGTTATTTAGTTTATTCAAGTATACAAGAAAACATTTTTGTATTGTTACTTCTGTTTACAAATTGTACTTATAATACATTTAAAATTATATTTCTCTTTGTTATAGTATTGTTATGTTTTGCATGTAATACTGTTCCGTTTTGATTAGATATTCTTCATAACTTACTATTAATTTTCCTTACGTTTAGATTGTGATATTGTTATGTTCTTTTTGTGGTACTATTATATTTCAAAATGTAATACTGTTATATTTTACTTGTAATACTGTTATATTTTTGTTCGTAATAGTGCTTTAGTTTCTTATTTGAAATCAAAGTAGAAGAGATTAATGATTGTTGATTATAAATTTTAATACTACTTCAGCTATGCATTTAATACACTTCAATTTTTTTTATTTTTTCTTAAGTTTAGATGTAATACTTTTATACTTTTACGTTTAATACTATTATGTTTGACATGTAACACTGCTTCAATTTTGCATGTACCCTTCATAACTACAGAGCGAAGGTAAATAAATTAGTGAAAAAGTTATTTAGTAAATATTCAACGTGTCATATTGGTGAGTCTACTTTTATATTATTTTTATGATTACGGTTTAATTCCAAAGAAGAGCTGATTTTTTTAATTTTTTTGATTTACAAAGAAAAAAGTATGAATTTGATTTTTTTTTTACTGAATCTACTTTTAAATTATTTTTGTGATTAGGGTTAATACCAAAGAAGAGCTTATTTTTAATTTTTTTGATTTACATAGAAAAAATAGATTTTTGGGCGAATTTATTTTTAATTTAAATTTTTTTTTTTTATTAGGCTTCGATTTCAAAGAAGTGCTTGTCATTTAATTTATTATTATTATTCCACTCGTTTAAATTGCTTGCAAAGCATAATATATATATTTGCAGATAACAGGGATCGAACTCGAGTCAATCTAGCTAAAGGAGTAATCAGCTACCATTAGGCTACAAAGGGATATAATACTTAGCTTTCGCGCTGTCGTTTTATTTACTTGTATGATTCCACTTGTTTAATTTGCTTGCCTAAATTGAATAATTTTCACTCGTGAAAATTTTCACATAAGACCGACTCTATATTAAAATATCTTGAATCACAATTTTCTACAAAAGTCCGTCTTATAATGTGATCGCCGGAGTCCACTGTCTTACTAATGTATAGATATAAAATGAATAAAAAATATCATCATGTTTAGAACAGTGAACTAATCTTACCTAGTGATATTTTTAGTCCCGCATTTTTTGATCTAATTATATGGTGATATTTTTTATTTTAAATATTTGTAGGTTAGCAAAAAAGTGGACTACAACAATCATATAAGACGGATCTTGCCCAAAACGATATCTGAGATCTTTTTAATTATTAAGTGAAAGTATGTGTTATATTTAGAGAGATAAAAAGTTATATGCTAAAATTGATTTTAAAAAATAAAAAGTAGGGCCAAATTTTATTATAGAGCCTACTTTTGGCTAGGTCTTGTATGCACGTTAATGCACCGTGTACTCATAGTGTATTTTAGAAGTGTGCAACTTGTTATGCTGAAAAGTGCGACTTATTTACACAGAAAAGTGCAACTGTTAATATGAGAACATAGTTGCATGCTTCTATTTGGAATAGTTGCACGTTTCTATTTTATATAGTTGCATGCTTCTAAAATGCACTACACATGAGTCTCACCCCCTACTTTTTTGTTTAAGAAAAGCCGAACCATTTTCAATTATATTGGCAAGAGCATGTAACACATAAATATTCTAGAAAATATTTAGGATACATATATATCATACTCATCTAATAAAAAATTGTTACAGTTACGTGAGATGAAGAAAAAGTAAGCGGACGAACTATAATATAATGAGAATAATAATCATATGATCACTATTTTGCTTTTGGAATAAGTAAGAACAAAAACAATTATTAATTACGGTTTTGATCATATGTTCACATGTGGGCACAAACTTATATGCCCACCGCTTATGTGGCGCGCCACATATGCAAGGTCCCACCATCATTTAATTAATTAATTTAATTAATTCAATATCTTCTCATTAATTATATAAACTTGAACCCTAAACTATGAACCCTAAATCATAAACCATTCGGGTAGGGTGAACCATGAACCACTCGGGCCGGGTTCGGGTTGGGTCCGGGTCGCGTAATTTTTTTTAATTATATAAACCTAAACCCTAAACTATGAACTCTAAACCATGAATCATTCGGGCCGGGTGAACCATGAACCACTCGTGCCGGGTTTGGGTCGGGTCGGGTTGAGTCCAGATCAAGTTAAAAAAAATTAATATAATTAATAAAATTGGGTAAAGTATGTAATATATATAAATAAGAAGATTAAATTAATTAAAGAAACTAATTAAATGATGGTGGGGATCTTGCATATGTGGAGCGCCACATAAGCGGTGAACATATAAGTTTGTGTCCACCTACGGGACATATGATCAAACTCGTTATTAATTAATATTGAAATTATTGAGATAACTGAAGAGAAATTAATATAAATATGTGCTCCCTCCGTCCACCAATTTTATGTACACTTCTTTTTCCAATGGAAAATGTTATTTTATATTTATCCATCAACCATCACTTAATTACTTCAAATAGTATTGTACTTCACTCACAAACAATCATTTTATTTATAAATGCATCACACAATACCTATAAGGGAACCGTTGGGTGTTGCGTGATCAGACGTGAATTAGTGAGCGTCAAATTTGGGAAAAATTATTATAAAAGTTGAGGATTTCTATTTTATTCTTCCGCCTTGTCGATTTTTTTGTTTGATTAAATTTTAATGATCAACAAATTTAAAAGGCAAAGTATCGAACAAAATTAATGTTCTGTCGATTTTTTTACGCCGGGTGCACCGTGTACTCACCTATATTTTTTGAACAGTGTTAATTCTTTTCACTAAATAATTTTAATTGTTTTTACTGAACAATATTGAGTTTTTTGCACTTTTGGTCCCACAGGACACGGCATCTCACAGTTTTGGCCCTAATCTTTTTTTTTTTGTCCCAAAGCAAAAAAAATTTAAACATTTGGTCCAGCGACTGGAAAATACGTCAAAAATTGGCGGAAATTAACGCGTACTTGCCGCGCGCCCGTCAGTCAACAATTATTAATTTCCTAAGCTCTTCCTCTTCTTCCTGAAATGCGTAATCATGGTAGTCGTGATGTCCCTGTTCCTCTTCTTCCTCAATTTCGCCGACATCGTCCTCCTCCGCTTCCTCTTCATGTCCAACACCTTCCACCACCGTAGCGCCCGTGTCTCCCACCCCAACGCCGCCATCGCCGGATATTCAAGCCCTAATTCCCGAAATTGCCTATACGTCTAACGATTTTCCGGGGGCGTTGGATTGTGCGATTTGCCTTGATTCATTCCAAGAAGGGGACAATTGCCGGAGTATTCCGATTTGTAAGCATTTATTACAAGCATTTATTTCTTGTAGGCGCCTCCGCCATCGACATCATCGCCGCCATCCCCTTCTCCGTCGCCGTCCTCCGAGTTGCCCCAAACGACGTCGCCCGGCCTCCAGTACCAATTTTAATTTTCTCGAGGCGGAGTTTCATTTTCCTTATGTTTATATGTGAGAGTTATGTGCAGAGATTATTTTTTGGTCCTTTGGATGGTTTGCAGCTTAAAAATTTATCAAATAATGTTTAAGGCCCGTTTTAGAAAAATAAACTTTTCTTTTAACAGTTTTTCCACATCACATATAGCTCGGAAACCCACATTCTTAACCGATATGTGACTTGCGCATGACTGAAAATGATAAAATTTTCTATTTTTCGATAAAAATGGGACCGAAATTGAACAATCGAAATAGTTAGGGGACCAAAATTGGATAGTAAAATTTTTTGGGACCAAAAAGGAATTACAGGAAAGTTATGGGACAAAAAAACTTTTTTTTCTCGATTTATATGCATGTGTGAGTGTTTAAGCTTTTGAGTGTCGGTTTAGTTACTCCATTTTGCAGTTTCAATTTTTCTTTTTACTAGTAGGCGCTTGTGAATTTTGATTGAACAATAAAATGGCTCCTGAGTGTAGAATTCATGTGCATTATTATATGTTTAAGTGATGTTGACGACAGAAACATACCAACAACACCTTAATTTTATGGTTCTCTTTTGAGCTAAAGCTTTAGTAGGTTATGATGTACAATGTAGCCGAATTTATTATTTTACACCAATTCATGTTTTATCTTTTATTGTACCATTTTCGTTACACATAATGTGTATGTACTGATGATGTTATACTCATTTTAAATCATAGGTGAAAATGGCGCCATTTTTTCTCTCCATAAAGGCAAAAAAGTTCCCTCTAAAAATTCCCTCCATAAATCTGCAAAATTTGAGAGAAAAATGGTAAAAAATTTGTATGTGACCAAAAGTGTTATATTTATCCCTCCAAAAAGGTACCTCACACGCCCATGTTGACTGAAAAACCTGTGGTATCAAAAAAAAGTGTTATTGGAGTTAATGGAAAACTTGATGGTGGGACCAAATGTAAAAAAATATTTGTTGTCTTTAAAATACAAAAATGAAAGGATTGAGATCAAAAAATGATTTATCTGTGGGAATTCCACGCATAAAACTTCGAACAATATTGATTGTTTTAACCATATAATTATATGTTCTTTAGACATGTACATTGATTTCACTACACAATATTAATTATTTTTTTTTAATAAATTAATTGTTTTTATTAAAGAATAATAATTGAGCACCGTGCACATGAATCTTTTTTTTAAATTGTTTTTGGTGTAACTTTTTATAATTTGACATTCTCATTTGGCAACGAACTACTAAAGGGAAAATATTCGATTGACTTGAATAACAATGTAATAATGTAATTTCCTTCCTATCCTTTAAATCATACAATGTCATAAGATCCAAGATCGATGTTTTTCTGCTGGATATTCCATAACATGCACCCATAACAATCTCGTCACATAAACACATAAAACTTATACTCCCGGCGTGCTACAAAAGTTTGTATAATTTTCTTATTGGGACCTCCCACTATGCTTTGCACGCCAAAAGAAAATTTGATTAAATTCCACTGGAATAATGTTCTTTAGCTCCAATAACTTAGAAGGATTGCGTTTAAGGAAAAATTACGAGCTTAAAAATGTAAGACAATATGTTTTAATATTTATAAATATATACAGGATAATATGTTTTAAAATATGTAAATGTAAAATAATTGATCCCTAATAAGCCCAAATCGGGCTGAATTTTTTCAAGATTGTCTTAAATTTATAGAATTTAAAAACATAACGTCCAATATTCACAAGTCCGTAAATCTTTAAATGTGGGGCAATCATGCAACTCATGCGATATTTCAGCCCGATTTGGGCTTATTCAGGCTCTGTTGTCCTATATTTATAGATTTTATAACATATTTCCTATATTTACAGATTTTAAAACATATTATCTTATATTTACAGATTTTAAAACATATTGTCCTATATTAACCCGTAAGACAGTTGTCATTAAAACACAACCCTCCCTAAGTTACTGGCCTAAAAAATATTTTTCCCAAATTCCACCATCACCAATATTCACATATTTAAACAATTTGTCATTCTTTTTTAGGTTGCACATTCACTCATTCGATCCAACTAATTTTTTTATTTTATAACATAAAAGTTTACAAAATCACCCATCAACACTCTACTCACTACACGTTTTTCATAAGCATGATTTAAAATGATATAAAATGCTTACTTGGGTAGATGAGGGGGAACATACATTAGCGGGTATTCGGGTCATTTTATATCAAAAGTAGAAAACTAATTTTCTAATAAAACGGGTAAAAAACTAACTTTTCCTACCTGAGAAATGACATGAATCCCACCGTCCTATAATTATATGCATCAGTTGTATCATGCAATTCAAGTATATTTTTCAAATGATATTAATTATTTATTGAAAAAGTATGAATTGATCAGTATTAATTGTTTTTATTGAAGAATATAAGTTATTTTCATTGAACAATATTACTTCTGCACCAGCACTAAAGTATTACTCAAAATAGAAAGGAAAATAAATGGGTCATTTGTTGAACGATGTCTAAATTCCACTATAATTGTGTGCTTATTTTGCTTTTCCAAGCTTATTATGTGTACTCTCATATGAAACTTATTCATATATGAAATTGATACATTTACTCTTATAAATTAATATCCAGATGACATTTAATGATATGATATTAATTTATAAATACAGAGATATCCGTTTATAAATGTTATTGTATAATTTCATACTATGAACAAGTTTTACAAAAAACTTAGTCTATTACGGTACAGCCGATAATAGGACAATTTTTTATTTTTTTTTTAAATTTGTAAAGTTATAGTACCAATCCCCACCTCGGCTTGAAATCGGCTACTCATGGCTAAAGGTAATTAACATGTCGAAAAAAATTTAGTTTTGGTAAGTTATATGACCAATTTCAAAATCTAAAAGTAAAGTGTTCTGAAATTACTGTTGAGCAAAGATAATGTCCTAAAAACTATTTACCTTGTCGTATATAAGGTTCCTCCACTTGTTATCTTGGTTTATATAATTTTAGTTCAAACACAATATAAAAGGAACACTCATTCCTACCACGTCTATTTTTCAGGATGGTGCTTTTTCCTATCCCAGGAGGCAGGATGTATTTCAGCAATCTACACTCCTAGTAAGGACCTGTTTTTTGTACCTTAAAGGCAAGAGTGAAGAAATTGATGACTTGAAAGAAAGATTAAGAGCCCTCAGAATCAATCTGGCTAGCATCGTTCAAATATTTTAAAAATAAATAAATATCATGTTAAAATATGAACTTGAATTTGCACGACGCACTTGATGCATACAAAATATGCCCGTATTTGAATCCTAAGTAGAAAAAAGATCACCAAGTAAAACTCTTGGCGAATTCAACATCTAATAATTGAAGGTTGGTTGTAATTGATATTATTGTCGGCAAAAGGATCGATCCGTTTCCTTTACCAATATTGCATTGGATTCAAATTAACATCAAATAAAAATCAAAGTAAAAAAATCTAACTAAACACCCTCTTTCCGTCTTTCGATAGAAATGAGATTACTTATTCTATAATTGGTGTTTCACTTTTTATTCTATCGTATTCTAAGTACATATGTTAAAATCCAACAAAATAGAACATCAATGAAATACGAAAAATGAAGCAGGAGAAATAAACCGCTTAAAATACACACACTTCAAAAACAATTATAGAACTAAAAAATGATCTTTATTTTTTATTTTTTTCGCAAATGTATAAAGTTATGAGACCAAAAATGATTATATCCCATCAAACAATGTTCTCTAATGCTAAGGGTCCGATTGGTAGCCATATATTATAACCCCTTAAAGGGATGTCCTACTAAAAACTATATTTCATTTGATAATTTAAATGCCAGTTCCGGTACGTCATCGCCGTCACCGTTCCTCTTTCCCCTTTAGAAATTAAAGAAAGCCTGATTTGGATTTGGATTTGTATTTCTTTGAAATTTGTATTGCTTCCTTGACCCAGGAAATAGATAAGGCAATTGATCGATGAAATAGATACAATGGTTGGACATCTTCTCTAATCATGTGATATTAGTTACTTTATGTGTATTTTAATTGAGAATATAGAAGAAGTGGTGTATTTTTTTTTTATTTTTTTAGCGGCGGAATGAGTGGGAGGAGAAGAATAGGGGGTTCTTGAAAAAAGGGTATACCTGGTAATTAACTTATTAAGTGGGTGTATATATTAATTCAGTGGGTGTGAATAACCTAACCCTCATCCTAAATAAAACGAAGATGCTTAAAAAAAATTCGAAATACCAAACCTAATTGAAAATTATAATTTAATCTAAGTATTAGATTGAGAAAATATTTATCCGCAAAAATCTAAAAAAATATTTCATAAAAATGAAAATTAACCAAAATTATTTCAAAAATTAATCTTCTCTCCCAAAAACCAAAATACTCTAGTTTAATTAGTAAATAATTTAATCTTCATAATACTTTTCCCATACTAATTATTTGGTTAGTGGTAGTGGCACTGATAAATTATTTATTGGGTTAGTAAACAAAGCCAGGCAATAATTTGGATAAATTATAATTTTCGATAAATTTATTCATTAATTATAATATATATGGAAGGTGGCGTGAGATTTTTTTGGCGAAATTTTATGTTTAGGCCGGTAGGGATGTGTGATATGCTACCATATCTAAATTTTCCAAATATTATTTAGATTTCCTTGAAATATTTAATTAATCAATTAAAATATGATGCGGTTAAACATTGATAAAATCGTGAAATAATTGTCTCCAAATATATTTCATTAATTCGAAATAATAGGGCAAAATATATTGTTGATTAATTACAAATGATCATGGCAACTTATCTCATAATATACATATATGATTAAGATATTGACAATTAATGCCAAGTTGCCATAAATCCCATCTTAATTTAAGTTTTTTTTTTTTTAAATCACAGACTCTCATTTGAAATTTGTTTATAGTTAAAATTGATACCATTACGCTTATAAATTAATATTACTATTTTTATAAACTCTTAATTTATAAGTATAATGATATCAAGTAAGTGTAGTTATACAAATTTCATATTATGAATAAATTTTACAGTGGCTTGCTCAAAATCTAAAAAAAATTAGTCGAGATTTTAAGATTTCCCAAAATTTTATATGAATATCCCAAAATTTCAAGATTTTCAAGATACAAGTATGTAATATCGTATCTCTTAGATTGATTCTTAACTCCATAATTAATAGCGCGGATGGATTTGTAAACACGAAAATCACAGAACTACAATTCATCTTTTTTCACTATTAATCGGCAGCAAATTAACTGCCCAATCCTGAAAGGCAAGCTTCGAATAGAACTTGTGCAAGTCATGTTCTTTTTTCTTAAAATTAATGGAGTTCATGTTTCCTGATTTAAACATCTGATCAAATGATTCGTGCCTCAGAATTTTTGTCAATTTTGAGCTGTATACAACTTTTATCCAATGTTTTCAAAACCGGGTTGAACCGGGAACCGGCCGGTAACCCGGTTAAAAAACACATATATAACCGGATTTCAGGTTGAACCGGTCAAAACCCGGTTCAACCGAAAAAAACCGGTTTTTTTCTTTTTTTTTTTAAAAATTAAATTATTAATTTATATTAAATATTTAAAATTTTAAATCTATATCCCTCTCACATTTTTCTCCAACACTTTCGATGTGGGATAAATGTATGAGGTGGGACAAAATTTATAAAATATGATATGAAAAGTTATAAAATATATATTTAATTTTTTATAGGTGTATATTTATTTTGTTTTTTTAACTAAACATAGAAAACGGTTGAACCGCCGGTTGAACCGGTCCGACCGATTGAACCGCTGACCGATGGTCTGTCCGGTTCGATCACCGGTTCGGTTATGAAAACATTGCTTTTATCTTCATTTAATTCATTATAATTGCCTTCAAAGTTCAAGTAGTTAATTATATGTTTACTCAATGTGCTAATCTTGGTTTCTTTTAATCAAATATATGATTAATCATGTGTTGGGCTTATCTATTTTGATCTCATTCAAGTCGGTAATAATAATCTGCATATTTTTATTTTTTATATATGATCAGTAGGATTTGAGAGTAGTAGGACTAATTATGAACATGTATATTTTTTTTCATTTGTCATATTTTTCTTCAAAATTATAGAACAATTTTTGGTAACCTCCTGTAATATATAGATTCTCATTAATGGTTAATTATGGAAAAAATACATCTTTCTAAAATTTCCTTTTAAGGCAAATGGTAAAATAATTAAGGGGATAAGTTTGGAGGAAATTGAATATGTCGTAGAGTATATATATATATATATATATAGAATGATGCACACTTGCATGAGACCATCTCATGGTGAGATGGGGCATAAGTTTAACATTGGAGGGGTGAGTATAATTTGGTTTGATTGTATCCCGTTTAATGCATGAGACCGTCTCATAACCCACCCCGCGTCAATATCTAAATTATACTCTGTCTCTTCGTGAGACCTTTCTCATGCAAGTGTGCCTCATATATTAATATATGAATTTAATATATGAATAAGGGGATATATGTCAAGTTAAGGAGTGTTATTTAGGTTTTAAGGCTAAATCTTATATACATGCAAATATAGTGTATTTTAGAACCATACAAATTGTTATATTGAAAGATATAATTTGTTTACACTGAACCATGCAATTATTAATTTTAAAAAATAATTGCACAGTTCAGACCTGGATGCACATGAGACCCCCACTTAGTTTAAAGTATGGCAATTGGTTTGTTCATTCATATCTTGACAATTTACTAAACATTATAATCTTTTCATGGAATTCATAACGTACTCAGTTTTGATCATGATTAATAATAATCCATGCAATCCGGCAATCTAACATTTGCTTTGCACAATCTTCAGCTGCATATATAAAACATGATTTTATACTTGAAGAATACGGCGGAATATGTCAAAGATTTGGAACACAACTTGACAAAGCTCACTGTTCAGGTCATCACCTTCTATTCTAGGAAGAAACAAATCGACCGATTCCTACAAACGGCCGTCTTCAAAGAGAAAACCGACGAATATCATGTTCTGGTGAAACAATTCCAAGGTTTCGAGGAAAGGTACAACAAGCTCATTCACAAATATAACAAACACTGCCAGAAACTCCCTGTTGCTGCAGTTTATGGTCCCGATTTGTCGACTTTAATTGATGTGATCGACGCTAAAGAATAGAAAGCCAACTGTCTTGACGCGCAAGTTCTTTACACTTGCCGCGCTTAGCAGAAATATAATCAAGTTGCATGAACACACATCATGAAAGCAGAGAATCTGACGATTGAGAAAGAAATCGAACCTGTTGATAGATCTTCCTTCGTTCGCGGGATATGTTGAGAAAATTTTGAGCTACTTAAGTGAGGATGAGAACAGAACAATCGGCGTCTTGGGCCCCGTTGGGGTAGGAAAAACGATTGTCATGAAAATGTTGAGTAATCGACTCAGGGAAGATTCGTTAAAGTTGTTGCAAAATGGAGTCAAGATCTATAACTTTGAAGTTGTGATCTGTATAAATTGTTCTCAACTCGTAGATGCACAACACAAGAATATTATTGGTATGATGCAGGTTGAAATCATGGAACGGTTAAGGCTGATTAAGGAGAAAAAAAAACCGATAATATTGAAGTGAATGCAAATATTATTTCCACATTCCTTATGCATAAGAAATATCTCTTGCTAGTTGATCAGGTTTCGTCGACCATTGACTTTGATCTAAAAATTTGATAGACGAGAAGGATACATGTGTATGGTCTTATGTGAGGAATATGTTGAAGTGCGAAAGACGTACATTGGGGGATTGTACGGATTTGAGAGGGACTTGACAATGCATACAAGTCAGTGTACGATAAATTGGGGACTAGCAGCAAAAGGTGTTTGCTTTTTGCCGCGTCATTCCTAAGAGGCGACCACATCTACAATGATTGTCTTGTCAAATATTTGATTAATGATCCCAAGTTTCTAGAACAAGAAACTCCAGAGCTTGCACGAGGACTAGTGTTGAGAAACCTTGCAGATGAATACCTACTCGAAAACTGTTCGGATGAGCATGTCAAGGTGCCCGTGTTTGTTACAAGAGTGGTTCTAGCGCAAAAAAAGTCCGAGGGAGGCTTAAAGTATGAACAAATTTCACAGGAGAGTTTGTGTCTTCTACTTATACTAATCGGTTTTGTGTTTCATTAATCTTGGACAACTCAACATATCACATTGTAGAAGGATACAAACTTTATTCATCGTGGCACAATTATGCATAAATCACTACAAGTGACCAAATTACATTACTACTACATATAGCTCTCGCAAGAGGCTTTTGATTTACCATTCTCTATTTTATTTTATTTTGGAACAAAACCAAAATTTATTGAAAACAAGAGGCATCATGAGGAATGCCTTCTTTATTATTAGTTCATCACAATTCCCCACTAACACCTCAGGTTACCACCCGGGCTAACTCCGAGTTGACTACAGTAATTCGTATAGTAGTTAACCCGAGTGGTCACCGTACCCGGGTTGGCCCCATTACATTCGAGGTTTCCATTAATAGCCCGAATCGTGGCCCCGAAGCCCTGGCCCGAAGTAATGGGCCCGTGACAAGCTCTCATCCAGAACCAAAGGGCCGTCTTGAATGAAATAACTGGATCTCTCACAACAATATCGGGGTCGTTCAGCCCGTTGAACCCGATATCACGGCCGCAGGCCCGTAATTGTAGTTCCAGGATAGTTGTATGGGCCCCCTCCCGTAATAGCCCTTCCCAGAAACACATGGCCATTCTCTGTTTTTCGGGTGGCAATAGTTTCTAGATGCCCCGTTGATTTCTTCTCTATAGCAAAAATCTGAATTGAAAATATTTTGCATTTAATTGACATATTTAATAAATATCGTAGACTCCATTAAGAACAAGTTTCACATTAAAAATTAGATTCATTCAATAATATCATAACATTCGTTTAGTAATATTAGTAATATCACCACTTTTATTAACTTGTACTATAGCATTTTACCTACAAACCCACTAAAAAAATGTGTGTTATTAATTTATATAAGTGTAATGATATAAATAATTGAATGTTACAGTAAATAAATATTTTATATTGTGAACAAGTTTTAAAGAATATTAACTCAATGAATATACAAATTAGAAATTGAAGTATTAAAATATTAGCTAGTGAGAAATTGAAGTCATGGGATCTTATCCGTATCCATAAAATCGGTTATGGTAGTTCGTTACGCTATCCTAATTAAAACGTCGATTCAAAATATTTAGGCTTATTTAATTCAGTATACCAAAAAAAGTCGTACAGTATTTAATTAAAGTAAATATAGTCTTGTAGACCCAGGCCACCTATGACCATTGACCACGTCTTAATTTTGTAAAAAGATTCTTTACTTCTCCCTGCTAATTTTATCTATAACTACTATAATTTCAAAAGTATATGATAATTTCTTTTAATAAGAGTTTTATTCAATGAAGGAATTTTGTAGAGAATGTGAAATTAATTAAATAATTAAATTTTCTAATAGTCATGATCAAATTTGGGGCTCAATAATTAAATATAAAGAGAATATTTAGAATGACATCGTCTACAATAATTCAATAATACAACATTAAAAAACTTACGTCCAGTCTCATGCGTGACATGAGCGAAGAAAGCCGCGATCTCCCGCCTAGCAACATCAACATTGCTAGAGGTCCCAAACTGCGGGTACGACCTGACTGCCGTCAGAAAGGCAGACCGGGTATAGAATCCTCTTCCAGCGCAATTTGGCCCGGCCTGATTAATTATCTGGTTAAAAAAAGCATCCGTCACAATATTACTGACTCCGCCAGTACTTGGCGTAGATCCTCCTGTGCATGGGCCAGAACGGCAGCCGGCTCCACAGTAAGGGGGGGTGGAGCCACAATAGCCATACTGGCTGCAGCACAAGTTCGGTGCACAACCACAGTTTTGGCCGGAAACCCAGTTTCCGGCCACCAAAAGTAGGGCAAGCAAGGTGTAGATAGTGAAGATTTTCATATTTTTTTATGAAGGGGGAAATGGTGTGTTGGTGTGGAAAGAAGGGGGGATTGATGGGTATTTATAGTGCATCTTTGTTGTGTTCGATATAATTACTCACTTTAATCGAACACGTCGGAGGGACACGTGTAATATTTAACTTTTAAAATAATCAAGCTAGAAGGATAAGTGTGCACGCCGCTTGACGAACAAACAAGTTTGTTCGCCAGCTCGCCACTTGTCAAACATGCGAGTATGCTCGCCTAGTTTTGTTCGCCAGCTCGCCATTTACCAACCAAGATTGCTCAACCAGCTTACCGAGCAAACAGCTTGTGAATTTTGATTGAACAATAAAATGGCTCCTGAGTGTAGAATTCATGTTCATTATTATATGTTTAAGTGATGTTGACGACAGAAACATACCAACAACACCTTAATTTTATGGTTCTCTTTTGAGCTAAAGCTTTAGTAGGTTATGATGTACAATGTAGCCGAATTTATTATTTTACACCAATTCATGTTTTATCTTTTATTGTACCATTTTCGTTGCACATAATGTGTATGTACTGATGATGTTATACTCATTTTAAATCATAGGTGAAAATGGCGCCATTTTTTCCCTCCATAAAGGCAAAAAGTTCCCTCCATAAATCTGCAAAATTTGAGAGAAAAATGGTAAAAAATTTGTATGTGACCAAAAGTGTTATATTTATCCCTCCAAAAAGGTACCTCACACGCCCATGTTGACTGAAAAACCTGTGGTATCAAAAGTGTTATTGGAGTTAATGGAAAACTTGATGGTGGGACCAAATGTGTAAAAATATTTGACGGTGGGGTCAAATATAAAAATGAAAGGATTGAGATCAAAACCGTGAGGTGTCGTATCCTGTGGGACTAAAACTGCATAAAACTCGAACAATATTGATTGTTTTCACCATATAATTATATGTTCTCCTAGACATGTATCAGTTGATTTCACTACACAATATTAATTATTTTAATCGAATAAATTAATTTTTTTTATTAAAGAATAATAATTGAGCACCGTGCACATGAATCTTTTTTTTAAATTGCTTTTGGTGTAACTTTTTATAATTTGACATTCTCATTTGGCAACGAACTACTAAAGGGAAAATATTCGATTGACTTGAATAACAATGTAATAATGTAATTTCCTTCCTATCCTTTAAATCATACAATGTCATAAGGTCCAAGATCGATGTTTTTCTGCTGGATATTCCATAACATGCACCCATAACAATCTCGTCACATAAACACATAAAACTTATACTCCCGGCGTGCTACAAAAGTTTGTATAATTTTCTTATTGGGACCTCCCACTATGCTTTGCACGCCCGAAAAAATAAAATTTGATTAAATTCCACTGGATTAATGTTCTTTAGCTCCAATAACTTAGAAGGATTGCGTTTAAGGAAAAATTACGAGCTTAAAAATGTAAGACAATATGTTTTAATATTTGTAAATATATACAGGATAATATGTTTTTAAAATATGTAAATGTGAAATAATCGAGCCCTAATAAGCCCAAATCAGCTGCATTTTTGCAAGTTTGTCTTAAATTTATAGATTTTGAAAACATAACGTCCAATATTCACAAGTCCGTAAATCTTTAAATGTGGGGCAATCATGCAACTCATGCGATATTTCAGCCCGATTTGGGCTTATTCGAGAACTCTGTTGTCCTATATTTATAGATTTTATAACATATTTCCTATATTTCTGATTTTAAAACATATTATCTTATATTTACAGATTTTAAAACATATTGTCCTATATTAACCCGTAAGATAGTTGTCTTTAAAACACAACTCTCCCTAAGTTACTGGCCTAAAAAATATTTTTCCCTAATTCCACCATCACCAATATTCACATATTTAAACAAATTGTCATTCTTTTTTAGGTTGCACATTCACTCACTCGATCCAACTAATTTTTTTATTTTATAACATAAAAGTTTACAAAATCACCCATCAACACTCTACTCATTACACATTTTTCATAAATTTTGTTCCAAAAAGTCCCCGCAAGCATGATTTAAAATGATATAAAATGCTTACTTGGGTAGATGGGGGAACATAAATTAGCGGGTATTATCAAAAAGTAGAAAACTAATTTTCTAATAAAACGGGTAAAAAACTAACTACTTTTTCTACCTGAGAAATGACATGAATCCCACCGTCCTATAATTATATGCATCAATTGTATCATGCAATTCAAGTGCATTTTTCAAATGATATTAATTATTTACTGAAAAAGTATGAATTGATCAATTAATTGTTTTTATTGAAGAATATAAGTTATTTTCATTGAACAATATTACTTCTGCACCAGCACCAAAGTATTACTCAAAATACAAAGGAAAATAAATGGGTCATTTGTTGAAGGATGTCTAAATTCCACTATAATTGTGTGCTTATTTTGCTTTTCCAAGCTTATTACGTGTACTCTCCTATGAAACTTGTTCATAATATGAAATTGATACATTTACTCTTATAAATTAATATCCAGATAGCATTTAATGATATGATATTAATTTATAAATACAGAGGTATCCGTTTATAAGTGTTATTGTATAATTTCATACTATGAACAAGTTTTACAAAAAAACTTAGTCTATTACGGTACCGCCGATAATAGGACAATTTTTTTTTTAAATTTGTAAAGTTATAGTACCAATCCCCACCTCGGCTTGAAATTGGCTACTCATGGCTAAAGGTAACATGTCGAAAAAAAATTAATTTTGGTAAGTTATATGACCAATTTCAAAATCTAAAAGTAAAGTGTTCTGAAATTACTGTTGAGCAAAGATAATGTCCTAAAAACTATTTACCATGTCGTATATAAGGTTCCTCCACTTGTTATCTTGGTTTATATAATTTTAATTCAAACACAATATAAAAGGAACACTCATTCCTACCACGTCTATTTTTCAGGATGGTGCTTTTTCCTATCCCAGGAGGCAGGATGTATTTCAGCAATCTACACTCCTAGTAAGGACCTGTTTTTTGTACTTTAAAGGCAAGAGTGAAGAAATTGATGACTTGAAAGAAAGATTAAGAGCCCTCAGATTCAATCTAGCTAGCATCGTTAAAACATTTTAAAAATAAATAAATATCATGTTAAAATATGAACTTGAATTTGCACGATGCACTTGATGCATACAAAATTTGCCCATATTTGAATCCTAAGTAGAAAAAAGATTACCAAGTAAAACTCTTGACGAATTCAACATCGAATAATTGAAGGTTGGTTGTAATTGATATTATTGTCGGCAAAAGGATCGATCATTCTATCCTTATTTCAGTTGCGGGCCCGTTTCCTTTACCAATATTGCATTGGATTCAAATTAACATCAAATAAAAATCAAAGTAAAAAAAATCTAACTAAGCAACCTCTTTCCGTCTTTCTATATAAATGAGATTACTTGTTCTATAATTGGTGTTTCACTTTTTATTCTATATGAATTATCGTATTCTAAGTACATATGTTTTTTTTTTTTTTTGAGAAAATGACTTACAATGAAAAGATAAAGAGAAGTACAAAGTACAATCCTACAGATGAAGAGAAGTACAAAGTACAAATCCTTCAAACGAAGCACAAGTTCTTCAGACGAACGGTCGATCTACCGATCGAAACAACACCTACCTCGAACCAATCTTGAGAAACAGAGGAGGGGAGAACCACAATCCAGGCAAAGCATAAAGACAAAAGAAAGCCCCACACTAAGGTTTAAACAATGTCCGAAAAGAAAGCCAGGATTGCATCAAACAAAGCACCACCAACAAATCACCATGACCCAGAACTGGAAGAAAACAACAAAAGCAAACAAACTACAAACCCAAAAGGGAGAAAGTCTCACAACAAACCCCAAACAAGGGGAAAGCAGAGCGAAAAAAAAATCTAAAACCTATAACACCAAATAGAACAAAAGGTAAAGATAACACAAAATAACACAAAAAATTAAAGATCCGACGGACCGAGAACCCACCCACCAGATGCCGTGAATCCGATGGGAGAGATTGGTCCGACGAACCAATTACGACCTCTAAGCGACGCTCAAAACGGCAGGTTGCGGTGTGACACAGTACGGTGGTGAGGATTGGGTGACTGCTGCGCGCCGACGGTTGCGCGAAGGCGGCGGAGGGAGGTGGACGGTGGAAGGAGGTGGGCGGCGGAAGTAAAATGAAAGAGAGAGAGGGTTTTCAGTAGAGAGAGAAAAAGCGACGATCAAAACGGCAAATTGCGGTGTGACACAGTACGGTGGTGAGGATTGGGTGGATAGCTGCTTGGACGACGGTGGGCGATCTCTGTGGAAGGAGGTGGGCGGTGGAAGGAGGTGGGCGGCGGAAGCAAAATGAAAGAGAGAGAGTGTGTTTTCAGTGAAAAACTTGAGAAATAGAACACCAATTAAATACGAAAAATGAAACAGGAGAAACAAACCGCTTAAAATTCACACACTTCAAAAACAATTATAGAACTCAAAAATGATCATTTTTTTATTTTTTTTACGTAAATGTATAAAGTTATGACACCAAAAATGGTTATATCCCATCAACAATGTTCTCTAATGCTAAGGTCCGATTGGTAGCCATATATTATAACCCTTAAAGGGATGTCCTACTAAAAACTATATTTCATTTGATAATTAAAATGCCAGTTCCGGTACGTCATCGCCGTCACTGTTCCTCTTTCCCCTTTAGAAATTAAAGAAAGCCTGATTTGGATTTGGATTTGTATTTCTTTGAAATTTGTATTGCTGCCTTGACCCAGGAAATAGATAAGGCAATTGATCGATGAAATAGATACAATGGTTGGACATCTTCTCTAATCATGTGATATTAGTTACTTTATGTGTATTTTAATTGAGAATATAGAAGAAGTGATGTACTTTTTTTTTTAGCGGCGGAATGAGTGGGAGGAGAAGAATAGGGGTTCTTGAAAAAGGGGTATACCTGGTAATTAACTTATTAAGTGGGTGTATATATTAATTCAGTGGGTGTGAATAACCTAACCCTCATCCTAAATAAAACGAGATGCTTAAAAAAAATTCGAAATACCAAACCTAATTGAAAATTATAATTTAATCTAAGTATTAGATTGAGAAAATATTTATCCGCAAAAATCTAAAAAAATATTTCATAAAAATGAAAATTAACCAAAATTATTTCAAAAATTAATCTTCTCTCCCAAAACCAAAATACTCTAGTTTAATTAGTAAATAATTTAATCTTCATAATACTTTTCCCATACTAATTATTTGGTTAGTGGCAGTGGCACTGATAAATTATTTATTGGGTTAGTAACCAAAGCCAGGCAATAATTTGGATAAATTATAATTTTCGATAAATTTATTCATTAATTATTATATATATGGAAGGTGGCGTGAGATTTTTTTGGCGAAATTTTATGTTTAGGCCGGTAGGGATGTGTGATATGCTACCATATCTAAATTTTCCAAATATTATTTAGATTTCCTTGAAATATTTAATTAATCAATTAAAATATGATGCGGTTAAACATTGATAAAATCGTGAAATAATTGTCTCCAAATATATTTCATTAATTCGAAATAGTAGGGCAAAATATATTGTTGATTAATTACAAATGATCATGGCAACTTATCTCATAATATACATATATGATTAAGATATTGACAATTAATGCCAAGTTGCCATAAATCCCATCTTAATTTAAGTTTTTTTTTTTTTTTAAATCACAGACTCTCATTTAAAATTTGTTTATAGTTAAAATTGATACCATTATGCTTACAAATTAATATTACTATTTTTATAAACTCTTAATTTATAAGTATAATGATATCAAGTAAGTGTAGTTATACAAATTTCATATTATGAATAAATTTTACAGTGGTTTGCTCAAAATCTAAAAAAAATTAGTCGATCATATATCACTAAATATATACTATATATTTTATATGAATATCCCAAAATTTCAAGATTTTCAAGATACAAGTATGTAATATCGTATCTCTTAGATTGATTCTTAACTCCATAATTAATAGCGCGGATGGATTTGTAAACACGAAAATCACAGAACTACAATTCATCTTTTTTCACTATTAATCGGCAGCAAATTAACTACCCAATCCTGAAAGGCAAGCTTCGAATAGAACTTGTGCAAGTCATGTTCTTTTTTCTTAAAATTAATGGAGTTCATGTTTCCTGATTTAAACATCTGATCAAATGATTCGTGCCTCAGAATTTTTGTCAATTTTGAGCTGTATACAACTTTTATCCAATGTTTTCAAAACCGGGTTGAACCGGGAACCGGCCGGTAACCCGGTTAAAAAACACATATATAACCGGATTTCAGGTTGAACCGGGTTGAACAGGTCAAAACCCGGTTCAACCGGAAAAAACCGGTTTTTTTCTTTTTAAAAAAAAAAATTAAATTATTAATTTATATTAAATATTTAAAATTTTAAATCTATATCCCTCTCACATTTTTCTCCAACACCTTTCGATGTGGGATAAATGTATGAGGTGGGACAAAATTTATAAAATATGATATGAAAAGTTATAAAATATATATTTAAATTTTTATAGGTGTATATTTATTTTGTTTTTTAACTAAACATAGAAAAGCGGTTGAACGCCCGGTTGAACCGGTCCGACCGATTGAACCGCTGACCGATGGTCTGTCCGATTCGATCACCGGTTCGGTTATGAAAACATTGCTTTTATCTTCATTTAATTCATTATAATTGCCTTCAAAGTTCAAGTAGTTAATTATATGTTTACTCAATGTGCTAATCTTGGTTTCTTTTAATCAAATATATGATTAATCATGTGTTGGGCTTATCTATTTTGATCTCATTCAAGTCGGTAATAATAATCTGCATATTTTTATTTTTTATATATGATCAGTAGGATTTGAGAGTAGTAGGACTAATTATGAACATGTATATTTTTTTTCATTTGTCATATTTTTCTTCAAAATTATAGAACAATTTTTGGTAACCTCCTGTAATATATAGATTCTCATTAATGGTTAATTATGGAAAAAATACATCTTTCTAAAATTTCCTTTTAAGGCAAATGGTAAAATAATTAAGGGGATAAGTTTGGAGGAAATCGAATATGTCGTAGAGTATATATATATATATATATATATATATATATATATATATATATATATATAGAATGATGCACACTTGCATGAGACCGTCTCATGGTGAGATGGGGCATAAGTTTAACATTGGAGGGGTGGGTATAATTTGGTTTGATTGTATCCCGTTTAATGCATGAGACCGTCTCATAACACACCCCGCGTCAATATCTAAATTATACTATGTCTCTTCGTGAGACCTTTCTCATGCAAGTGTGCCTCATATATTAATATATGAATTTAATATATGAATAAGGGGATATATGTCAAGTTAAGGAGTGTTATTTAGGTTTTAAGGCTAAATCTTATATACATGCAAATATAGTGTATTTTAGAACCATACAAATTGTTATATTGAAAGATATAATTTGTTTACACTGAACCATGCAACTATTAATTTTAAAAAATAATTGCACAGTTCAGACCTGGATGCACATGAAACCCCACTTAGTTTAGTGTATGGCAATTGGTTTGTTCATTCATATCTTGACAATTTACTAAACATTATAATCTTTTCATGGAATTCATAACGTACTCAGTTTTGATCATGATTAATAATCCATGCAATCCGGCAATCTAACATTTGCTTTGCACAATCTTCAGCTGCATATATAAAACATGATTTTATACTTGAAGAATACGGCGGAATATGTCAAAGATTTGGAACACAACTTGACAAAGCTCACTGTTCAGGTCATCACCTTCTATCTAGGAAGAAACAAATCGACCGATTCCTACAAACGGCCGTCTTCAAAGAGAAAACCGACGAATATCATGTTCTGGTGAAACAATTCCAAGGTTTCGAGGAAAGGTACAACAAGCTCATTCACAAATATAACAAACACTGCCAGAAACTCCCTGTTGCTGCAGTTTATGGTCCCGATTTGTCGACTTTAATTGATGTGATCGACGCTAAAGAATAGAAAGCCAACTGTCTTGACGCGCAAGTTCTTTACACTTGCCGCGCTTAGCAGAAATATAATCAAGTTGCATGAACACACATCATGAAAGCAGAGAATGTGACGATTGAGAAAGAAATCGAACCTGTTGATAGATCTTCCTTCGTTCGCGGGATATGTTGAGAAAATTTTGAGCTACTTAAAGTGAGGATGAGAACAGAACAATCGGCGTCTTGGGCCCCGTTGGGGTAGGAAAACGATTGTCATGAAAATGTTGAGTAATCGACTCAGGGAAGATTCGTTAATGTTGTTGCAAAATGGAGTCAAGATCTATAACTTTGAAGTTGTGATCTGTATAAATTGTTCTCAACTCGTAGATGCACAACACAAGAATATTATTGGTATGATGCAGGTTGAAATCATGGAACGGTTAAGGCTGATTAAGGAGAAAAAAAACCCGATAATATTGAAGTGAATGCAAATATTATTTCCACATTCCTTATGCATAAGAAATATCTCTTGCTAGTTGATCAGGTTTCGTCGACCATTGACTTTGATCTAAAAATTTGATAGACGAGAAGGATACATGTGTATGGTCTTATGTGAGGAATATGTTGAAGTGCGAAAGACGTACATTGGGGGATTGTACGGATTTGAGAGGGACTTGACAATGCATACAAGTCAGTGTACGATAAATTGGGGACGAGCAGCAAAAGGTGTTTGCTTTTTGCCGCGTCATTCCTAAGAGGCGACCACATCTACAATGATTGTCTTGTCAAATATTTTGATTAATGATCCCAAGTTTCTAGAACAAGAAACTCCAGAGCTTGCACGAGGACTAGTGTTGAGAAACCTTGCAGATGAATACCTACTCGAAAACTGTTCGGATGAGCATGTCAAGGTGCCCGTGTTTGTTACAAGAGTGGTTCTAGCGCAAAAAAAGTCCGAGGGAGGCTTAAAGTATGAACAAATTTCACAGGAGAGTTTGTGTCTTCTACTTATACTAATCGGTTTTGTGTTTCATTAATCTTGGACAACTCAACATATCACATTATAGAAGGATACAAACTTTATTCATCGTGGCACAATTATGCATAAATCACTACAAGTGACCAAATTACATTACTACTACATATAGCTCTCGCAAGAGGCTTTTGATTTACCATTCTCTATTTTATTTTATTTTGGAACAAAACCAAAATTTATTGAAAACAAGAGGCATCATGGGGAATGCCTTCTTTATTATTAGTTCATCACAATTCCCCACTAACACCTCAGGTTACCACCCGGGCTAACTCCGAGTTGACTACAGTAATTCGTATAGTAGTTAACCCGAGTGGTCACCGTACCCGGGTTGGCCCCATTACATTCGAGGTTTCCATTAATAGCCCGAATCGTGGCCCCAAGCCCTGGGCAAGTAATGGGCCCGTGACAAGCTCTCATCCAGAACCAAAGGGCCGTCTTGAATGAAATAACTGGATCTCTCACAACAATATCGGGGTCGTTCAGCCCGTTGAACCCGATATCACGGCCCGCAGGCCCGTAATTGTAGTTCCAGGATAGTTGTATGGGCCCCCTCCCGTAATAGCCCTTCCCAGAAACACATGGCCATTCTCTGTTTTTCGGGTGGCAATAGTTTCTAGATGCCCCGTTGATTTCTTCTCTATAGCAAAAATCTGAATTGAAAATATTTTGCATTTAATTGACATATTTAATAAATATCGTAGACTCCATTAAGAACAAGTTTCACATTAAAAATTAGATTCATTCAATAATATCATAACATTCGTTTAGTAATATTAGTAATATCACCACTTTTTTATTAACTTGTACTATAGCATTTTACCTACAAACCCACTACAAAAATGTGTGTTATTAATTTATATAAGTGTAATGATATAAATAATTGAATGTTACAGTAAATAAATATTTTATATTGTGAACAAGTTTTAAAGAATATTAACTCAATGAATATACAAATTAGAAATTGAAGTATTAAAATATTAGCTAGTGAGAAATTGAAGTCATGGGATCTTATCCGTATCCATAAAATCGGTTATGGTAGTTCGTTACGCTATCCTAATTAAAACGTCGATTCAAAATATTTAGGCTTATTTAATTCAGTATACCAAAAAAAGTCGTACAGTATTTAATTAAAGTAAATATAGTCTTGTAGACCCAGGCCACCTATGACCATTGACCACGTCTTAATTTTGTAAAAAGATTCTTTACTTCTCCCTGCTAATTTTATCTATAACTACTATAATTTCAAAAGTATATGATAATTTCTTTTAATAAGAGTTTTATTCAATGAAGGAATTTTGTAGAGAATGTGAAATTAATTAAATAATTAAATTTTCTAATAGTCATGATCAAATTTGGGGCTCAATAATTAAATATAAAGAGAATATTTAGAATGACATCGTCTACAATAATTCAATAATACAACATTAAAAAACTTACGTCCAGTCTCATGCGTGACATGAGCGAAGAAAGCCGCGATCTCCCGCCTAGCAACATCAACATTGCTAGAGGTCCCAAACTGCGGGTACGACCTGACTGCCGTCAGAAAGGCAGACCGGGTATAGAATCCTCTTCCAGCGCAATTTGGCCCGGCCTGATTAATTATCTGGTTAAAAAAAGCATCCGTCACAATATTACTGACTCCGCCAGTACTTGGCGTAGATCCTCCTGTGCATGGGCCAGAACGGCAGCCGGCTCCACAGTAAGGGGGGGGTGGAGCCGCAATAGCCGTACTGGCTGCAGCACAAGTTCGGTGCACAACCACAGTTTTGGCCGGAAACCCAGTTTCCGGCCACCAAAAGTAGGGCAAGCAAGGTGTAGATAGTGAAGATTTTCATATTTTTTTATGAAGGGGGAAATGGTGTGTTGGTGTGGAAAGAAGGGGGGATTGATGGGTATTTATAGTGCATGCTGTTGTGTTCGATATAATTACTCACTTTAATCGAACACGTCGGAGGGACACGTGTAATATTTAACTTTTAAAATAATCAAGCTAGAAGGATAAGTGTGCACGCCGCTTGACGAACAAACAAGTTTGTTCGCCAGCTCGCCACTTGTCAAACATGCGAGTATGCTCGCCTAGTTTTGTTCGCCAGCTCGCCATTTACCAACCAAGATTGCTCAACCAGCTTACCGAGCAAACAGCTTGTGAATTTTGATTGAACAATAAAATGGCTCCTGAGTGTAGAATTCATGTTCATTATTATATGTTTAAGTGATGTTGACGACAGAAACATACCAACAACACCTTAATTTTATGGTTCTCTTTTGAGCTAAAGCTTTAGTAGGTTATGATGTACAATGTAGCCGAATTTATTATTTTACACCAATTCATGTTTTATCTTTTATTGTACCATTTTCGTTGCACATAATGTGTATGTACTGATGATGTTATACTCATTTTAAATCATAGGTGAAAATGGCGCCATTTTTTCCCTCCATAAAGGCAAAAAGTTCCCTCCATAAATCTGCAAAATTTGAGAGAAAAATGGTAAAAAATTTGTATGTGACCAAAAGTATCCCTCCAAAAAGGTACCTCACACGCCCATGTTGACTGAAAAACCTGTGGGATCAAAAGTGTTATTGGAGTTAATGGAAAACTTGATGGTGGGACCAAATGTGTAAAAATATTTGACGGTGGGATCAAATATAAAAATGAAAGGATTGAAATCAAAACCGTGAGGTGTCGTATCCTGTGGGACCAAAACTGCATAAAACTCAAACAATATTGATTGTTTTCACCATATAATTATATGTTCTCCTAGACATGTATCAGTTGATTTCACTACACAATATTAATTATTTTAATCGAATAAATTAATTTTTTTTATTAAAGAATAATAATTGAGCACCGTGCACATGAATCTTTTTTTAAAATTGCTTTTGTTGTAACTTTTTATAATTTGACATTCTCATTTGGCAACGAACTACTAAAGGGAAAATATTCGATTGACTTGAATAACAATGTAATAATGTAATTTCCTTCCTATCCTTTAAATCATACAATGTCATAAGGTCCAAGATCGATGTTTTTCTGCTGGATATTCCATAACATGCACCCATAACAATCTCGTCACATAAACACATAAAACTTATACTCCCGGCGTGCTACAAAAGTTTGTATAATTTTCTTATTGGGACCTCCCACTATGCTTTGCACGCCCGAAAAAATAAAATTTGATTAAATTCCACTGGATTAATGTTCTTTAGCTCCAATAACTTAGAAGGATTGCGTTTAAGGAAAAATTACGAGCTTAAAAATGTAAGACAATATGTTTTAATATTTGTAAATATATACAGGATAATATGTTTTAAAATATGTAAATGTGAAATAATCGAGCCCTAATAAGCCCAAATCAGGCTGCATTTTTGCAAGTTTGTCTTAAATTTATAGATTTTGAAAACATAACGTCCAATATTCACAAGTCCGTAAATCTTTAAATGTGGGGCAATCATGCAACTCATGCGATATTTCAGCCCGATTTGGGCTTATTCAGGCTCTGTTGTCCTATATTTATAGATTTTATAACATATTTCCTATATTTACAGATTTTAAAACATATTATCTTATATTTACAGATTTTAAAACATATTGTCATATATTAACCATCAAGATAGTTGTCTTTAAAACACAACTCTCCCTAAGTTACTGGCCTAAAAAATATTTTTCCCTAATTCCACCATCACCAATATTCACATATTTAAACAAATTGTCATTCTTTTTTAGGTTGCACATTCACTCACTCGATCCAACTAATTTTTTTATTTTATAACATAAAAGTTTACAAAATCACCCATCAACACTCTACTCATTACACATTTTTCATAAATTTTGTTCCAAAAAAGTCCCCGCAAGCATGATTTAAAATGATATAAAATGCTTACTTGGGTAGATGAGGGGGAACATAAATTAGCGGGTATTATCAAAAGTAGAAAACTAATTTTCTAATAAAACGGGTAAAAAAACTAACTACTTTTTCTACCTGAGAAATGACATGAATCCCACCGTCCTATAATTATATGCATCAATTGTATCATGCAATTCAAGTGCATTTTTCAAATGATATTAATTATTTACTGAAAAAGTATGAATTGATCAATTAATTGTTTTTATTGAAGAATATAAGTTATTTTCATTGAACAATATTACTTCTGCACCAGCACCAAAGTATTACTCAAAATACAAAGGAAAATAAATGGGTCATTTGTTGAAGGATGTCTAAATTCCACTATAATTGTGTGCTTATTTTGCTTTTCCAAGCTTATTACGTGTACTCTCCTATGAAACTTGTTCATAATATGAAATTGATACATTTACTCTTATAAATTAATATCCAGATAGCATTTAATGATATGATATTAATTTATAAATACAGAGGTATCCGTTTATAAGTGTTATTGTATAATTTCATACTATGAACAAGTTTTACAAAAAAACTTAGTCTATTACGGTACCGCCGATAATAGGACAATTTTTTTTTTAAATTTGTAAAGTTATAGTACCAATCCCCACCTCGGCTTGAAATTGGCTACTCATGGCTAAAGGTAACATGTCGAAAAAAAATTAATTTTGGTAAGTTATATGACCAATTTCAAAATCTAAAAGTAAAGTGTTCTGAAATTACTGTTGAGCAAAGATAATGTCCTAAAAACTATTTACCATGTCGTATATAAGGTTCCTCCACTTGTTATCTTGGTTTATATAATTTTAATTCAAACACAATATAAAAGGAACACTCATTCCTACCACGTCTATTTTTCAGGATGGTGCTTTTTCCTATCCCAGGAGGCAGGATGTATTTCAGCAATCTACACTCCTAGTAAGGACCTGTTTTTTGTACTTTAAAGGCAAGAGTGAAGAAATTGATGACTTGAAAGAAAGATTAAGAGCCCTCAGATTCAATCTAGCTAGCATCGTTAAAACATTTTAAAAATAAATAAATATCATGTTAAAATATGAACTTGAATTTGCACGATGCACTTGATGCATACAAAATTTGCCCATATTTGAATCCTAAGTAGAAAAAAGATTACCAAGTAAAACTCTTGACGAATTCAACATCGAATAATTGAAGGTTGGTTGTAATTGATATTATTGTCGGCAAAAGGATCGATCATTCTATCCTTATTTCAGTTGCGGGCCCGTTTCCTTTACCAATATTGCATTGGATTCAAATTAACATCAAATAAAAATCAAAGTAAAAAAAATCTAACTAAGCAACCTCTTTCCGTCTTTCTATATAAATGAGATTACTTGTTCTATAATTGGTGTTTCACTTTTTATTCTATATGAATTATCGTATTCTAAGTACATATTTTTTTTTTTTTTTGAGAAAATGACTTACAATGAAAAGATAAAGAGAAGTACAAAGTACAATCCTACAGATGAAGAGAAGTACAAAGTACAAATCCTTCAAACGAAGCACAAGTCCTTCAGACGAACGGTCGATCTACCGATCGAAACAACACCTACCTCGAACCAATCTTGAGGAACAGAGGAGGGGAGAACCACAATCCAGGCAAAGCATAAAGACAAAAGAAAGCCCCACACTAAGGTTTAAACAATGTCCGAAAAGAAAGCCAGGATTGCATCAAACAAAGCACCACCAACAAATCACCATCACCCAGAACTGGAAGAAAACAACAAAGCAAACAAACTACAAACCCAAAGAGGGAGAAAGTCTCACAACAAACCCCAAACAAGGGGAAAGCAGAGCAGAAAAAATCTAAAATCTATAACACCAAATAGAACAAAAGGTAAAGATAACACAAAATAACACAAAAAATTAAAGATCCGACGGACCGAGAACCCACCCACCAGATGCCGTGAATCCGATGGGAGAGATTGGTCCGACGAACCAATTACGACCTCTAAGCGACGCTCAAAACGGCAGGTTGCGGTGTGACACAGTACGGTGGTGAGGATTGGGTGATCTTGGCTTGACGGTTCTGGCGCAAGGCGGCGGAGGGAGGTGGACGGTGGAAGGAGGTGGGCGGCGGAAGTAAAATGAAAGAGAGAGAGGGTTTTCAGTAGAGAGAGAAAAAGCGACGATCAAAACGGCAAATTGCGGTGTGACACAGTACGGTGGTGAGGATTGGGTGACTGCTGCGCGCCGACGGTGGCGCGCATGCGGCGGAAGGAGGTGGGCGGTGGAAGGAGGTGGGCGGCGGAAGCAAAATGAAAGAGAGAGAGTGTGTTTTCAGTGAAAAACTTGAGAAATAGAACACCAATTAAATACGAAAAATGAAACAGGAGAAACAAACCGCTTAAAATTCACACACTTCAAAAACAATTATAGAACTCAAAAAATGATCATTTTTTTTATTTTTTTACGTAAATGTATAAAGTTATGACACCAAAAATGGTTATATCCCATCAACAATGTTCTCTAATGCTAAGGTCCGATTGGTAGCCATATATTATAACCCTTAAAGGGATGTCCTACTAAAAACTATATTTCATTTGATAATTAAAATGCCAGTTCCGGTACGTCATCGCCGTCACTGTTCCTCTTTCCCCTTTAGAAATTAAAGAAAGCCTGATTTGGATTTGGATTTGTATTTCTTTGAAATTTGTATTGCTGCCTTGACCCAGGAAATAGATAAGGCAATTGATCGATGAAATAGATACAATGGTTGGACATCTTCTCTAATCATGTGATATTAGTTACTTTATGTGTATTTTAATTGAGAATATAGAAGAAGTGATGTACTTTTTTTTTTAGCGGCGGAATGAGTGGGAGGAGAAGAATAGGGTTCTTGAAAAAAGGGGTATACCTGGTAATTAACTTATTAAGTGGGTGTATATATTAATTCAGTGGGTGTGAATAACCTAACCCTCATCCTAAATAAAACGAGATGCTTAAAAAAAATTCGAAATACCAAACCTAATTGAAAATTATAATTTAATCTAAGTATTAGATTGAGAAAATATTTATCCGCAAAAATCTAAAAAAATATTTCATAAAAATGAAAATTAACCAAAATTATTTCAAAAATTAATCTTCTCTCCCAAAACCAAAATACTCTAGTTTAATTAGTAAATAATTTAATCTTCATAATACTTTTCCCATACTAATTATTTGGTTAGTGGCAGTGGCACTGATAAATTATTTATTGGGTTAGTAACCAAAGCCAGGCAATAATTTGGATAAATTATAATTTTCGATAAATTTATTCATTAATTATTATATATATGGAAGGTGGCGTGAGATTTTTTTGGCGAAATTTTATGTTTAGGCCGGTAGGGATGTGTGATATGCTACCATATCTAAATTTTCCAAATATTATTTAGATTTCCTTGAAATATTTAATTAATCAATTAAAATATGATGCGGTTAAACATTGATAAAATCGTGAAATAATTGTCTCCAAATATATTTCATTAATTCGAAATAGTAGGGCAAAATATATTGTTGATTAATTACAAATGATCATGGCAACTTATCTCATAATATACATATATGATTAAGATATTGACAATTAATGCCAAGTTGCCATAAATCCCATCTTAATTTAAGTTTTTTTTTTTTTTTTTAAATCACAGACTCTCATTTAAAATTTGTTTATAGTTAAAATTGATACCATTATGCTTACAAATTAATATTACTATTTTTATAAACTCTTAATTTATAAGTATAATGATATCAAGTAAGTGTAGTTATACAAATTTCATATTATGAATAAATTTTACAGTGGTTTGCTCAAAATCTAAAAAAAAATTAGTCGATCATATATCACTAAATATATACTATATATTTTATATGAATATCCCAAAAATTTCAAGATTTTCAAGATACAAGTATGTAATATCGTATCTCTTAGATTGATTCTTAACTCCATAATTAATAGCGCGGATGGATTTGTAAACACGAAAATCACAGAACTACAATTCATCTTTTTTCACTATTAATCGGCAGCAAATTAACTACCCAATCCTGAAAGGCAAGCTTCGAATAGAACTTGTGCAAGTCATGTTCTTTTTTCTTAAAATTAATGGAGTTCATGTTTCCTGATTTAAACATCTGATCAAATGATTCGTGCCTCAGAATTTTTGTCAATTTTGAGCTGTATACAACTTTTATCCAATGTTTTCAAAACCGGGTTGAACCGGGAACCGGCCGGTAACCCGGTTAAAAAACACATATATAACCGGATTTCAGGTTGAACCGGGTTGAACAGGTCAAAACCCGGTTCAACCGGAAAAAACCGGTTTTTTTCTTTTTAAAAAAAAAAATTAAATTATTAATTTATATTAAATATTTAAAATTTTAAATCTATATCCCTCTCACATTTTTCTCCAACACTTTCGATGTGGGATAAATGTATGAGGTGGGACAAAATTTATAAAATATGATATGAAAAGTTATAAAATATATATTTAAATTTTTATAGGTGTATATTTATTTTGTTTTTTTAACTAAACATAGAAAACGGTTGAACCGCCGGTTGAACCGGTCCGACCGATTGAACCGCTGACCGATGGTCTGTCCGATTCGATCACCGGTTCGGTTATGAAAACATTGCTTTTATCTTCATTTAATTCATTATAATTGCCTTCAAAGTTCAAGTAGTTAATTATATGTTTACTCAATGTGCTAATCTTGGTTTCTTTTAATCAAATATATGATTAATCATGTGTTGGGCTTATCTATTTTGATCTCATTCAAGTCGGTAATAATAATCTGCATATTTTTATTTTTTATATATGATCAGTAGGATTTGAGAGTAGTAGGACTAATTATGAACATGTATATTTTTTTTCATTTGTCATATTTTTCTTCAAAATTATAGAACAATTTTTGGTAACCTCCTGTAATATATAGATTCTCATTAATGGTTAATTATGGAAAAAATACATCTTTCTAAAATTTCCTTTTAAGGCAAATGGTAAAATAATTAAGGGGATAAGTTTGGAGGAAATCGAATATGTCGTAGTATATATATATATATATATATATATATATATATATATATATATATATATATATAGAATGATGCACACTTGCATGAGACCGCCTCATGGTGAGATGGGGCATAAGTTTAACATTGGAGGGGTGGGTATAATTTGGTTTGATTGTATCCCCGTTTAATGCATGAGACCGTCCTCATAACACACCCAGCGTCAATATCTAAATTATACTATGTCTCTTCGTGAGACCTTTCTCATCTGAAGTGTGCCTCATATATTAATATATGAATTTAATATATGAATAAGGGGATATATGTCAAGTTAAGGAGTGTTATTTAGGTTTTAAGGCTAAATCTTATATACATGCAAATATAGTGTATTTTAGAACCATACAAATTGTTATATTGAAAGATATAATTTGTTTACACTGAACCATGCAACTATTAATTTTAAAAAATAATTGCACAGTTCAGACCTGGATGCACATGAAACCCCACTTAGTTTAGTGTATGGCAATTGGTTTGTTCATTCATATCTTGACAATTTACTAAACATTATAATCTTTTCATGGAATTCATAACGTACTCAGTTTTGATCATGATTAATAATCCATGCAATCCGGCAATCTAACATTTGCTTTGCACAATCTTCAGCTGCATATATAAAACATGATTTTATACTTGAAGAATACGGCGGAATATGTCAAAGATTTGGAACACAACTTGACAAAGCTCACTGTTCAGGTCATCACCTTCTATCTAGGAAGAAACAAATCGACCGATTCCTACAAACGGCCGTCTTCAAAGAGAAAACCGACGAATATCATGTTCTGGTGAAACAATTCCAAGGTTTCGAGGAAAGGTACAACAAGCTCATTCACAAATATAACAAACACTGCCAGAAACTCCCTGTTGCTGCAGTTTATGGTCCCGATTTGTCGACTTTAATTGATGTGATCGACGCTAAAGAATAGAAAGCCAACTGTCTTGACGCGCAAGTTCTTTACACTTGCCGCGCTTAGCAGAAATATAATCAAGTTGCATGAACACACATCATGAAAGCAGAGAATGTGACGATTGAGAAAGAAATCGAACCTGTTGATAGATCTTCCTTCGTTCGCGGGATATGTTGAGAAAATTTTGAGCTACTTAAAGTGAGGATGAGAACAGAACAATCGGCGTCTTGGGCCCCGTTGGGGTAGGAAAAACGATTGTCATGAAAATGTTGAGTAATCGACTCAGGGAAGATTCGTTAATGTTGTTGCAAAATGGAGTCAAGATCTATAACTTTGAAGTTGTGATCTGTATAAATTGTTCTCAACTCGTAGATGCACAACACAAGAATATTATTGGTATGATGCAGGTTGAAATCATGGAACGGTTAAGGCTGATTAAGGAGAAAAAAAACCCGATAATATTGAAGTGAATGCAAATATTATTTCCACATTCCTTATGCATAAGAAATATCTCTTGCTAGTTGATCAGGTTTCGTCGACCATTGACTTTGATCTAAAAATTTGATAGACGAGAAGGATACATGTGTATGGTCTTATGTGAGGAATATGTTGAAGTGCGAAAGACGTACATTGGGGGATTGTACGGATTTGAGAGGGACTTGACAATGCATACAAGTCAGTGTACGATAAATTGGGGACGAGCAGCAAAAGGTGTTTGCTTTTTGCCGCGTCATTCCTAAGAGGCGACCACATCTACAATGATTGTCTTGTCAAATATTTTGATTAATGATCCCAAGTTTCTAGAACAAGAAACTCCAGAGCTTGCACGAGGACTAGTGTTGAGAAACCTTGCAGATGAATACCTACTCGAAAACTGTTCGGATGAGCATGTCAAGGTGCCCGTGTTTGTTACAAGAGTGGTTCTAGCGCAAAAAAAGTCCGAGGGAGGCTTAAAGTATGAACAAATTTCACAGGAGAGTTTGTGTCTTCTACTTATACTAATCGGTTTTGTGTTTCATTAATCTTGGACAACTCAACATATCACATTATAGAAGGATACAAACTTTATTCATCGTGGCACAATTATGCATAAATCACTACAAGTGACCAAATTACATTACTACTACATATAGCTCTCGCAAGAGGCTTTTGATTTACCATTCTCTATTTTATTTTATTTTGGAACAAAACCAAAATTTATTGAAAACAAGAGGCATCATGGGGAATGCCTTCTTTATTATTAGTTCATCACAATTCCCCACTAACACCTCAGGTTACCACCCGGGCTAACTCCGAGTTGACTACAGTAATTCGTATAGTAGTTAACCCGAGTGGTCACCGCATTCGGTTGGCCCCATTACATTCGAGGTTTCCATTAATAGCCCGAATCGTGGCCCCGAAGCCCTGGCCCGAAGTAATGGGCCCGTGACAAGCTCTCATCCAGAACCAAAGGGCCGTCTTGAATGAAATAACTGGATCTCTCACAACAATATCGGGGTCGTTCAGCCCGTTGAACCCGATATCACGGCCCGCAGGCCCGTAATTGTAGTTCCAGGATAGTTGTATGGGCCCCCTCCCGTAATAGCCCTTCCCAGAAACACATGGCCATTCTCTGTTTTTCGGGTGGCAATAGTTTCTAGATGCCCCGTTGATTTCTTCTCTATAGCAAAAATCTGAATTGAAAATATTTTGCATTTAATTGACATATTTAAAAAAATATCGAGAGACTCCATTAAGAACAAGTTTCACATTAAAAATTAGATTCATTCAATAATATCATAACATTCGTTTAGTAATATTAGTAATATCACCACTTTTATTAACTTGTACTATAGCATTTTACCTACAAACCCACTAAAAAAATGTGTGTTATTAATTTATATAAGTGTAATGATATAAATAATTGAATGTTACAGTAAATAAATATTTTATATTGTGAACAAGTTTTAAAGAATATTAACTCAATGAATATACAAATTAGAAATTGAAGTATTAAAATATTAGCTAGTGAGAAATTGAAGTCATGGGATCTTATCCGTATCCATAAAATCGGTTATGGTAGTTCGTTACGCTATCCTAATTAAAACGTCGATTCAAAATATTTAGGCTTATTTAATTCAGTATACAAAAAAAAGTCGTACAGTATTTAATTAAAGTAAATATAGTCTTGTAGACCCAGGCCACCTATGACCATTGACCACGTCTTAATTTTGTAAAAAGATTCTTTACTTCTCCCTGCTAATTTTATCTATAACTACTATAATTTCAAAAGTATATGATAATTTCTTTTAATAAGAGTTTTATTCAATGAAGGAATTTTGTAGAGAATGTGAAATTAATTAAATAATTAAATTTTCTAATAGTCATGATCAAATTTGGGGCTCAATAATTAAATATAAAGAGAATATTTAGAATGACATCGTCTACAATAATTCAATAATACAACATTAAAAAACTTACGTCCGGTCTCATGCGTGACATGAGCGAAGAAAGCCGCGATCTCCGCCTAGCAACATCAACATTGCTAGAGGTCCCAAACTCGGGTAATGCGACCTGACTGCCGTCAGAAAAGGCAGACCGGGTATAGAATCCTCTTCCAGCGCAATTTGGCCCGGCCTGATTAATTATCTGGTTAAAAAAGCATCCGTCACAATATTACATCGACTCCGCCAAGATTACTTGGCGTAGATCCTCCTGTGCATGGGCTTAATTCAGAACGGCAGCCGGCTCCACAGTAAGGGGGTGGAGCATAATAGCCGTACTGGCTGCAGCACAAGTTCGGTGCACAACCACAGTTTTGGCCGGAAACCCAGTTTCCGGCCACCAAAAGTAGGGCAAGCAAGGTGTAGATAGTGAAGATTTTCATATTTTTTTATGAAGGGGGAAATGGTGTGTTGGTGTGGAAAGAAGGGGGGATTGATGGGTATTTATAGTGCATGCTGTTGTGTTCGATATAATTACTCACTTTAATCGAACACGTCGGAGGGACACGTGTAATATTTAACTTTTAAAATAATCAAGCTAGAAGGATAAGTGTGCACGCCGCTTGACGAACAAACAAGTTTGTTCGCCAGCTCGCCACTTGTCAAACATGCGAGTATGCTCGCCTAGTTTTGTTCGCCAGCTCGCCATTTACCAACCAAGATTGCTCAACCGACTTACCGAGCAAAAAGCAGCTTGTGAATTTTGATTGAACAATAAAATGGCTCCTGAGTGTAGAATTCATGTTCATTATTATATGTTTAAGTGATGTTGACGACAGAAACATACCAACAACACCTTAATTTTATGGTTCTCTTTTGAGCTAAAGCTTTAGTAGGTTATGATGTACAATGTAGCCGAATTTATTATTTTACACCAATTCATGTTTTATCTTTTATTGTACCATTTTCGTTGCACATAATGTGTATGTACTGATGATGTTATACTCATTTTAAATCATAGGTGAAAATGGCGCCATTTTTTCCCTCCATAAAGGCAAAAAGTTCCCTCCATAAATCTGCAAAATTTGAGAGAAAAATGGTAAAAAATTTGTATGTGACCAAAAGTATCCCCAAAAAGGTACCTCACACGCCCATGTTGGTGAAAAAACCTGTGGGATCAAAAAGTGTTATTGGAGTTAATGGAAAACTTGATGGTGGGACCAAATGTGTAAAAATATTTGACGGTGGGATCAAATATAAAAATGAAAGGATTGAAATCAAAACCGTGAGGTGTCGTATCCTGTGGGACCAAAACTGCATAAAACTCAAACAATATTGATTGTTTTCACCATATAATTATATGTTCTCCTAGACATGTATCAGTTGATTTCACTACACAATATTAATTATTTTAATCGAATAAATTAATTTTTTTTATTAAAGAATAATAATTGAGCACCGTGCACATGAATCTTTTTTTAAAATTGCTTTTGTTGTAACTTTTTATAATTTGACATTCTCATTTGGCAACGAACTACTAAAGGGAAAATATTCGATTGACTTGAATAACAATGTAATAATGTAATTTCCTTCCTATCCTTTAAATCATACAATGTCATAAGGTCCAAGATCGATGTTTTTCTGCTGGATATTCCATAACATGCACCCATAACAATCTCGTCACATAAACACATAAAACTTATACTCCCGGCGTGCTACAAAAGTTTGTATAATTTTCTTATTGGGACCTCCCACTATGCTTTGCACGCCCGAAAAAATAAAATTTGATTAAATTCCACTGGATTAATGTTCTTTAGCTCCAATAACTTAGAAGGATTGCGTTTAAGGAAAAATTACGAGCTTAAAAATGTAAGACAATATGTTTTAATATTTGTAAATATATACAGGATAATATGTTTTAAAATATGTAAATGTGAAATAATCGAGCCCTAATAAGCCCAAATCAGGCTGCATTTTTGCAAGTTTGTCTTAAATTTATAGATTTTGAAAACATAACGTCCAATATTCACAAGTCCGTAAATCTTTAAATGTGGGGCAATCATGCAACTCATGCGATATTTCAGCCCGATTTTGGGCTTATTAGAGCTCTGTTGTCCTATATTTATAGATTTTATAACATATTTCCTATATTTCTGATTTTTTAAAACATATTATCTTATATTTTCTGATTTTAAAACATATTGTCATATATTAACCATCAAGATAGTTGTCTTTAAAACACAACTCTCCCTAAGTTACTGGCCTAAAAAATATTTTTCCCTAATTCCACCATCACCAATATTCACATATTTAAACAAATTGTCATTCTTTTTTAGGTTGCACATTCACTCACTCGATCCAACTATTTTTTTTATTTTATACCATAAAAGTTTACAAAATCACCCATCAACACTCTACTCATTACACATTTTTCATAAATTTTGTTCCAAAAAAGTCCCCGCAAGCATGATTTAAAATGATATAAAATGCTTACTTGGGTAGATGAGGGGGAACATAAATTAGCGGGTATTATCAAAAGTAGAAAACTAATTTTCTAATAAAACGGGTAAAAAAAAACTACTTTTTTTCAAATGACATGAATTCCTATAATTATAAAATTGTATCATGCAATTCAAGTGCATTTTTCAAATGATATTTTATTGAAAAATATGAATTGATCAATTAATTGTTTTTATTGAAGAATATAAGTTATTTTCATTGAACAATATTACTTCTGCACCAGCACCAAAGTATTACTCAAAATACAAAGGAAAATAAATGGGTCATTTGTTGAAAGATGTCTAAATTCCACTATAATTGTGTGCTTATTTTGCTTTTCCAAGCTTATTACGTGTACTCTCCTATGAAACTTGTTCATAATATGAAATTGATACATTTACTCTTATAAATTAATATCCGGATAGCATTTAATGATATGATATTAATTTATAAATACAGAGGTATCCGTTTATAAGTGTTATTGTATAATTTCATACTATGAACAAGTTTTACAAAAAAACTTAGTCTATTACGGTACCGCCGATAATAGGACAATTTTTTTTTTTTTTAATTTGTAAAGTTATAGTACCAATCCCCACCTCGGCTTGAAATTGGCTACTCATGGCTAAAGGTAACATGTCGAAAAAAAATTAATTTTGGTAAGTTATATGACCAATTTCAAAATCTAAAAGTAAAGTGTTCTGAAATTACTGTTGAGCAAAGATAATGTCCTAAAAAAACTATTTACCATGTCGTATATAAGGTTCCTCCACTTGTTATCTTGGTTTATATAATTTTAATTCAAACACAATATAAAAGGAACACTCATTCCTACCACGTCTATTTTTCAGGATGGTGCTTTTTCCTATCCCAGGAGGCAGGATGTATTTCAGCAATCTACACTCCTAGTAAGGACCTGTTTTTTGTACTTTAAAGGCAAGAGTGAAGAAATTGATGACTTGAAAGAAAGATTAAGAGCCCTCAGATTCAATCTAGCTAGCATCGTTAAAACATTTTAAAAATAAATAAATATCATGTTAAAATATGAACTTGAATTTTGCACGATGCACTTGATGCATACAAAATTTGCCCATATTTGAATCCTAAGTAGAAAAAAAAGATTACCAAGTAAAACTCTTGACGAATTCAACATCGAATAATTGAAGGTTGGTTGTAATTGATATTATTGTCGGCAAAAGGATCGATCATTCTATCCTTATTTCAGTTGCGGGTCCCGTTTCCTTTACCAATATTGCATTGGATTCAAATTAACATCAAATAAAAATCAAAGTAAAAAAAATCTAACTAAGCAACCTCTTTCCGTCTTTCTATATAAATGAGATTACTTGTTCTATAATTGGTGTTTCACTTTTTATTCTATATGAATTATCGTATTCTAAGTACATATGTTTTTTTTTTTTTTTGAGAAAATGACTTACAATGAAAAGATAAAGAGAAGTACAAAGTACAATCCTACAGATGAAGAGAAGTACAAAGTACAAATCCTTCAAACGAAGCACAAGTTCTTCAGACGAACGGTCGATCTACCGATCGAAACAACACCTACCTCGAACCAATCTTGAGAAACAGAGGAGGGGAGAACCACAATCCAGGCAAAGCATAAAGACAAAAGAAAGCCCCACACTAAGGTTTAAACAATGTCCGAAAAGAAAGCCAGGATTGCATCAAACAAAGCACCACCAACAAATCACCATCACCCAGAACTGGAAGAAAACAACAAAGCAAACAAACTACAAACCCAAAGAGGGAGAAAGTCTCACAACAAACCCCAAACAAGGGGAAAGCAGAGCAGAAAAAATCTAAAATCTATAACACCAAATAGAACAAAAGGTAAAGATAACACAAAATAACACAAAAAATTAAAGATCCGACGGACCGAGAACCCACCCACCAGATGCCGTGAATCCGATGGGAGAGATTGGTCCGACGAACCAATTACGACCTCTAAGCGACGCTCAAAACGGCAGGTTGCGGTGTGACACAGTACGGTGGTGAGGATTGGGTGACTGCTGCGCGCCAACGGTGGCGCGAAGGCGGCGGAGGGAGGTGGGCGGTGGAAGGAGGTGGGCGGCGGAAGCAAAATGAAAGAGAGAGAGGGTTTTCAGTAGAGAGAGAAAAAGCGACGATCAAAACGGCAGATTGCGGTGTGACACAGTACGGTGGTGAGGATTGGGTGACTGCTGTGCGCCGACGGTGGCGCGCAGGCGGCGGAAGGAGGTGGGCGGTGGAAGGAGGTGGGCGGAGGAAGCAAAATGAAGAGAGAGAGAGTGTGTTTTCAGTGAAAAACTTGAGAAATAGAACACCAATTAAATACGAAAAATGAAACAGGATAAACAAACCGCTTAAAATTCACACACTTCAAAAACAATTATAGAACTCAAAAAATGATCATTTTTTTTATTTTTTTACGTAAATGTATAAAGTTATGACACCAAAAATGGTTATATCCCATCAAACAATGTTCTCTAATGCTAAGGTCCGATTGGTAGCCATATATTATAACCCCTTAAAGGGATGTCCTACTAAAAACTATATTTCATTTGATAATTTAAATGCCAGTTCCGGTACGTCATTGCCGTCACCGTTCCTCTTTCCCCTTTAGAAATTAAAGAAAGCCTGATTTGGATTTGGATATGTATTTCTTTGAAATTTGTATTGCTTCCTTGACCCAGGAATTAGATAAGGCAATTGATCGATGAAATAGATACAATGGTTGGACATCTTCTCTAATCATGTGATATTAGTTACTTTATGTGTATTTTAATTGAGAATATAGAAGAAGTGATGTATTTTTTTTTTTAGCGGCGGAATGAGTGGGAGGAGAAGAATAGGGGGTTCTTGAAAAAGGGGTATACCTGGTAATTAACTTATTAAGTGGGTGTATATATTAATTCAGTGGGTGTGAATAACCTAACCCTCATCCTAAATAAAACGAAGATGCTTAAAAAAAATTCGAAATACCAAACCTAATTGAAAATTATAATTTAATCTAAGTATTAGATTGAGAAAATATTTATCCGCAAAAATCTAAAAAATATTTCATAAAAATGAAAATTAACCAAAATTATTTCAAAAATTAATCTTCTCTCCCAAAACCAAAATACTCTAGTTTAATTAGTAAATAATTTAATCTTCATAATATTTTTCCCATACTAATTATTTGGTTAGTGGCAGTGGCACTGATAAATTATTTATTGGGTTAGTAAACAAAGCCAGGCAATAATTTGGATAAATTATAATTTTCGATAAATTTATTCATTAATTATAATATATATGGAAGGTGGCGTGAGATTTTTTTGGCGAAATTTTATGGTTAGGCCGGTAGGGATGTGTGATATGCTACCATATCTAAATTTTCCAAATCTTATTTAGATTTCCTTAATTAATCAATTAAAATATGATGCGGTTAAACATTGATAAAATCGTGAAATAATTGTCTCCAAATATATTTCATTAATTCGAAATAGTAGGGCAAAATATATTGTTGATTAATTACAAATGATCATGGCAACTTATCTCATAATATACATATATGATTAAGATATTGACAATTAATGCCAAGTTGCCATAAATCCCATCTTAATTTAAGTTTTTTTTTTTTTAAATCACAGACTCTCATTTGAAATTTGTTTATAGTTAAAATTGATACCATTATGCTTATAAATTAATATTACTATTTTTATAAACTCTTAATTTATAAGTATAATGATATCAAGTAAGTGTAGTTATACAAATTTCATATTATGAATAAATTTTACAGAGGCTTGCTCAAAATCTAAAAAAAAATAGTCGATCATATATCACTAAATATATACTATATATTTTATATGAATATCCCAAAATTTCAAGATTTTCAAGATACAAGTATGTAATATCGTATCTCTTAGATTGATTCTTAACTCCATATATAATAGCGCGGATGGATTTGTAAACACGAAAATCACAGAACTACAATTCACCTTTTTTCACTATTAATCGGCAGCAAATTAACTACCCAATCCTGAAAGGCAAGCTTCGAATAAAACTTGTGAAGTCATGTTCTTTTTTCTTAAAATTAATGGAGTTTCCTGATTTGAACATCTGATCAAATGATTCGTGCCTCAGAATTTTTGTCAATTTTGAGCTGTATACAACTTTTATCTTCATTTAATTCATTATAATTGCCTTCAAAGTTCAAATAGCCAATTATATGTTTACTCAATGTGCTAATCTTGGTTTCTTTTAATCAAATATATGATTAATCATGTGTTGGGCTTATCTATTTTGATCTCATTCAAGTCGGTAATAATAATCTGCATATTTTTATTTTTTATATATGATCAGTAGGATTTGAGAGTAGTAGGACTAATTATGAACATGTATATTTTTTTCATTTGTCATATTTTTCTTCAAAATTATAGAACAATTTTTGGTAACCTCCTGTAATATATAGATTCTCATTAATGGTTAATTATGGAAAAAATACATCTTTCTAAAATTTCCTTTTAAGGCAAATGGTAAAATAATTAAGGGGATAAGTTTGGAGGAAATTGAATATGTCGTAGAGTATATATATATATAGAATGTATAGAATGAGGCACACTTGCATGAGACCGTCTCATGGTGAGATGGGGCATAAGTTTAACATTGGAGGGGTGGGTATAATTTGTGTTTGATTGTATCCCGTTTCATGCATGAGACAGCCTCATAACCCACCCCGCACCAATGTCTAAATTATACTCTGTCTCGCCGTGAGACCTTTCTCATGCAAGTGTGCCTCATATATTAATATATGAATTTAATATATGAATAAGGGGATATATGTCAAGTTAAGGAGTGTTATTTAGGTTTTAAGGCTAAGTCTTATATACATGCAAATATAGTATATTTTAGAACCATACAAATTGTTATATTGAAATATATAATTTGTTTACACTGAACCATGCAACTATTAATTTTTTAAAAAAATTTGCACAGTTCAGACCTTGATGCACATGAGACCCCCACTTAGTTTAATGTATGGCAATTTGTTTGTTCATTCATATCTTGACAATTTACTAAACATTATAATCTTTTCATGGAATTCATAACGTACTCAGTTTTGATCATGATTAATAATCCATGCGATCCGGCAATCTAACATTTGCTTTGCTAGGACTTTTTATGATATTACCAAATTGGCTGCACAATCTTCAGCTGCATATATAAAACATGATTTTATCTTGAAGAACAAGGCAGAATATGTCAAAGATCTGGAACACCACTTGACAAAGCTCACTGTTCAGGTCGTCACCTTCTATTCTAGGAAGAAACAAATCGACCGATTCCTACAAACGGCCGTCTTCAAAGAGAAAACCGACGAATATCATGTTCTGGTGAAACAATTCCAAGGTTTTGAGGAAAGGTACAACAAGCTCATTCACAAATATAACAAAAACTGCCATAAACTCCCTGTTGCTGCAGTTTATGGTCCCGATTTGTCGACTTTAATTGATGTGATCGACGCGAAAGTTCTTTACACTTGCCGCGCTTAGCAGAAATATAATCAAGTTGCATGAACACGCATCATTAAAGCAGAGAATGTGACGATTGAGAAAGAAATCGAAGCTGTTGATAGGGAATATAACGTTGTTCATCTTCCTTCGTTCGCGGGATATGTTGAGAAAATTTTGAGCTACTTAAGTGAGGATGAGAACAGAACAATCGGCGTCTTGGGCCCCGTTGGGGTAGGAAAAACGATTGTCATGAAAATGTTGAGTAATCGACTCAGGGAAGATTCGTTAAAGTTGTTGCAAAATGGAGTCAAGATCAATAACTTTGAAGTTGTGATCTGGATAAATTGTTCTCAACTCGTAGATGCACAACACGAGAATGTTATTGGTATGATGCAGGTTGAAATCATGGAACGGTTAAGGCTGATTAAGGAGAAAAAAACCGATAATATTGAAGTGAATGCAAAAAAACGATTGAAGGCTAGAACAAGAAACTCCGGAGCTTGCACGAGGACTAGTGTTGAGAAACCTTGCAGATGAATACCTACTCCAAAATTGTTCGGATGAGCATGTCAAGGTGCCCGTGTTTGTTACAAGAGTGGTTCTAGCGCAAAAAAAAATCCGAGGGAGGCTTAAAGGATGAACAAATTTCACAGGAGAGTTTGTGTCTTCTACTTATACTAATCAGTTTTGTGTTTCATTAATCTTGGACAACTCAACATATCACATTATAGAAGGATACAAACTTTATTCATCGTGGCACAATTATGCATAAATCACTACAAGTGACCATATTACATTACTACTACATATAGCTCTCGCAAGAGGCTTTTGATTTACCATTCTCTATTTTTTTTTTTTTGGAACAAAACCAAAATTTATTGAAAACAAGAGGCATCATGAGGAATGCCTTCTTTATTATTAGTTCATCACAATTCCCCACTAACACCTCAGGTTACCACCCGGGCTAACTCCGAGTTGACTACAGTAATTTGTATAGTAGTTAACCCGAGTGGTCACCGTACCCGGGTTGGCCCCATTACATTCGAGGTTTCCATTAATAGCCCGAATCGTGGCCCCGAAGCCTTGGCCCGAAGTAATGGGCCCGTGACAAGCTCTCATCCAGAACCAAAGGGCCGTCTTGAATGAAATAACTGGATCTCTCACAACAATATCGGGGTCGTTCAGCCCGTTGAACCCGATATGACGGCCCGCAGGCCCGTAATTGTAGTTCCAGGATAGTTGTATGGGCCCCCTCCCGTAATAGCCCTTCCCAGAAACACATGGCCATTCTCTGTTTTTCGGGTGGCAATAGTTTCTAGATGCCCCGTTGATTTCTTCTCTATAGCAAAAATCTGAATTGAAAATATTTTGCATTTAATTGACATATTTAATAAATATCGTAGACTCCATTAAGAACAAGTTTCACAGTAAAAATTAGATTCATTCAATAATATCATAACATTCGTTTAGTAATATTAGTAATATCACCACTTTTATGAACTTGTACTATAGCATTTTACCTACAAACCCACTAAAAAAATGTATGTTATTAATTTATATAAGTGTAATGATATAAATAATTGAATGTTACAGTAAATAAATATTTTATATTGTGAACAAGTTTTAAAGAATATTAACTCAATGAATATACAAATTAGAAATTGAAGTATTAAATTATTAGCTAGTCAGAAATTGAAGTCATGGGATCTTATCCGTATCCATAAAATCGGTTATGGTAGTTCGTTACGCTATCCTAATTAAAACGTCGATTCAAAATATTTAGGCTTATTTAATTCAGTATACCAAAAAAAGTCGTACAGTATTTAATTAAAGTAAATATAGTCTTGTAGACCAAGGCCACCTATGACCATTGACCACGTCTTAATTTTGTAAAAAGATTCTTTACTTCTCCCTGCTAATTTTATCTATAACTACTATAATTTCAAAAGTATATGATAATTTCTTTTAATAAGAGTTTTATTCAATGAAGGAATTTTGTAGAGAATGTGAAATTAATTAAATAATTAAATTTTCTAATAGTCATGACCAAATTTGGAGCTCAATAATTAAATATAAAGAGAATATTTAGAATGACATCGTCTACAATAATTCAATAATACAACATTAAAAAACTTACGTCCAGTCTCATGCATGACATGAGCGAAGAAAGCCGCAATCTCCCGCCTAGCAACATCAACATTGCTAGAGGTCCCAAACTGCGGGTACGACCTGACTGCCGTCAGAAAGGCAGACCGGGTATAGAATCCTCTTCCAGCGCAATTTGGCCCGGCCTGATTAATTATCTGGTTAAAAAAAGCATCCGTCACAATATTACTGACTCCGCCAGTACTTGGCGTAGATCCTCCTGTGCATGGGCCAGAACGGCAGCCGGCTCCACAGTAAGGGGGGGTGGAGCCGCAGTAGCCGTACTGGCTGCAGCACAAGTTCGGTGCACAACCACAGTTTTGGCCGGAAACCCAGTTTCCGGCCACCAAAAGTAGGGCAAGCAAGGTGTAGATAGTGAAGATTTTCATATTTTTTTATGAAGGGGGAAATGGTGTGTTGGTGTGGAAAGAAGGGGGGATTGATGGGTATTTATAGTGCATGCTGTTGTGTTCGATATAATTACTCACTTTAATCGAACACGTCGGAGGGACACGTGTAATATTTAACTTTTAAAATAATCACGCTCGAAGGATAAGTGTGCACGCCGCTTGACGAACAAACAAGTTTGTTCGCCAGCTCGCCACTTGTAAAACATGCGAGTATGCTCGCCTACTAAGCAAGTTTTGTTCGCCAGCTCGCCATTTACCAACCAAGATTGCTCAACCAGCTTACCGAGCAAACAGTTATGTTCGCCACTCGCCGACCAAGCAAAGTTCGCAGCGAAGAAATCAGATAGCCTGAGTCAAGTGACCTCAGGGTCAGGATGTCCGAATTCAGAAGAACTGAACTCAGTATGCCTGAGTAACCTGAAGGCTCAGATAACCTGAGGGTTCAGACAACCTGAAGGTTCAGATATGCTCGATGATCAGATAACCTGAGGGCTCAGACAACCTGAGGGCTCAGACAACCTGAGGGCTCATACATGCTCGATGCTCAGATAACCTGAGATCTCAGACAACCTGAGGACTCAGATATGTTCGATGAGGACAGTATTCAGGCATAAAATTGATATGGTTAAAGGGGCGAACAAAGCAGTCAGTCGAACAAAAGATTGATTTGGACGATCAAAAGAGTGCCTTATAGACAAGCAAATGCAAAGATCAACCAGGAAGACGAAGTTGGAAACGTGGCAGCATCACATGAGTTCTTGCAAGACCCGAAGTCTCCAGCTCATGCTTGCCAAACCAGCTCATGCTTGTTTGAGTACTATAAATAGAAGAAAAAAGAACAAGAGATAGGTTTACAAAAAATTTCCCAGAGTGGTAAGGATCAGAAAAGTTCCAGAGCTCACAAAAATCCCTAGCACTCATATACTCACTCTCCAAATCATCTTCATTCATAGCGATTCTTCTCATGAGAAGTATCGTGTATTGTATGTGTAAAACTCGCAATACTACATCCCTGGCTTGGAACGCCCCCAGAGTAGTCATTTCTTGATGAACTGGGTCAACAAATTCCTGTTATTTACAGTATATTTTACACGTACATATTTTGTTTGTGAGTTGTCATCGAATTAGCCACATAATATTCTCCATACTAAACGACTCGCAACAATTGGCGCTAGAAGGAGGGTACCAAAAAACCAACCCATACACAATCCTGTAGTTAGCCGAGACAGAAAAAAGAAATATAATGCCTCAATCTAGGAATACACAGACAGAGAGGTCGGGACAAAGTCGACCTCACGATCGGAAAGAGGCTCAGCGTCAGCCTCACAAAGATCAGACAGTGGAGTCCATCAATCTTGAAGATATTGCCAACGATCCGGCGGCCACAACAAAGGCCATCACTTTCTTGCTACGAGCACAAAAAGAGAGGGCCGAAAAAGAGTTGGCCAAGTTAAAAACTCAAGATGATGATGATCGACGCTCGCATACACCTGATGGCGAGCAAGTTAAGATAAAAGCTGCACGGAAGCGGGCTAATAAAAAAGCAGATGATATGTCGAATGACGAACAGCCTCAAGGGTCCAGACCATCAGCGTTTGGATGTTTGAGACTTTCCGTCAAAGACCGAATCGGTAATTATAGGCGACAGGATCCCGGGAGGGAACAACCGATAAACATGCCCGCTCCCTCAGATCCTCATGATCGTCCGCATCCCGAACAAAAATCGGATGGAACTGAATTGTCTATCCATCATCGATTGGGTAGTCAAGGACGAACTTGGAAAGGGGGACTGCCCCATCACGAGCATGACCCATTGGGTCCTCATGATGGAACACAGCCCCGATCCAAGTCTGTCAGTTCCACAAAATTTGCGGAAATGCAGAAAGCCATCGAAGGCTTACAGGCCGACCTGGCCGCAACTAAAGGAATCCCTCGGGTGAGCACAATACCTTGCTCGCCACTAACACCGGCGATCATGGCAGCCGAAATACAAGAGAAAGTGGCGAAGATCCGACCACCAATCCCCATGTTCGATGTTGAGTCTGACCCACATGTTCATCTCAGCAAATACTCAGACTTTATGATCGCCATGGGCGCCACCGACGCGACGCAGTGCCGATCATTCCCCATGACTTTGGGTGATCGAGCACATAGATGGTTCTCTACTTTGCCCACTGCGTCCATCACATCTTTCGCTCAGCTGGGACAGAAATTCCTGTCCCATTTCTCATCCATGTGTGCTCACCCAGCACCAAAACAAAGGTTGGCGCATTTCTGTCAATTAAAGAGTGAGTCAGATCGAGCATACATCGAAAGATTTGATAAATGTTTGTATGATGGAGCCCCAGTTGAAGAGGATGCCAAGATCCTCATGGTGGTCGGAGGCCTGACCCTGAATACGAATATGTGGAAAGCCATGCATCAGGATTGGCCGAACACATATTCCGAATTCCGAGAGTGAGCAGCCAAGATCATAGCCATGCAAGATCTGTTCGCCCAATCACGATTGGGTCAGGAAACAACAACAAAGAAAGTTTTTGGTAAAAGAGTGATGAATGAGGAGGGGTATAAACCCCCAGGGTCTTTCAAACCATTCGAAGAAAGAGCAGAAGCAAACGCCCTACGAAGTCTTCTGGGCGTTTCAGCATAAATTTTTTTTAATCAAATCAAAGATCGAGACATGTTGGATAGGCCACGAAGAATCATAATGGATAAGAATCGGCTTAATGCTTCCAAATATTGTAATTATCACGAGTACATCGGGCATAATACAGAAGATTGTCGCGATTTACTTCGTCAACTTTGGAAGTTATATGAAGAGAATTGTCTTACCCAGTTCCTAAAAATGTCGGCGAGCAGAGACTCCCGAACAGAAAAAAACAGGAGATCGTAGGGGTAAGCGAAAGGCCGAAGAAACATCTGACAGTGATCCCGAGGAATCCCGTAAGAGGTCTGAATTTCCCAAAAGAGGGGCTCCTACTATGGGTAGAGGTCGAGAAAGTCAAGAAATCCACATGATACGTCCTGATTATGGTCCAATGGGTGGATGCTATCAGGCACCGACATTATCGAACAGACGAAAACCTTCAGCTAGCACGCCACCCTCTCACCAAATCATGTTCTCAGAAGACGATCTCGACGGCATAATCACCCCCCACAATGACTCTCTAACCATCAGTGCGCGACTTCTCAGTTTGAAGGTACATCATCTCTTGGTCGACACCGGAGCATATGCAAACATTCTGTTCGTCAACACTCTGCACCAAATGGAGAAGCAAGTTGGGGACTTGAGTAGCTATATAGAACCATGTGATCACACCATCATGGATTTCGGGGAATCTGTAACCCGACCCTATGGTATGATTAGGTTAGGAGTCGAGTTAGAATCAACTCTAAATCCGGAGATCCGACGAACTAGAATGCTAGATTTTGTAATCGTCGATGCTCCATCTACCTATAACGGGTTCTTAGGTCACCCGTTTATTCAGAAATTTAAAGCTGCCTGTTCTACTTATTATTATTGTGTTAAGTTTCCAACTCAAGAGGGAACGGGTAGCGTAAAAGGCGACCAAAAAAAAGCTCGAGATTGTTTGCTATCATGTGCACCAGAAAAGCAAAATATCGTTAACATGATGGAGCAAACATGGGAGATCGGAGAATCAAGCCGACAGGCGAATACGTTGCCAAAATACCCTTTGACGAGCACACCTCCATGCGCGAACACAGAATCCGGGATGGTAACTCATGTCCCAGATCTCCCAGATCTAATGAATATTGATCCACCAAATGAGTTGCCGGACCTAGAACCTCGCGTAGGTTTTGAACCTATGGAGGTAGATGATGAACACCGGGGGTCGATCGAAGATCCTCGGTGGAAGCAAAAAAGAAAGCGAGCAACACCTGTTGAACAACTGGAGTTTGTCAATATCGACCCGAACAGACCGGAATTAGAAGTGTTCATTGGTTTGGAATTACCGGAACCATTCCGAATCTTCAAGTAAACTTGGATGTGTTCGCTTGGTTGGCATTTATCCTAAACATGCATGTCACTCTCTCAACCTTGATCCAACACAAACTTCAGTAATCCAGAAGCACAGAAAGTTCAGTCCGGAGAAGTATGCGGCTATGAATAGTGAAATCAAAAAATTGCTCGACAATAAACTGATCCGAGAAGTGAAATGCCCAAGATGGCTTGCGAACCCTGTGCTCGTCCGCAAGTCTAACGGAACTTGGAGACTATGTATAGATTTCACTGATTTAAACAAGGCATGCCCGAAAGATAATTTCCCGATGCCACATATCGATTATTTGGTCGATAATACAGCAGGCCATGAGCTCACGACCTTCATTGATGCTTTTGTTGGCTATCACCAAATACCCATGCATCCGGACGATCAAAAGAATACGGCATTCTGCAACGAAAAGAATATGTATTGTTGGCAATGCATGCCATTCGGATTAAAGAATGCCGGAGCAACATATCAACGTTTGGTGAACAAAATGTTCGACGAACACATCGGCCGAACAGTTGAGGTGTATATTGATGATATTGTGGTAAAAAGCGAACACAAGGAAGACCACATCACCCACCTCGCACAAACGTTTGATATTCTCAGGGAGTACAACATGAAGCTAAATCCGAAGAAATGTAGCTTTGGGGTTCACTCAGGAAAATTTCTAGGACATATGGTCAGTCAACGGGGGATTGAAGCGAATCCATCAAAGATTCAAGCCATGCTGGACATGCAGGCCCCCAGGAGTGTGAAAGAGGTCCAAAAATTAACCGGACGTTTGGCTTCCGTAAGACGGTTTATATCACGAACTGGGGACAAATGCAAACCTTTCTTCGACGCTTTAAAGAAAGGGAAATTCCAGTGGACAGAGCATTGCCAAAATGCATTCGAGTCATTAAAGCAGTACCTTGCAGATACTCAGACACTATCTAAGCCTATTCCAGGCGAACAACTTTATCTGTATCTTGCTGCATCCGAGCATGCAATTAGCGCTGTGCTCGTTCGGGCAGAGGGGACCACACATTTGCCCATTTACTATGTAAGCCAAGTACTCAAAGAAGCCTAGCTGCGGTACCCTCCACTGGAAAAACTTGCATATGCTCTCGTTATGAGTGTTCAAAAACTGCGACCATACTTTTTCGATCACTCAATCGAGGTATTAACCACATTCCCATTGCGACAAGTTCTCCACCGACCAGACACTGCGGGCAGATTACTCAAGTGGGCGGTGGAGTTAGGCCAATTTGGCATTACGTTCACCCCGCGAATAGCAATGAAGGGCCAGGCTATGGCCGATTTCATGGTCGAGTTGACATATCCACAAATGCCCGAAAGAGCTGTCGACCAACCATGGCATATGTATGTAGATGGCTCATCAACAAGTTCAAGAGCCGGAGCAGGCGTGGTTCTCATCAGCCAAACTCGACAAACTTTCACAATAGCCATCCGTTTTGATTTCCCAACCACAAATAATGAAGCAGAGTACGAAGCTTTGATCGCTGGGTTACACATGGCTATGACAATGGGAATTCAGAGGCTGATGATTTACAGCGATTCTCAGATAATCGTATACCAAGTAACAGGCGAGTACGAGGCCAGAGGCGAACAGATGGCACAATATCAGCAACTACTAAAGGAGTTGCTTGAACAATTCGAACAAGTTTACATAGAACAGTTACCACGATTGGGTAATTCGTTCGCTGATGCCTTGGTTAGTTTGGCAACAGCAGAAGGAGTGACAAACACGACGGACATTGTGGTCGTCACAACTTATTCGCCATCAATTCCCAGAGTTGTGGTCGCCCATATAACAGGCGAGCAAGAAACCTGGATGACTCCAATTTTAAATTACTTAGAAAAAGGACTTCTCCCTGAAAATAAGGCACAAGCTACTCGCCTCAGATTACAAGCTGCTCGTTATACAATCTTAGACGAGCATTTATACAAAAGAAGTTTCTCACTTCCATTATTGAAGTGTATTACTCCTGAAGAGGGTCATGTAATTCTGGAGCAAATTCATGATGGAGTATGCGGAAACCATACAGGTGGGCTTGTCCTGGCACATAAAGTTATCAGATAAGGTTACTATTGGCCGACCCTCAAAAAAGATTCGCTCGCGTATGCTCGCGCGTGTCACAAGTGTCAGGTACATGCCCCACTTATTCATAGCCCACCTGAAGAACTAGTGTCAGTTTATAGCCCATGGTCATTTGCTAAATGGAGAATCGATATGATCGGCCCATTTCCTACTGGCACGTTGGGAGTAAAATATGTTGTGGTTGCCGTTGAACTTTGTTTGGAAAAATATCATTTGTCGTTTTGGGCTTCCCCAATCATTGGTAACGGATAATGGCAAACTGGGTCAACAAATTTTTGGGCTTCCCCCAGAGTAGTCATTTCTTGACGAACTGGGTCAACAAATTCTTGTTATTTACAGTATATTTTACACGTACATATTTTGTTTGTGAGTTGTCATCGAATTAGCCACATAATATTCTCCATACTAAACGACTCGCTACACATGCATGGGAAGATATTTTCAGCAACTAGTGGCATTGGAAGGATAATATTTAATTAGGTTTGAATTTTGTACATACAAATAATAGAATTTTATTAGGCTGCTTTTGATTTTGTACTACTAGAATAGATTTTTTTTAATAATTTTATTATGAGGCGCACTTGCGTATGGTCTTATGATGAAACGAAGCATAATTTGAGCATACGACGCTTTAATATTTTAAAATGAATGAGTGTTGTTGATTTGAGCTAGTTTATACCCCATTTCACATATGAGACCGTCTCATACGAGTTTTTGTCTAGATATCTAGCTGGATAACTGTGAGTTTTGAAAGTGAAATTTTGGTCAATGTTAATTATAGATAACGTGACGTAGCGGGATTGTTCATCCAACCCATACGATTTTTTTTATTTTTTTTTTGGACAGGAAGCCATATGATCTTGTCTAATTTCATTTAAAATTTTAAACAATTTGTCATAAAGACATTACCTACTCAGAAAAGATAGTTTACTCTATTATTTGGATAAAAAATAATATCTTAGAAATGTGACTCATTCTTTCGAAGGATTCGAGTAGATTTTTCTATAAAATCTACTAATGAAACTATATATGTATCTTATTTTTTTCAAATGTGCATGAAAAAAACTTCCATGTTTAAAAAAGAAATGCATTTAAATTACAAAACGCATTTATACAGTGCATACAAAATTTTGTCTTTTATTTATTACATTGTCACTCTTAAAAAGGGTTACATTTCCAAATAAAAAATGCCAAAAGAAAAGGCTATGCTTCAAAAGAAAGTTATTTTAAATTGACATAATATTAGAAACTTCATAAAAAGTGTAGTAGTAATTTTACCAAATGAGATCTAAATGCGGTTCAGAGACTTCAAGTTACTAATATACATACATTTCAAGATTACATTTGCATTTTTACGTGCAGCTTTGACTATATATATATACAATTCTATTTGTACCTTTAATAATTTGCATAAAAAATTTGTATCTATTATTAATTTTTCCCAAATTAACTATTAATAATAATTAATTCTAGCTAGATTCTAGTAATAATTAATTTGTTTGAATGTTGAAAGTTGACGTGGTGTTAGTAGTATATATAACACTATAACCAACAATGACTGTCCAGTTTGCCCTTAAAAATTAAAAAAAAAAAACCACAAACTAAAATAAATCTACAAATAAGTATTAATTGCACACGGCGCAGCCACATTGACCTTGACATGGTCATGCACCAAGTCTAGCTCTAGAATGCTCAATTATGTTCTCACTAGCACCGTCAAATGCATTTTTTTTGGAAAATTATTAACAGATATAAAATTTTAGATCAATTTACTAATACATACGAATTACATATGTGGTTATAATAGCACGCGAAAGTACAAATATGCATACGTATATATAATCATGTGTAATCATTTTATATCTATTAATAAATTGCAATTCTAAAATGTATCAATCAATAAGGGGATTTAAATTAAATTCAACCCGTAATTTTTCACCTTTATTTAAATATTCTCATAATTATCAACATTTTCAATTTAGTCCCACAAGTATTCAATTTGTTTCAATTAGTCTCAAACCGCTGGAGATTGATCAGAAACACTCAAAATGACGTCTTTTTAGTCACGAAAATTAGGGGTGTGTGATAGACACGCGACTAAAACGACGTTGTTTTATGTGTTTTTGGTCAATATCCGATGGTCTGGGACTAAATTGGAACAAATTGAATACATGTGGGACTAAATTGAAAAAGTTAATAGTTACGGGACTATTTCAATAAAGGTAAAAGATTACGGGACGAATTTGGTTTATATTTCATCAAATAAGTCTCCCGAACTTTTTTTTTTTTTGGGAATAACATGAACATGCAGTTGATAACGATTTTAGCATTAGATGACAACTCCGAAATCTTTATCAACGGCATGTTCTTGACATGATCGATAGGAGTTGGTCATGTATATTTAATTTAAGAGTAGGTCTCCGTTGAAGTTCGTTGATGCTCTCACATACCCTATATCTCAAAATCGTCTATCTCTTTTCATGAACAAGATTGGTGCGCAACATCTTATGGGGAGATATGAAGAGCAATATTGTATATGGTATTCTTTTGTTGTAATGTAGCATCTCATGTCTTTTACTTATGACCAAAGAGGTCCTGTGGTACAACCATAAGAAATACTCTCTCCATCCCAACATTACTTGAACACTTGTCTTATTTGGACGTCCCAACATTACTTGAACATTCCCAAAATGGAAACAAATATAATATTAATACACTCACAACACCTTATTTTATTCCACTCAAACCCACTAAAACCCACTTTACTTGATTTGCGTGTCATTTTCAGTGTTCAAGTCATCTTGGGACGGAGGGAGTGCTAGTTTTGATTTGATATGTGAACAAGTCATCTTTCATCAAAAGTTATACTCAAGTTCAAATAGATTTTAATATCTAATAAAAATAGGGTTAATTGTAGAAGTGGTCCCATGTGAATTTTGTGTTTGCAGTTTAAGTCCCATGGAAATTTTGTGGTCCTTTTTTGTGCAGTAATTGTTTCAACCGTTATAAAATTAATATTATAACAAGCAATTATAATATAATAAAATGTAAAATAATATAGGTAGCGTGTAATTATAATATATATGTCACGACACTTTTGTGTGTCATGTTAGGGATGTATGGGAAAAATGTGTGTAGTTATAGTTCACCTTTTAGTGCATTTATAAGTGTAGCAATAGCCTTTTACCTATTATTACATTAGTTTACACTACACTAACAACAAGTGTGGAGATAGATAAAGTGTAGTGAGAGATAATCTACCACCACATTTGTAAATGTCATTTTAAGCAATTTTTCTTGTAGTGATGACTCATTCTTTCGAAGGAATCGAGTAGATTTTTCTATTAAATCTACTAATGAAACTATAATATGTATCTTTTTTTTTTTAGATGTGCATTTTTTAAATATGTAAATTGTCAGTGATAACAAATTCAATATTTTAAAAAAAAATGATGCACTTGAATAATTCAAGGTGTATTTAGTGCACACAAAATTTTATATTTTCTTTAATACATTTTCACTCAATTAAAATAAAAGGGTTTACATTTCCAAATAAAAAATGCCAAAGCAAAAGGCTATGCTTCAAAAAAAAAAGTTATTTAAACTGAAATAATATTAGGAAAATTCCTAAAGAGTGTAGTAGTAATTTGTCAAATGAGATCTAAATGCGCTTCAGAGAATGCAAATTAATGGGACATGGACTTATTGATGGATACATTTCAAAATTATAATTTATTAACAAGTATAAAATAATTACATATATATAGGTACATTTGCATTTTTTTGTGCAACTTTGATTATATATGCAATTTTATTTTGTACCCATTTGTAATTTGCATAAAAATTTATACCTATTAATATATTTTTTTCAAAATTAACTATTAATAGTGATTAATTCTAGCTAGATAATTAATTTGTTTGAATGTTGAAAGCGGACGCGGTGTTAGTCATATAACTAACAATGACTGTCCAGTCTCATTCAAGAAAAAAAAACCAATGACTGTCCAATTTGCCCTATGAAAAAAAGAAAAAGAAAAACCACAAACTAAAATAAATTTACAAATAAGTATTAATTGCAGAAGGCGCAGCCACATTGACCTTGACATAGTCATGCACCAAGTCTAGCTCTAGAATGCACAATTATGTTCTCGCTAGCTATAGTTCTGTTTAATGTGGATTCGTTTGGAAAAATTATTAATAGGTATAAAATTTAGAATCAATTTAATAATAGGTACAGAATGAATTGTATAGGCGGTCAAAGTGCAAATGTACATACATATGTATAATTATTTAATATCTATTAGTAAGCTGCATTTCTAAAATGTATCAATCAGTAAATTTCCCGATTTTTTTTAGGAATAACAAGAAGTTCTTCTCAACCATGAACATGCAGTTGATAACGATTTTAGAATTAGACGACATCTCCAAAATCGTTATCAACTGCATGTTCTTGACATGATCGGTAGGAGTTGATCATGTATATTTAATTTAAGAGTAGGTCTCGGATACTGCGGGCTCTATTATTTCATACCGGATTGATTCGGATATTCTATCGTTGGATGGGAAGGAGCCGCTGCAGACAGAGGTAGAAATTGGGGACGGCCGGAAGCTGCACGCGACTCTTAAAGAAATTTTGTGACACGTCGTACGCCAGGCACTTCAAAATCAAAGAGTATACTAGTTTTCCTTTTCTTTTTCTTAAAGGGAGTTCCATAGCTCCTCCTAGTTAGGGCTAAATTAATGGTGACATACAAATTATTAGTTTCATGCAAGTATATTCTGTATAGTCAAGTTTATTTGTTACATGAATTCCCTTTTTATGTCGGTCAAGATTATATTACTCATCCGTCCTAATTATATAGATTAACTAAGTTTTGCACATAGATTAAGAATTTTTTTTGAAAAGATAAATTTCGTAAGTAAATATTTTTTTTATAACCTTATTTTAGTTTCCAATATAATTAACGTATAGGGTTATATTAGTAAATTAATTAGAAAAAATTACTTTATATAGAAACAAGTCTATATAATTGGGACATTCATAAAAAAAAAATAAGCATACATAATTGGGACGGGGGATTATGTAATTATTTCAAGTTGTAGAGCAAGCTCTATTAGTAATTTCAACAATATCTTGTAACACAAGTCCGATCTTCCAAAGAGGAGGTTTCCTATGAACTAGGTTTCACTCTATGACATGTATATCGTTACACTTATAAATTAATACTATAACACTTATCAAATGATATCATTATTTTTATAAATTAATACTTACTGTATAACATTATAATGGTACGGATTTGATCATATGCCCGCAGGTGGGCACAAACTTATATGTCCACAGCTTATGTGGAGCGTCACATATGCAAGGCCCCACCATAATTTAATTAGTTTATTAATTAATTAAATCTTCTCATTAATTATATAAACCTAAACCCTAAACTATGAACCCTAAACCATGAACCATTTGGGCCGAGTGAACCATGAACCACTCGAGCCGGTTCAGGTTCGGGTCGGGTTGGGTCCGGGTCCAGTAATTTTTTTTAATATAATTAATGAAATTAATTATATAAACCTAAACCCTAAACTATGAACTCTAAACCATGAACCATTAGGGACGGGTGAACCATGAACCACTCAGGCCGGGTTCGGGTCGGGTTGAGTCCGGGACGGGTAAAAGAAATTTAATATAATTAATGAAATTGGATAAAATATGAAATATATATAAATGAGAAGATTGAATTAATTATAGAAATTAATTAAATAATGATGGGGACCTTGCATATGTGGCGCGCCACATAAGCGGTGGGCATATAAGTTTGTGCCCACCTGCGGGCATATGATCAAAATCGTATAACGGTATCGATTTTATATGGTATTAATTTTGTACTATGAATAAATTTCACTGGAGTGTTGTGTCTTCTAAATAATGCTTATATTAATCGGTTTTGTGTTTTATTAATCTTGGACAACTCAACAAATCACATTATAGAAGGATACAAACTTTATTCATCGTGGCACAGTTATACATAAATCACTACAAGTGACCAAATTAAATTACTACTAACTATAGCTCTCGCAAGAGGATTTTGATTTTCCACTTTCTTTTTTTTTGGAACAAAGCCAAAATTTATTGAAAACAAGAGGCATGCCTTCTTTATTATTAGTTCATCACAATTCCCCACTAACACCTCAGGTTACCACCCGGGCTAACTCCGAGTTGATTACAATAACTGGTATAGTAGTTAACCCGAGTGGTCACCGTACCCGGGTTGGCCCCATTACATTCGAGGTTTCCATTAATAGCACGAATCGTGGCCCCGAAGCCCTGGCCCGAAGTAATGGGCCCGTGACAAGCCCTCATCCAGAACCAAAGGGCCGTTTTGAATGAAATAACTGGATCTCTCGCAACAATATCGGGGTCGTTCAGACCGTTGAACCCGATGTCTCGGCCCGCAGGCCCGTAATTGTAGTTCCAGGATAGTTGTATCGGGCCCCGCCCGTAATAGCCTTTGCCAGATACACAAGGCCATTCTCTATTATTGGGGTCACAATAGTTTCTCGATGCCCCGTTGATTTCTTCTCTATAGCAAAAATCTGAATTGAAAATAATTTGCATTTAATTGACATGTTTAATAAAATACGAAAAGTAAATAAGAGGAATCGTACCGAATAGTATCATAACATTCATTTAGAAATATCACTACTTTTATGGACTTATACTATAGCATTTTACCCACAAACTCACTAAAAAGTGTGTGCTATTAATTTTTAAGTGTAATAATATATAAAAATAATTGATTGTTATAATATTAATAAATAAGTATTTCATGACAAAAACTTGTGTGAACCTGAGTTCACCGTGAACTCGGTATCTTTAGTATCACTGTTATATACAAAAACTTTCACTGTTATGTATGAAAACTGTCACTATTATACACAAAAACAATCACTGTATAGAAAATACTTTATATTTTTAAACAGTGAAAGTTTTTGTGCATAACAGTGATAACTTTTACACATAATAGTAATAGAGTTCATGTATAGACCTGGTTCACAGTAGTGTTACTTCTATTTCATAGCTTGAATAAGTTTTTAAAGAAGACTAACTCAATGAATATATAAGTCAGAAATTGAAGTCATGGGATCTTATCCGTATCCATAAAATCGGTTATGGTAGTTCGTTACGCTATCCTAATTAAAATGTCGATTCAAAATATTTAAGCATATTTAATTCAGTTTACCTAAAAAAGGCATATACTAGAGTTACTAGTATTTACTTAAGTAGATTTAGTCTTGTAGACCAAGGCCACCTATGACCATTGACCACGTCTTAAATTTATAGAAAGATTCTTTACTTCTCCCTACTAATTTTATCTATAACTACTATAATTTCAAAAGTATATGATAATTTCTTTTAATAAGAGTTTTATTCAATGAAGGAATTTTGTTGAGAATGTGAAATTAATTAAATAATTAAATTTTCTAATAGTCAATATCAAATTTGGGGCTCGATAATTAAATATAAAGAGAATATTTAGAATGACATCGTCTACAATAATTCAATAATACAACAATAAAAAACTTACGTCCAGTCTCATGCGTGACATGAGCGAAGAAAGCCGCAATCTCCCGCCTAGCAACATCAACATTGCTAGAGGTCCCAAACTGCGGGTACGACCTGGCTGCCGTCAGAAAGGCAGACCGGGTATAGAATCCTCTTCCAGCGCAATTTGGCCCGGCCTGATTAATTATCTGGTTAAAAAAAGCATCCGTCACAATATTACTGACTCCGCCAGTACTTGGCGTAGGTCCTCCTGTGCATGGGCCAGAACGGCAGCCGGCTCCACAGTAAGGGGGGGTGGAGCCGCAGTAGCCGTACTGGCTGCAGCACAAGTTCGGTGCACAACCACAGTTTTGGCCGGAAACCCAGTTTCCAGCCACCAAAAGTAGGGCAAGCAAGGTGTAGATAGTGAAGATTTTCATATTTTTTTATGAAGGGGGAAATGGTGTGTTGGTGTGGAAAGAAGGGGGGATTGATGGGTATTTATAGTGCATGCATGGGAAGATATTTTCAGCAACTAGTGGCATTGGAAGGATAATATTTAATTAGGTTTGAATTTTGTACATACAAATAATAGAATTTTATTAGGCTGCTTTTGATTTTGTACTACTAGAATAGATTTCTTTTAATAGTTTTATTATAAGGCGCACTTGCGTATGGTCTTATGATGAAACGAAGCATAATTTGAGCATACGACGCTTTAATATTTTAAAATGGATGAGTGTTGAGTTTTTGTCTAGATATCTAGCTGGATAACTGTGAGTTTTGAAAGTGAAATTTTGGTCAATGTTTAATTATAGATAACGTGACGTAGCGGGATTGTTCATCCAACCCATACGATTTTGTTTTTTTTGTTTTTTGGACAGGAAGCCATATGATTTTGTTGATATATATATATATATATATATATATATATATATATATATATATATTAACAGAGAATTAGCATGTTAAGACTGTGGTCAATTTTAACCTAACACTTGAAGAATCTGTCTGATCAAATTCAGGAAGAAAGTCTAATTGAACATGGCCACCTATGACCAAAAGTATATGATAATTTCTTTTAATAAGAGTTTTATTCAATGAAGGAATTTTGTAGAAAATGTGAAATTAATTAAATAATTAAATTTTCTAATAGTCAAGATCAAATTTGGGGCTCGATAATTAAATATAAAGAGAATATTTAGAATATTTAGAATTTGGTGTGGAAAGAAGGGGGGATTGATGGGTATTTATAGTGCATGCATGGGAAGATATTTTCAGCAACTAGTGGCATTGGAAGGATAATATTTAATTAGGTTTGAATTTTGTACATACAATAATAGAATTTTATTAGGCTGCTTTTGATTTTGTACTACTAGAATAGATTTTTTTTTAATAATTTTATTATGAGGCGCACTTGCGTATGGTCTTATGATGAAACGAAGCATAATTTGAGCATACAACGCTTTAATATTTTAAAATGGATGAGTGTTGTTGATTTGAGCTAGTTTATACCCCATTTCACATATGAGACCGTCTCATAATAGTTTTTGTCTAGATATCTAGCTGGATAACTGTGAGTTTTGAAAGTGAAATTTTGGTCAATGTTTAATTATAGATAACGTGACGTAGCGGGATTGTTCATCCAACCCATACGATTTTGTTTTGTTTTTTTTTGGACAGGAAGCCATATGATCTTGTCTAATTTCATTTAAAATTTTAAACATTTTGTCATAAAGACATTACCTACTCAGAAAAGATAGTTTACTCTATTATTTGGATAAAAAATAATATCTTAGAAATGTGACTCATTCTTTCGAAGGATTCGAGTAGATTTTTCTATAAAATCTACTAATGAAACTATATATGTATCTTATTTTTTTCAAATGTGCATGAAAAAAACTTCCATGTTTAAAAAAGAAATGCACTTAACTTACAAAACGCATTTATACCGTGCATAGAAAATTTTGTCTTTTATTTATTACATTGTCACTCTATTAAAAAGGGTTACATTTCCAAATAAAAAATGCCAAAAGAAAAGGCTATGCTTCAAAAGAAAGTTATTTTAAATTGACATAATATTAGAAACTTCATAAAAAGTGTAGTAGTAATTTTACCAAATGAGATCTAATTGCGGTTCAGAGACTTCAAGTTACAAATATACATGCATTTCAAGATTACATTTGCAATTTTACGTGCAGCTTTGACTATATATATATACAATTCTATTTGTACCTTTTAATAATTTGCATAAAAAAAAATTGTATCTATTATTAATTTTCCCAAATTAACTATTAATAATAATTAATTCTAGCTAGATTCTAGTAATAATTAATTTGTTTGAATGTTGAAAGTTGACGTGGTGTTAGTAGTATATATAACACTATAACTAACAATGACTGTCCAGTTTGCCCTTAAAAATAAAAAAAAAACAAAAAAAAACCACAAACTAAAATAAATCTACAAATAAGTATTAATTGCACACGGAGCAGCCACATTGACCTTGACATGCTCAATTATGTTCTCACTAGCACCGTCAAATGCATTTTTATTTTTGAAAAATTATTAACAGGTATAAAATTTTAGATCAATTTACTAATACATACAAATTACATATGTGGTTATAATAGCACGCGAAAGTACAAATATGCATACGTATGTATAATCATGTGTAATCATTTTATATCTATTAATAAATTGCAATCCTAAAATGTATCAATCAATAAGGGGATTTAAACCAAATTCATCCCGTAATAACATGAACATGCAGTTGATAACGATTTTAGCATTAGATGACAACTCCAAAATCTTTATCAACGGCATGTTCTTGACATGATCGATAGGAGTTGGTCATGTATATTTAATTTAAGAGTAGGTCTCCGATGAAGTTTGTTGATGCTCTCACATGCCCTATATCTCAAAATCGTCTATCTCTTTTCATGAACAAGATTGGTGCGCAACATCTTATGGGGAGATATGAAGAGCAATATTGTATGTGGTATTCTTTTCTTGTAATGTAGCATCTCATGTCTTTTACTTATGACCAAAGAGGTCCTGTGGTACAACCATAAGAAGTATTCCCTCCATCCCAACATTATTTGAACACTTGTCTTATTTGGACGTCCCAACATTACTTGAACATTTCCAAAATGAAAATAAATATAATATTAATACACACACAACACCTTATTTTATTCCACTCTAACCCACTAAAACCCACTTTACTTAATTTGCGTGTCATTTTCAGTGTTCAAGTCATCTTGGGACGGAGGGAGTGCTAGTTTTGATTTGATATGTGAACAAGTCATCTTTCATCAAAAGTTATACTCAAGTTCAAATAGATTTTAATATCTAATAAAAATAGGGTTAATTGCAGGTCCCATGTGAATTTTGTGTTTGCAGTTTACGTCCCATGAAAATTTTGTGGTCCTTTTTTTGTACAGAAATGGTCTCAACCGTTAAGCTTCTTACGGTTTCCGTTAACTTTTTGAACTATTACTAAAAAAATTAATTTATATAATAAAATAAAATTTTAAATTAAAAATTAATAGTAAATTTATATAGTGAATTTAAATATGATTACAAACACAATAAATATTTTTTAAACTAAATAATTTATTTAAATTTTGAATATTAAAAAGAAATATAAAATCTATATATAAATACAAATAACATTTTTTTTCAAGTCAAATAATATTTTTTTAAATATAAAAAAATAATCAGTAAATAATATAAAATATATTTAAACTAATACTCCCTTTGTCCTAATTTTGATTGTCCACTTTCCGTAAATAGCCGTCCTAATTTTATTTGATCATTTCCTAAAAAGGAAATAAATCAACTTTCAATACTATTTAATATTATTATTTCTCTCCATCAAACTAATTTTACACCATTTAATACTTTATTTCCTCCACCAAACCCACTTAACCCACTTTACATCATTTAATATTATTATCTCCTACTTTTTCTTAATTTTCGTGTCATTTAATACTATTATTTTCCTCCACCAAACCCACTTAACCCACTTTACACCATTTAATATTATTATCTCTTATTTTTTCTTAATCTCCGTGTCTACAGTAAACGGATAATCAAAAATAGGACGGAGGGAGTAATAAATTATGTATAATCTAAAAAATTTAAAACCTTGTTAAAAATTTAAAACCTTGCCAAAAATACACAAAAATAATTCGTTTCAACTAAATGAAACCTTGCTAAAAATTTAAAAAAATTTAGAATTTGTACATAAATACAAATATATTTATGTAAGATTTAAAATAAAATATTATATATACACAGAAGTGATATAGAACCAACTAGCTGGTTTTTTATGAAACCAAATTAATGAGATGTCCACTACTACACATTTAAGCTTGCACAGCTGCACTTGGACAGCCCTTTTTTCAAACAACTCTCCAAGATATAGCTTGGAGAGCAATTTTATTAAAAAAAAATTAAAATATACAGCGGTTTAAAACCGTTGTCCAAGAAAAAAACTTGGAAAGCGATTTCAAACCGCTATGCAAACTAACCTAGACAGCGGTTTCGAACCACTGTCCAAGAAAACACTTGGACAGCGGTTCCGAACCGTTGTCAAGAGCTCGATTTTTAGTCAAACACCCCAAGTCTCGAATCCAGAAGCATAATCGACCCCAAATTCGTCTTCTCCCCCAAATCGCCCCTCCTCCCTCATCTACCGCTGCCGCTGTCGCCCTCCTCCTTCCCTCTACCGCCGCTGTCGTCGCCCTCCTCTTTCAACCCGGCCTGGACCCAACCCGGCCCGAGTGGTTCATGGTTCACCCGACCGGAATGGTTCATGATTTAGGGTTTAGGATTCATGGTTTAGGGTATAGTATATTAATTATAAAATATTCTATAATTTATTTAAATAAAATTAATTATGTGGATGATGAGTTGGCATGACACCTTATTAATCTGGTTCCATAAAAAACTAGATAGTTGGTTCTATATCTTACTATATATATATAACCTAGAAAGAATTATCCCATGCTGAATATCCCATCCTTCCGTTATAAAGGATGTAAAGAAACCACCATTTGGTCCTTCCATTAAAACTTGTTATCTTTTAATTTCCCTTTGAGAGAATTCTTCAAGAGATCAAAACTTTCTTGAATAGAAAATTCCTGATCATCTTCATTTGGATCCTGCGCATCTTGAAGATCAGATCCAGAAATCATTGAAACATCTGATTTTGAATCAGAAAAATCAATATCCTTAAATAAATCATTCTTAATATGATCCATATAAAGATCCATAATTTTTTCTTTTGAGAAAATACCAAAATACTTCTTAGAGTATTCAGAGAATGATGGAAGAGAACCAGAGGTCTTTTCAACAGAATTATTTATGTATTCTTCCATTTTGGATTTAATCCGTGTAATATTCTATTGTAATGGTGACTCATTGGAGCCAGGAGTAATAACATTTAAGTTATTCCAAAATCTTGTTGTATGGATTCTCCATAAACAAGGTGTACCATGTTCGGTATAACCAAACTCTGGTCTCCATTTTAAAACCCATGGTATTCCAGAATCCACAAAAAACATACAAGTAGTTTTACTACTTGTATTATGAGATCGACTTTAAGTCTGAAGAAATAATAGAATATTCTTCTAATAGATTTTTAACCTCTTCAGGCAAGATATCTGCCAAAGCCCCAAAATTTCCCCACCAGGAAAAAAACCAGTTAGAAATTTGATTCCTGCTGATATTATCACAAATTTTTATTAGCCAAGTATGAGAATGCTTAGCATTCTGATACAATAAAGTCTTATAAAAACTTTGTAAGTAATCCCAGTAATTATACTGGTAAGTAATATGTGTGACTTCATTAGTCATACTCCTTTCTGCAAAAGGTGAAGTTCTCCATTCTTGGATGGGGATAATCTTTTTAATAATAAATTTAGAGTAATTAATAATTTTACTCTTTTGAGGAAAATGCTGAATTTCAACACTTCCGAGACTAATGAGAATAATCTCATAAAGTCCTCTGGATTTATAAGTCTCCACATTTCAATTTGAATTTGGAAAATATTTTTCCATAAGAATCCATGGGGACTCTTTGAATTTCTCATCGTCATTTTCAATGATAAGAATCAATTCTTTCTTAGAAGAATCAAAGAATTTGTATTCTTTCTGTGCAATTGAAGAATATGATTCTTCATCATCTGGTTTTGAGGAATTGTCCTCAATTGGTAAATTTATTCCCCGTTGTCTAAGGAATTCTTGAAACTCCTTTTGAACATCATCTCCTTTTGAAGAAGAGCCACTTCCAGAAATATTCTTGTTGAAAAGGGATTTCTTCCCATGTTGTATAATAGGAGGATGACCTCTGCCTCCTCTTCATCTATAAGAGGAATATGGACTTCTTTCAGAATGACTCATTTCTGTCATGAAGAAATAAATTCACGAGTTAAAAAATCTGGAAGATGATTATCTTTCTCTTGCTTATAAACAATATCAATAAGCAAGATGGGATTGCCATTGGGCAAACATTTGTTTAGAAACATTATGTTCAAAATCTTTGAAGAGCATAAAAATAGCAGCCCTACAATCACTTTTAATAGTAAATTTCTGATTGTATAAATCATCCTGAAATTTAAGGACACATTTAACAATAGCAAGAATTTCTTTAGTAGTAGCAGAATAATTCTTCTGACTGTTATTCCATTTTCTAGAATAGAATCTAATAATATAATCATTTTTATTATCAGGATTAATTTGTTTTAAAATACCTCCATACCCCAAATCTGAGGCATCAGTTTCAACAATTTTTTCCCAAGAGGAATTAGACAACATAAGACAAGGAATATTTTTAACATTTTCTTTTATTCTAATAACAGCATTAGTATGATCATCATTCCAAGGAGAAGGACTCTTCTTAAGTCTATCGTATAAGATAGCAGAATCTTCAGCAAGATTCTTAATATAAGAAGACACGTAATTAAGGCTTCATAAAAATCTTTGTAACTGAGTTTTATCAGTTATAATATCAGGAAATTTATTACCAAATTCAATACTTCGTTGAATAGGAATAATATTACCTTTGTCAATTATATGACCAAGAAATTTTACTTTTGTTTGAAATAAAACCATTTTAGGTTTTGATATAACAAGACCATTTTTAATGACCAAGTTTTTAAACATATCAAGATGTTTAAAATGCATTTCAATATCCTTAGAAAAAACAAGGATGTCATCAATATAGACAATAATAAAATCACTATAAGGATTAAAATATCATTCATAATTTGATGAAATTCTGAAGGAGCATTTTTAAGACCAAAAGGCATAACTGTCCATTCGTAATGACCAAACGGAATATTAAAGACAGTTTTATACCTATCAGGTTGATTAATCTGTATTTACCAAAAACCTGATTTTAAATCAAATTTAGAGAAAATAAGAGCATTGACTAATCTGTTAAGAAGATCTTTTTTATTAGGAATAGGATGTCTAATCCATTTTAAAACCTTATTAAGAGGTTTATAATTAATAACTAATCTAGGAACTCCGCGTTCCTGCTCAGAATGTTTATTAACATAAAAAGCAGTACAAGACCAAGGAGATTTAGAAGGAGTTATAAGCTTCTTATGTAATAAGGAAGATATTTCTTTTTTGCATAATTCTAAATAATCAGAGTTCATTTGACAAGGTCTAGACTTAGTCGGTATTTTATTTTCTTTGAAATCTTCCTCATAAGGAAGAGAAACTATATGTTTCTTTCTATCCCAAAAAAGCATTAGGAAATCATTACAAATTTCAATAGAAAATTTATTAATTAAAATTTTATTTTATCCTGCAGCTTAGGATTTTTTAATTTATCATTAATAGAGATAGAATTAATTTCTTCTTTAAGAAAATTTATTTGGCAATTTTTATTGTTAATTTGATCTTGAATCAAATTAAGAACCTTAGGAATATGTTTAGTAATAAACTTAAAAGTAATAGGTTTACAATTATATGTACCTGTAATACCTTTTTCACCAACAAAGGTAAGAGGATATATTTTAAATAGAAAAGGAAGACCTATAATCACTTGACTAGTAATGTCTTCAGCTATAAGAAAGTCATTAGAGATACAACAACCATCAACACAAACATAAGCATTTTTAAGCTTATAATTAATTTTTAGAGATCCTCCACCTGCATGAGAAAGTGAATGAGTAGTTTTTTCAAAAAACTTAGCAGGAATTATTCCTAGTTGTATGACACTTAAATCAGCACCACTATCAATCATAGCAATAAAATCTTTCTTATAAAAATTATTTATAAGAAGAGAAATCTAAGTATACCATTTTTGGGATATAATCATGTTAATAGTAGAAAGATGATTTTTCTCAATATTAACATTATCATTAGTATCCAAGAATCGTGAAAGAGCATTTGAGCTAGTTTCAACTTCTTCAATTTTTCCCTTTCCTTTCTCAATAAAAGAAAGACGAACAGAAAGGTCAGTATTCTGACTTTGAAGAATCTTGACATCAGTCTTAAGATTATTTATCTCCTGAACTATATCATTAATAGTTACTGGATTATTTTTAACCTTCTTAAGGCGAAAAAGTCTTTCTAATTCACCCATATTATAATAGTTACTATCAATCTTATTAGAAAGATTAGATTTATTATTATCTTCATTCTTATAGGAAGAATCATGAAATTGTTCAATGATTTTATCTCTTAAACTAGAATCTTTAATATGTTTAAGAAATTCTAAAATATTATTATCAGTCAAGACATTAATATTCATATCTTGAAATTGACTCATGAGTTTATAAAACTCATTATCAGTATTATTATTATTACTGATACAATTAAGACAAGGTTTTCCAAGCACACAATTGTTGCATTTTTCCTTATCAGTCTTAACAAAATCTTCATCATCAGATGTAGATTCAATAGAAGAACAATCATTATAAGACTTTTCTGATTCTGAATCAATACTAGGACTCATAACGATTTTAAAAAGAGTTTCTTTAAGCTCTTCATCAATATCAAGATTTTTAATCTTGTCTTTAGCATAGCACTGATTAGCATAATGACCAGGTCTATTACATTTTTTACAAATAATTGTATTATTATTTTTATCATTTTCATGATCTTTTTCATTCTGTTTATTAGAAGAATGATGTTTTCTTCTTTTATAAGTAGGTTTATGTTTAAAATCTCTCTTATTAATTTTAGACAAACTATTTTTAGAATTAGGATTATCTAATCCAAATTGATCACAAAATTGACCCAATTGTTTTCTTTCCATAAGATTGTCTTTTTTAATTTGATTTTTTTAATTTGAGTTCATTACAAAGATTTAATCCTTCCTGAACACAAACACTAATGGTTTGACCAAAAGTATAAGACTCATAATGAATTGAACTAGAATCTTTTCTAAGAGTTTTCTTAACTCTTTCAACAAATAAATGAGGAAGACCATCCACAAATCTATTTTTCCAAATATCCTGATTACAATCAGGAATCTCATAAATACGAGACAAGAAAGTATCTTTGTACCATCTGAAATCAGTAAGAGTTTTACACTTCATATTTAAAATAAGAGTTCTAGTATTTTCATATTTATTGGTATATTGACTAGTAAAATGATTCACTACTACACATTTAAGCTTGCACAGCTGCACTTGGACAGCCCTTTTTTCAAACAACTCTCCAAGCTACAACTTGGAGAGTGGTTTTAATCAAAAAAAAAAAAAATAGACAGCGGTTCAAAACCGATGTCCAAGTACAAAACTTAGAAAGCGGTTTAGAATCGCTGTGCAATGTTTTAGACAGCGATTTTGAACCGCTGTCCAAGAGGTCGGATAATTAATATATATACACCCAAATCGCGAACCAAAGGAAATTTTCCCCAAATCGTGAATTAAACCAGCTGATATCGAAGCCCGGCATCCTTCCTCTAACCTAAATCGAACTCCGCCGCGCGTTCTCCCCTTCCACCGCCGTCGTCGCCTTCCCATTAGCTCCAAATCGCGAACCAGAAGCCCTAGCCTCCTCCTCCCTCTCCCCCAAATCGAACCATCCGCCGCGCGTCCTCCCCTACCGCCGCCGCCGTCGCCTTGTTGCCAAGCTCCCCTACCGCCGCCGCCTAGCTTTCTCCTTCCATAGGTAATTTTTCTTTTCTATATATATATATATATATATGTATATATATGTTAGTATATATATATATATATTGAATTAATATTGTATATATGTATATATATGTTAGTATGTATATATATATTAGGATTAAATGTTTATATAATTGTGTTTGGTTTGATTAATTAGTTAATTTGTTAGGATTAATTGTTGTTAGATGAACAATTGATGCTTGGTTTATATATTGTTAATTGTTTATATATATATTGTGTGGCTTTTTTTAATTGTTGTTAGTGGTTTTATTTAATTGTATGTATGGTGTATGTATATTGGTGTATATATGTATATCATGTATATTGGTGTATATATGTAAATTGGTGTATATATATCATGTTGTATGTATTGGTGTATGTATATTGTTGTATATATATTGGTGTTTGATGCACTCAAGGTGTTTGATAATATGCTTGTGTGAGGATTTAAACATAAATTAGTGTTAATTTATTAGGATTAATGTTGTTAGTGTTAGAGATGAACAACGTGTTAGAGATGAATACATATTGTGTGGCTTGGCTTAATTTTTTATGCTAATTTAGATATGAACAATTGATGCACTCAAGGTGTTTGATAATATGCTTGTGTTAGGATTTAAGCATAGTTTTGAATATTGTTTGTTTTTTGTTTATTAAATGTTGTTTCTTCTGCTTTACAGGATCATGTCTCGTTTGCCATATCCCGGAGATGATGGAGATGATGATGGATATTCGATGGAGATCATGGCGATATGATCGACAAACATCCTCGATGACTTGAGAGAGTGTGACGATGCTCCCACCACCACTAGCACTCGGGGAGAAGCGCTTTTGGGGGGTATAGTCACCATGTCATCTATTAAGAGAGCTCAGAGCAAGGGGAAAACACTTCGTAATTTTATTACAATTGAGCAGATTTGAAATCGATAAATATATTGATTGATCGTTGAACCTAATTAAATACTATGTTATTGCAGTTATCGTTCAATGAGTTTGGACAGGCAATAGGAAAAGAGAGTTAGTCGTTATCCTTCTACATTGAGCCGCAAATGAGCGTGATCCCTATCCTATCGTCTTTACCAAGGATCGGGCGCGAGTTTCAAACCGACTCCTTTGAAGGAAAGATTATGGGACGAACTTACGGTATGTTAATTATATATTTATTGAAAGTTGTAGTATGACCCTTAAATTTACTAAATTGTTATGTTATATGCGTATAGACTACATTAGGAGGTCTTGACCACACAAAGAAGAAGCAAAATATTCAAAAGTGGAGTAATGGCCAAGAATTTTCGGACTTGGTTGAGAAGTAACACACGAGATCCGTGAACCTGGTCTTTACTCGGTTAGTCCTCCTCCGACGTCGAATAGCCCTATGGTGGCTCCATACTGGGAGGAGTTTGTGAGCAGAGCTATGGAGGATGATTTCCAAGTAAAATTGATCAATGTCATTTCCTCAATTTCTAATGCCCTAAGTTATTCGGTGTTTATCATATTTCTATTATACTGTAGAATCGAAGTAATAAAAATCGCAATCAAGCCAAGTCGATGGAGGCGCGATATCGTGGATCGAACAAATGTTATGCATGAATAAGAGAAAATATGGTGAGATCAAAATCCTAACTTTTAATTTTTTTTTTATATATTCACTTTTAATATATCTAATAAAGGGACACGTTCATCACTATCGTAGAAAGAAGAAAGAAGAAAAACTGGAGAGAGTGAGCCTATTGTTACCCGTTTCGACTTATTTCAGACTACCAGAAAGGGTCGAGATGGGAATATTCACGATCCCAGTGCACAGCGCATCATCGAAGAAGTGGTAATCTATCCATTAATTTATCTTTCAATTACAAACTATTATTTATAAATAAATAATTAAATAATAATCTTTTGTTTTTGTGATTCAGGAGCGTCTATCTCAAACCATGACGCCCAACGACATCCGCATTATCGGCCCTGATGATCTGTTTGGACGGGCTATAGGTCGCCAGGAGCATCCCGGCCGCTTACGGAGTGTCGGATATGGCGTGACGAAGACATCGTTAGCAATGGCACCTGGTCTTCAAGCCATGAATATGGTGGGTATACTAACGGAACAGGTTGCCAAGTTGTCTAAAGGTGTGGAATGTTTTAGGTCCGAGAGAAGAACGAGCCACAAAATGTCGTTGAGTGGAGCAAGCTGTGAACATAGTGTCGCGAATGCTATGTTTTTAGCTAACCCTAGGGACAACTTTATTGAGGCACTTCAAAACGTCTCTCAGGTATCAGATATGCATGTCTCACATTTGTTTTAAAGACTAGTGTATTAAAATTTTCTAACTAAATATCTTATTCGAACAGCCAACGACCTTTTGCTACCTTTATTTGGAGGATCCCGATCGGTTGGTGGCCACAGGAACGTTGCACAGCTCCTATGGAATGATTCATGGTCATCTCATCACTCCTGGTTTCGTGAGGGTCACACTCGATGTACCCGTAATCGGACAAGAGGATTCAGCGGTGCCAAAACCAATCGATGAAGCCGTCATAGTCGGAACAGCGGTCGGGCACTTCATTGAATGACCGAGCAACTTGGTCTCTAGCACCATGAGGGTAAAATATATGTTTTTAAAGTTCATTATCTTATTCGTGGTTCTAAATAATATTGCAAATTAATTGTAGAATCTGCAGACACCACAAATGCCTCGGAAGAAATCACCACAAAAGACTAAAGAGAAATCGAGGGGTGTCGTAGACAGTCAGAGGGGGAGAACGAGGGACTCCACTGCGCTCAGACTTGGTTATCCCATGACTGGAGACTTAGATCACGATGATTATGTACAGTCTAGGGTGCACCGGATGGTATCGTCTAATGCTTTCGAGATCATCACAGTTCCCATGCTTGCTCACTTTCATCATAATACTTTCCAAGAATTCGTCAGTGAGGAACATGTGCGCGAAGTCTTGAATGACGAGTGGTTGAGTGCAACCACCATAGTCCTTTACCTCAGGTATGTGTTTACTAATTCTCAATATTCACTTTCTGTATAGTTTAATTTTCTTTTTAAATATTAATTAGCGTATATATATTGGTTAAAGATATTTGGGTGAGGTATATCTCTCCAGAGATGTCCGAGCAAGTGGAATGTATTCCTTCGTCTTCCCCCAGGTGTCTTGCATATTGGGTGATAGGGTACAGACCATGGATGGGTTAGTTAATCATATGCTGAATCAAACTGGGAGCGATCATCTCATTTTTTGGCCAACAAATGTGGGGTGAGTGATAAACATTTCGTTAAAATTTGTATTCATGTTTATAATATTTGCACATATATATGCTAAATTTGCAATTAATTTTAATATTCTCAATATAATATAGGAACCATTGGGTGTTGGTCGCCATACACATGAATACATTAAGTGTGTATTTTATGGACCCAGCTCAGGATGGAGTTTATTCAAATCGCTCTGATCTCGTTTCATATATGGAAGCGTAAGTTCATTTTTAATATTCTATACAATGATTTATTTTAATTTTAAAATTATGCATATTTAATCTATTTTTATTTTGTAATTATAATAACAATAGTGTGATGACGATGTATCAGAGTCGCCTTCAGAGTCAAGGTTCAAGATCTAAGTTTAATAAAGTGAGCTGGATTAACATTAAGGTAAATTTAATTTAGTAAATTATCAAATTAATAGAAAGAAATCATAATTGTAATACGTGATTATAATTGTTAACAGGTTCCGAGGCAACGAGATAATGAACATTGTGGACATTTTGTGTGTTGCTTTATTGAAGATATAATTTGCGCTTCTCTAACGAACATTCCTCTCAATGTAAGTCAATTTATCGATTTATTTAAATTATTATTGATTGAATAAAAATTCATACTATATTGATTGATTCGTTGTTTGCAGTTTGTCTATGAACGTGAGCTCAAGTCTTACTCTAAGAAAAGACTGGAGAAATGGAAAAACGATTGGATGGGGTATCTTTACAATCGATTCTTATATTCATACGATATTGAATGATCGTTGTTTGAAATTTTGGTAGCATGTAATTAAATTATATATTTGTGATGATATGTATTTCATGTTTTTGGTGTATTGGACGTATGTTTATGATTGTATGTTTATTTATTTCATGATGTGTATGTTTATTTATTTGATGTTTTGGTATATATATATGTTGTATAAGTTTTGGTTTATGGTTTTCTTATAGGATTTATGGTTTATGGTTTATGGTATTGGACGTATATATAAGTTTTGGTTTATAGTTTTATTATAGGATTTTTAAAATATAAATTAATAATAAAAAAAAAGATATTGGACAGTGGTTAATAACCGCTGTCTATCTAACATAATAAACGAAATTATAAAAAAAAAATATGTTAGACTCCTCTTGCAATGCGGTTGAAAACCGCTGTCCAAGTGCGATTTCTTGGACAGCGGTTTTTTATCAGCTGTCCAAGCTTGGACAGCTGTTACTTGGATAGCGGTTATAACCGCTCTCCAAGGTCATTTTTCACAGTTGTCCAAGCCCAAATGTGTATTAGTGATTCAAAATAGTAAGAATCAAAGAATAAACAACATTGGTTTTAGTCTCACTATTTTCAACTTTTATAGAATTAAAAATTTCATTTCTATTATGGGGAGTTAAATAATTATCCCACCAACCTTTAAGTTGACCAGTAAAACCGACAGTAATAGCCTGTGCAGTATTAAAATCATTATTACCACTAGTTCTACAAGCAGAACTATACATAAGCATTCAATGACATTGAGTGAAAATATGTTTATCACTCCCACCATCAATATTCCATTCATAAATACCTTTTCCAGAATAAGAATTACTGAAAAAAAAAATTATGTTCTTCATTAAGAACATCCATAGGAGTAGGTCTCTTATAATAATAAGTAGACATGGTAGGTCTATCAGCCCATTTCATTTTATTAATACTATCAGTATTATTCGAACTACCAATATTATGGGGTTGAATAGCGTGACTTTCATCTAAGTCATCATCTAAAGCTAAAATATTAAGGTTACCAAATTTTTCATTAATGATCTTTTCATGATCAGACACAGAGGCTTCAGATTTAAAATCTTTTATCTCAATAGGAGACTGAATAGATGAAGCAGTTTTAATAATAACATTATTAATATTATTATCAAAATTTTCAGATTTATTTTGAGAATCTATTTTAGAAATGATTTTATTCACTTTGTCATGTAAAGAAATAATTTATTCTCCAAGAATAGAAAGATAGAGATTACAAAAATTATTTTGTTCAATCATTTGATTAACATGTTTAAGAGTAATATGTAAAACATCATTTTCAATGATTCTGGAGAATGGAAGGAAATTAAATATCTTCCCATTTTTCTCATTTTGAAAAGGAACATGAGGAGGGTAAACAAATTTTTGTATTCCTCCAGAAATTATTTTATAATCTCTTTCGATAACTGAAATATAATTAATATAAAAGGTTTTAATAAACCAATGAACATAATAAGTAATTTCATTATGTTTTTCAGAGAATTTATAAAAACTGTCAACAAAGTTGTCTAAATCATCTTTTGAGAATGATTTAAAATACCAAATTCTAAAACTATCCCATTTAGGATTATTAAACTCATCATTAATATGAGCTCTAGTTGAAGAACCTTTAGAGAAATCTAAAAAGTTTGTAAAATCCATAAAATTACATTTTAAAGTTACAATCCGAAATTATTTCGGGATCAAATCCTTCTTTGTGGATAATATTATTTTCATTAATTATAATTTTCTCATTGTTATAATTATTAGTTTTACAATGAGCATTTTCTCTATAAGAGGAAGTAGAAGCTCTAGACTCAGAGGGTAATTCTACCTCATAATCCAAAGGAGATATAAAAGAGTGACTAGACATTGATCTAGAATAAGAAGTCGAATGTCTTCTTTGGTTATTTTGAAAACCAATATTAATAATACCATCATTACTTTGAGTAATATGCTTAAAATCATTATTAATAATAGAATTTTTAGGAACAAATTGTTCTATAATCCAATTTTCAGGAAAAACAATTTCTTTCCACTTAATGGATCTTCTGGTAGTAATGTTTGATTTACCAAAATTAGTTTCTATGAGAATAGTCTCATTATTATCTTTTTAAATTCTTTTACACATAGGATTGAGTGTAAATAAAGGTTTATAATAAATACGATAACAGATACACATAACTTCAGTACCTGGTATGTAATGATAACCATGAGTTTTAACATTTAATGTTAAAGCTTCAAGAATATTACTATCAAATAAAGATAGAGATAAATTGGGATATGCGTCAAAATAGAAAGGTCCTAAAGCCAAGCTAGACTCTATAATTCCCATTAAGGATTGTGTCCAGTTAAGATTTCTACCATCCCTAAGAGAAGCTAGAAAGCTTTCTAGTAAACCATTTAAGGTAAGCGGTCTAAAAGCGACCTGAACACAACCAATATGTAAGAACTTATGAGTTCTTTTGTAAGGTAAAATATCATTTTTACTAAGTAATTTAATAACCATCTCTTCTTCATGAAGAGGTATGGAAGATTCAGTGGTTTTAACAATTTGTTTAAAACCTATCTTTTCAAAAGCTCCTAATTTATAAACCATTTTAGGTTCAATTTTAGGAATAGTCCATTTATTCAATAAATCAAGATTATCAGGAATATCATATTCCTGAATCATACCGTTCTTGACAGTATCCTTCAATCGGAACAGATTCATTAGAATCAAAGATGTATTGAATCATGAAACCATATAACTTATATATATACCATACTTCTCATGGCTCTGATACCATATTTTTATAAGGATCATGCAAAAGATCTATATCAATAGTATCATGTGGATCTTTTACAAATACAGATAGGAAATTACTGAGAAATTTCATAGTCCATATATATATATATATATATAATTTGTAAAAAAATAAACTAAATAAAAACATACATAAGTTTTGACGTAATAAGAAGAATAAGATTTTTATTTGAAAGTTCTAAAATTACTCCAAAAATTATGAATTATAAATAATTAAAGTAAAAAATCAAACAATATAAATAGTCTTTATATTAATTAAAATTTTATAAATTTTAATTTCAAACTATTCTAATAGACTATGAATTATAAGTTAATTATATAATTTTTTTTGGATAGTTTGATATACTAAAAAATTATATTAAATTTATTTTAAACTAAATAATAATTTATATTTAAAAAACTAATTTTTTGGGACCTAAAGTGCAACTAACGGCACGTGTGTACCACTTCCGTTAGAAATGGACGGAAAAATCTTATGGGACCAAATTTGTCGAAAAAATGACCAATTTTGTGAGGGTATATTCACATGGGACCAGTATTGCAATTAACCCAATAAAAATAGTAAAAGTAAAGGGTGAACAAGTTTCACACAAGAAATCTGTGAAATTGATTGAGGATATAACTTATATTATTAAAGGGTGTTAGTTGTGATAATTGAAGGGTATAACTTATTATTATAGAAAGACGTATTACTTGTGATACTAAAGGGTATGACTTATATTACAACAGTAGTATTAATAGTGATAACTAAAATGTATGACTTACATTACGAAATAGTATTAATTGGATACTAAAGAAGGATCAAATTTATAAATATGAAACTAATTAAGCGGTGAACAAATTTCACAGGGGAGACCTACTCATCAAATACATCTTAAAAGAAAAAAAATACTTAAAACAGATTGACTAATTCTTTTCTCAGTATCTTAAATTTTGTCACCATTAGTTCTACTGATTGGGCTAAATTTTGTTTCTTTATTAAATATAACTTAAACAGACTTAAAAATAATTAATTCTAAATATATAACTAATACTTATCTTTTAAAAGACACTTTATAATATATTCTTTTATGAATTACAAAAAATTGTTTACATTCATCTAAAGTCATATTAAAATATAGTCAAAAGTGAAAAGAATGATCTTAAATCAACGGGATATAACCAAAACAGTCTCATAGCTTTTCACATTTTTAAAAATGATTCTAAAAAAATTTGATACATTAAATTAATCTCAATTTTATGCGAATTGTACAATTTTCGTCCCAAATTCGCTGGAATTGACGAAAAACATCGTTTTTTGTCATGTACCTTACATGTGAGCATTCAATTTGGAAATTTCCGGCTGAAAAGAATGACAAAAAACGACGTCGCTTCATAAATTCCGGTAAATTTGGGACGAAAATGGTACCATTCGTAAAAATTGGGATCAATTTCGTACATCAAATTTTTTTAGACTACTTTAAAAAATGTGAAAAGTTAGAGGACAATTTTGGATTCTATCCCTAAAATCAACTGCTCACGCTCTTCGTCTTCTTTTTTGCATGGGGCTGGATATTAACTGTCAAAGAATCAAACAATACAGGACACCCACAACAAATACATGTCCTACCATAATCTTTCTTCTGTTAAAAAGCAACAAACGCATGTTTTCTGTAAAAAAAAAAACGATATTTCAAACGGACTTTGCGCAGAATTCATCTTAAGAAATAATTAGCAAATAATGAAGATGTCCGTCGAGATTTTTGCAGATTAATTTGATGCGTGTTCTGTAGACAGATGAGCTTCTTTCTTTCTTTTTATTTTTTTTAATTATTTCACAGTATTGGATTTAGAAGACTTTATGTTAGGTTATTATAATTGAAACTGTTTATTTGATTTGCACCATTCATTAATTTGTTGAGGATTAGGTCTGAATTTAGTTTTCTTCATCACTGTGCTACGGTGATTTTGTTGAATAACATCCTGAGATAGGAAGAAACACCAGCAGAAAATCATATGTAATTCTACTTTCAATAACAATTCTCTCAAATCACTAATAGCATGAAAGTAGAGTATGTGATGATTGAAAAATATAGTTGAACTTGTTTGTGCATAAATATGATGATGTTAATCTTCTTTCGTCCACTATGTATGTTATGAAAATCTAGAAGTACTTAAGTGAAGATAAAAACAAATCAATTGGAATCGTGGTCCTAAAATCATGCTGAAAGGTTGAATAATAATTTCAAAGACACTTCCTTGTCATTGTTTGAAGTTGTCATCTGGATAAATTAATGTAGGATGATGGATACGTCATTGTTTGAAGTTGTGATCATCTGGATAAATGTAGGATGATGGATGCTATAAGTTAAAGGTTCTGCACACACAATGACAGTATTTTATGTCCTTGATTCATATCTTGACTATTTACTTAGTGATGACTCGTACTAATCATGATTAATCCATAGAACCATAATCTAACATCTGTTATGCTACTTTGCCAGGATGGTGTATGACATTAGAAAACTGACAGTTCATCTGTCTCTGCCGTGTATTCTTCTCTTAAAGACTTGTTTTTGCACCTCAAGGATAAGACAGAATATGTAGAAGATTTGGAAGACGATTTGGTGAAGCTTACTATTGAAATAGACATCATCTTTTAATCTAGGAAGAAGCAAATTGATCGAATCCTACAAAATGACTATATATCCAAAAACAAAATAACAGTTTGAAGGATTTCAAAAAAGATACAACAGATTTATTCACAAGACCTTAAACATTGCTAGATACTCTCTAGCGTAACTGAAGTGTTGGAAACCTTAACCGAGAGAGAATTCACTAAACACCACCAAAATGATCCTGACAATGTAATTAATTAATGCTCCGCAGGCAATAAAGTGAACCATCTTGGCACACAAGTTTTTCAAACTTGCAGAGCTCAGCAGAGACATCAACAAGTTCAATGGTCATATTCTCAAATCACTAACAGGATGAAAGTGGAGAATATGATGCTTGAAAAAGTCTTATTAGTGATGCAAGAGATATGATCATTCAGCTTCTTGTTGGTGTCTCTGCTAAGCTCTGCAAGTTTGAAGAACTTGTGTGTCAAGATGGGTCAACTTTGTTGCCCAGAGCATCAATCACATTATCACGGTCATTTTGGTATTGTTCAGTGAATTCACTCTCGGTTAAGGTTTCAGGCTATTCAGTTACGCTAGGGAGATTCTGGAAATGTTTATAGTACTAGTTAATAAACTTGTTGTATCTTTTCTGAAATCCTTTAACCCGTTTCAGTCAATATGGTATTCTTTGGACACAGTCGTTTGTAGGATTCGATCAGTTTGTTTCTTCCTAGAATATAAGGTGCCTATTTCAGTAGTGAGCTTCGTCAAATTGTCGTCATGATCTTCTACATACTCAGTCTTATCTTTGAGATACAAAAACAAGTATGTAAGAGGAGTTTATGCAGCAAAGAAATATTGCATTGTTGGGGTCGCAGATCGTCTTGGGGAATGCGAAAGTGATTCGACATTTTGAAGATCTCAAGTATGGGTAGGATGGGAAGGGGATGAGTTTAGGTTGTAAGCTCGCATGATCATTCTATATCAACGATGAATTGGTTAGGCATACTTTAATTAAGTGTGATGGAATTGAATTCACGGCCAGATACGGGTGCTGGGTGCAGATACGATACAATTCGGGTGCGGGGATTCGTAAATTTTTAAATTTTTAGGATACGATATGGCGAGGATACGTCAATTTTTTTATATATATCACATGTAATAATATTAAAAAATTTACAACAATTATATATAACACATGTAATAATATCAAGAGTGTTTAAAACACATGTACTAAAATCAAGGAATTCATCCCATAAGTAACAAAACAATAATTTAAATCAAATATCATCAAAAATGCATTTTTTTAAATATAACATTAGACTATAATAAAGGCATTTTGAGAAATTCTTCAACTTCACCAAAAAAGAAAGGAAAATGCTCTTAATATTGTGAAGAGAAACAGAAACACGCAGCTTTACCAGTAAAGAAGAGCATACATATTAAACATCAAAATGCTTACTCATCATTCAGTCATCAAGGAGGTTGTTGAATTCAGCTGCAAGAATATGGAAAAAGATTTGAAATCAAACATCTCTAGTCCAATAAGTGGAATCGTCGGGATCCTGCAGGTGGGTCGACAATGGCTGCTTGAGTTTTTATACATACTTTATCGGGGGCCACTGGACAATGGTACTTCGATGACCCCTTGAATGTAGATTCTTGCCGGGAATCCTGTTCCGACTCAAACAAGACAGACATCGTATCTTCATCAGAATCGTTACTACCCTGGTATTCAACCTTGTGGTTTCCTAATAAGACACACGGGACGTGAGATATCAGTGAACATTCATTAATCGACAGGTACTTTAGCTTCCTCAACATGCTGAGAAATACTGCCCGTATACATTTATCGCTACTTGTAATGATTAACTTGGAGAGCAGAGTGAGATTTCGAATGCTCATCCGAAAAACAAATTCAGGACAACCCTCAACGACGAGTTGTGTCAGCTCGGTTGCTTTTTCATTAAAACTGATGTTCTCTAAATCTGGACAGTCTGCAACATGCAGCTTCTGGATTGAAACTGGTTGGTGCAAGATTATGTATCTGAGTTGAGGACAGTGAAGAATGCCCAAATGTTGAAGTTCAATGAATCCGTCCATCTCTACAGATGTATCAGTCGAGCAATTGAATAGAATGAGCTTCTTTAGAGAAGGCCACCTACTTGAACTCTTAAAAAATGTTCCCAAGCCCATATGCTTGATAAGAAGGGAGGAAAGTGAACCGAATCTAGTCTGATCCAAGAGCGGAAGGATGTCATCGTTTCTGTTACAAACTATCAGGTCACGAAGATTTCTAAAAGCTGGAATGTTTTGAAGCCGGGGGCAACCTTCAACTGTCAGAGTTTTCAGGCTTCGAAACATAGGTGAGACGAAGACACCAAACGAGACATCTGACCATTCTAACAGTGTAGGCATATCGTAAAATATTTTATAAATATTCCCGGTCTATTCTTGGTTGCTAAAGTGTTTGATTCTAGAGTAAGATTGGATGGATTAATAATGATGTTAAATATGTATTATAATTATTTATTTCCTAATAGACATATGGTCATGGGTGAAGATGATGTATATCCTAATCCGGAAGAGATTGGTAATCGGATTAAAGTTACTTTAATGTCTTTATTTAGAGAATATAGTGGTCCCGGTTTTGAAGAAGATTTTGGTGGTGGTGGCTCTTCTATGAGTCAAGAAGAAGATATATTAACAGGTTTTTATAATGAACGTTCTCAAAAACGTCCAAGATCTACTTCTAACCCTTATTACGAACTTGATCATAAATAATCCTCTTCATTTGTTCGGCTTGATGAAGATGAAGACAACGCTACTTTTAATATACTAAAGTAGTGGTCGAGGATGAAAAATATCTATCCAATATTGTCAATGCTAGCAAGAGAAATTTTTGCATCTCCCGCCTCAACCGTTGCCGTTGAACAAGCTTTTAGTTTGGGAGGCTACACTTTGGATGCAACGAGATCGAATATGACCGTTGAAAACGTGGAAAACCAATGCTTGCTTGATGATTGGGTAAGAGCCGATAAGAGAAGTCAAGAATTCATTGGGATTTTAATATTTACCTTCCATTTATCTCTTATCTATTAATTATTTATCATCCCCTATTTATGTGGTTGATATATTCAAAATACTTCCTCTTCAAAGCATATACATTAATTTAATATTAAATATATACTTCATAATTTATAAATTTATACTCCTTCTTATACTTTTTAAATATCACTAGCATGTAACTTGACGTACTACGTCTACACGAGATTGAAAATAAGTTTTATATCATTAATTTTAAATTAAATACTTAATTAGTTTGATTAATTCAATTATAAACGTAATTTTTTTTTCTAATATTATATGTACATATTTTCATTCATTTCTTATTCTAAATTACTCTTCACATACTTCTTAATGTCTTTTTAGTGTCTTAGAATATTTATATAATAAATGTCGTTCTGATATTTTTTCTCCTCATTATATCATATATACCCATAATAATTAATTTTCATGATTATTTAAATTTGTTTATGCCAATATTAATTTTATTTTTTATAATTAAATATTTATAACCATAAATACTATTGGCTGGAAAAAGTATTTACACAACATATTTATAAAAAAATTAAAAAAATTAATAATCATGAAAAATAATTATTAAGAGTATATATGAGATAACGATGAGTGAAAATGTCAAAACGACATGTATTATGTAAATAGAAAATATGAATGTAGAAAATATTTAACACCACATCCCAGAGATTTCGCAGTCCTATCGTTCTGTATACACATGATTCCTTGCTTATCATGAGTATCCTTTTCTAAACTGTTTATGAGAGATTTCTATGTAGAAATAAGCGGTTGATGCATCTTGAATAAAAAAATATTAGTAATTTCCCCCTCCATACCACAGGGAGATGAATATTTCACTTACATGCATAGTTTCACATTTGTTAATATAACAGTAATTATTGACCTTGAGAGTACAAATTTCATAAGCATAATCACATGACTTTTCTAGTACACGACTATAGGACTTCGCACGAAATGAACACCATCAGACCACACCAGTGAAGCAGAAATCAAAGCCTGAGATTGCAAAATTTCTCCTTTAACAGTCACAACAAACGACTTTTTTTCGTTCAGATTCTTAAAAGAAAGGGTTGCAGGCTCCACTGTGATATTGAGGTTCGAAGATTCGCTGAATTTTGCTGTATAAGTATAAGTTGAATTTGCAACGCCAACATTAGTTACCGTTCTAGAAACGGTAGCCCATATTGGTCCACTTTCTTTCACTTTGATTATCATTGAAGGATAATTTACGTCCTTGCTCATTTCCCCATCTTTCTTTAAGTTTGAGCAAACTATGCTATTGTTTTTGAACAATCTTCCAACGGTTTCTGAAAGGTAACCCATGTTGCACAGCATATTGATGTAATCTTCGTTATTTGTTTCATAGACGAGCCCAGGATTTGTTGCGTTTACAGGACTTATATGCCCGGCTCCGTATGCGAATTCTGCTTCTCCATTTTTTTTAGGATCCATGGGCCAAGCTGGAAAAGTGTTCAAATTTTTATTTATTTTTTCATTTCAGTAGGATTTTTTAAGTGAAATTTGGCGTTTTTTGTGCAGATATATGAATTTATTACCAGTTGTCATAAGAGCAGATTTGATAGCAGAAGGCGACCAGTTAGGATGTACTGATTTTATGTATGCAGCTGCCCCCGCAACATGCGGACAAGACATGGATGTACCGGACAAAACCGCGTACTTGGTAGTTCTTTTATCAGATGGGAACTCTGAAACACGAGCTGATGGTGAATATGCAGCTACGATCTCCACTCCAGGTGCTGTTACGTCTGGCTGCATACCGGAAAATGTCACAAAAGTAAAAAGATGAGAACTCAGAAATTTAAAGATGGACAACATTGAACATAGCCCTTAATATATACCTTCAGGAGAATGGGAATGATGGAATTAGGCCCTTTTGAAGAAAAAGAAGCTACAACAGGAGCATTAGTGTTCTTGATAGATTCACTGGTTGATATAAATGCTTTGGCCCCTCTACAATAAAGCAATGGTGTAAATAAAAAGAGAGAATATGTGTATGTAAGTAAAGGATTGGGAATTGAATAGCTAACTTTGTAGAGTTGATGTAGGCTTTAACTAATTCCAGATCAGGGGTACGCAAAACTGATGCAGGAAAGGGAACGGTAAAGGAAACATCAAGTATTGTTCCTGTTGTGATTGTTCCAAGGGCCCCACTTTTAAGAGCTTCCCCCATACCATTGCTTCTATCACATAATACAATCTTTCCTCTTACCAAACTAGGATCTAAACACCCTGGAGAACAATTACTGCAATAAAACAAGGATACACTTTTAGTTCTCAACAATTATAACTCGGAAGAGGGAAAAGGAAATCAGCGTTGGAGTGTACCTGGCACTCAGTTCATCACACTGTGTTGTGACGTCTTTCCCATACACTAGAGGGAATTCTGCTCCTTCAATCTTGAAGGAATTAACCGATTTCCCCTGTTAAAATATGATTATAATTAGGACAAATTAATGCCATTATCAAGAAGACATATAACCATTACTCACAATTATTGTTTTTCCATTTCCAAGAGTGACTTTGGTGGCAATCCCGCGATCCATAGTGCTTGCACCAACGGTCAACAGCCATGGAGCGACACTGGAAACTGATCCGGGGATTAAACCGTTATTTCCTGCTGAATGAGCAGTTAACACGCCTTTCTGAATTGCATGAAGGGAGCCGATTGCTATGCTATCAGTCTTAATGTCAACTGCGTTGCTAGCTCCCACAGAGATGGTAATTAAGTCAACTCCATCAGCTATGGCATCATCAAATGCAGATAGAATATCTGAATCTGTGCACCCGAGCTTATGACAAACTTTATAAACTGCAATTCTTGCTGAAGGGACTCCCCCTCTAGCGGTACCTTCAGCAATGCCATAGAAACTAGCGCCTTTTACTGAATTCCCGGCTGCTGTTGAGGCAGTATGAGTTCCATGACCAACATCATCATTGGCGGAAGAATTAGGAGCAAATAAATTGGAGGTGTAGTAACGAGCCCCAATTAACTTTCTGTCAAAAATGCATATAATTTAAGTTAATATTGTATAGTTGTAGTATAACGAAAATGGTGATCTAGGAAAAAGGAGATTTTACTTGTTGCATGTGAAGTTTTTGCCACCATTACAAACTCCTTTCCATTTCTTTGGAATAGGGCCGAAACCTTCATCGCTAAAACTCTCAGACTGTGGATATATTCCAGAATCAATGACACCAATTACTATGTCACTTCCTCCCTTGGTATTTCTAACTATGTCTTCCCGTAAGCCCATAAAGTCCCATGATCTTGTTGTCTGAGGCCAGAGAGTTCTGCTTGGGAAAACTGATACCACGTCGGCATGGCCTGGATATAGAAGCTCGTCATTTATTACAAATGTACTGAATATATATATAATAAACTTATCTACAAGATCTTATATGAGGGAGTTTGGTTTACTCACTGGCTAGTTTTTCCTGTTCTTGCTTTGTCAGATAGGCAGCAAAACCATTGAAACTTCTCTTGTAACTTTTAACGAAGGTGTTACTTGCAAAGCTGAGAAGAGAAATCGTTAAAATACAAAATTTGTCATTCTGTAGATTCGAAATAGCAGTTCTAATAATTGAATGATTGTCACCTGTCGTCCACTACGTCTTGAAGCATTTGAAGGTGTTGATCTTGAAGCTCATTACTTTGATAAGATGAATTATGTCCTTCAGGAAGGGCTCCCATGTAAACTATATAAACCTGGATAAAACAAACACCAATATTTACAGCAAACAAAAAGTTATAGAGAGATCAAGAACATCAATTAACATTATTTTTACCCAATAATAGTTTTTTTTTTTTGTTAAATAGGAAGTCTAACAGAAAATTTCTTGCCTGTCTTTCATCTTCTGCAGCCTCACTCGGGCACTGACAAATAAGGTTGCACAAGAAAAATAAGAAACAGAACTTCTGTATTTTGAATGTATCCATTTTGTTTCACTGTGATGAGAAACTACAATTGATATTTGTGTCATGCACATCATCTCTTCTTATAATAGTCAGCATGATTTTGCTTTTCTATCAGTAGGAAGAACTTTTAACTACCAATGAATTTTATTGGAAGAAAAACAGACTCTTTAATGAGGTAAGCTGATTGTGAATTTATTAAAGTTATTTTGGCCTATAAATCTTCAATTCAGAGTGATACTACTTTTTATAAACAGGAAGATTATCATTAATGAAAATTCCTTACTGTGTAGACGCAGATTTTGTGCAACAACAAAATTCATGATCGTATCCACCTCAACTTTCGAAACAATTAATCACATTAATATCTTGCATTTGACCATAAACTATAAATGTAATGAAGCTCAACTTTCAAAATAACTAATAAAAATTAATACCTTGCATGTGAATATTACATTTGAGATATACAAAAAATGGGAACAGAGTATCTAATTACATTTTCAGCCAATATAATTTATGTAAGAAGATTAACAAGATAATATCAACTGGCCCTAAAATCAAATGTGCATTAGTCTTCCACTTTTCTATAGATGTGAAGTATGCAAAGAGTTGTGAAGCGTACGTATAGATAAGCAACTCAGTTCCCAGTCTCACGCTTATTTTCTCATTTACCGTAAGATGCCCTTATTCTTCATCCCTTCTACTAAGTTCAAGATCCCTCAAATTACATGCTTAGCCCTGGAGATGATACTACTGACTTCACCTATCTTGATATTTCCCAGATCTTGTAAACATTACCCTTAACTGCTAAAGACCAGCTTTGACCATTTGAGGATTCATAATGACCAGGTCCAATCTTCATTGCCAACTTTTCATCGATAATTGCTGCATAAACGCCTCTCTCTGCCTTCACTACCTTCACTATTTTAACCTAAACCAAAGCCAACATCCAGGGAAAAATACAGGTGGTCAAAACTTCTTATGGCATTGAAACTGAATACATATTATATAGTCCTGACTGAAATAAGCATTGCAGAGGCATGATACGTGGTATGGTTGTATTAATTATAATGGCTTAATAAGTGTCTCTCAAGGTACATTGACTAAAGAAAAGAATGAAGCAAGGAAATAAGAGAGTTATATCAGTAGAAAGTTTGAAATGCTAACGTATGCTCAATTTACCAAAATCATTTTAAAATATGAGGTACAAAAGGTAACAACAAGTATAAAAATTCAACAGCTTACTGTGCTCCGACAATTGATCTTATTCGCTCTCGGGTGGAGAAGAACGTCGAAATTTGAGATTTAGTCGGAGAAAATGTGATCAAAGAACACTGATGGCGTCCCAGAGTGAGTTAAGATATAGGCATAACCTTGCATTTCTTTACCACCAGGGAATCTCCAATAACCCTTCAAAATAGAAGAATAGTACATAATGCTTTAAACGCTTACTAAAGTTGGTAGGTAACTAAACGTTACAAAATAACTAATTTCAATCAAACACAGAAACGATCATATGCTTACAGAATGAAAAGTTATGCCTTTGTGGTGGAAAGTACCACCGGAAATGATGCATGAAGAATCGAATCGATCCAAATCAACGAGGTAAGTTTGAGGTAAGAGAACTACGTGGACTTTGATTCCTATTTGGATACGTAGGCAACTTAATTTTAAGTTTCAAACTTAGAATTTCTAAGTTTATTTCTTAAATTTAAGCTCAAGTCCAATTTCTTTAAATCCCCCCTCCCCCAAATTTAAACTGAATTAGCTCATAATGGCCCTTCAAAGCCCAAGAATATTATATACAAAGGCCCAGCTTATTTGGACTCCCAAAAAATCTCTATATTAATTTTTCAAAAAATCCACATTGTGATAAAACGTTAATATGTTAATTATTAAATGCTACAATATGGGCAACTCTACGTTATTTATCCTGAAAAGAGGAATAAAAAAAAGATATAAAGAGCATATGACTTAAACAAAGAAAAGAGCAAAAGGAAAACAAGATAAAACAATTCGAACGTGAACAAGTGATGACAATTTATCATCTCTGAACTGTTTAGGCTGCAGAAAATATAACATCTAATTTCTCACAATATTCAATACATTCGTCCCTACTTTGATTGCGCATAGAAGTGGAATCAATAATGCAGTATGTGCTACATTTTTTTTTGTAAGAAACAGAGATTACAATCAAGAAGACAATCCTAAATCATTATAAACTAATGCAACAAGACACCTTGAAGTATGAACACAAGCTAGTCCTTGAAAGGGTAAGTGCAGCTGAGAAGATTGCACAATCAGCTTTACAACCTCACTATCTATCCAAGCAAAGCAGATGATAGAATATGAGATCACGGGGTTTAATCATAATCAGCATGAGAAAATCCTTCAATTCCAAACGCATCCTAAAACTGATTATAAGTACATCTGACGACTTAGTCATTTTAAATGCACCTACTTCTTCTAACGCCCGATGAAAACTGGGAAAAAAAGAAACATTGACAATAAAGAAACAGAAACACACTGCTTAACCAACAATATAGAATGTAACAAAAGTACTTAAGCATCAGAAGACTTATTGATCAGGGTTGTTGTTGAATTGAGCTGCAGAAATGGTGAGGCCGGAAATAGTTTCTACTCTGGTATTCAACCTTGTGATTTCCAAGGAGGACACATGGGATGTGAGATATTGGTGAAGGATCCATCTCCAACTCTTTCTCTAACAATGGACATTCACTAATCGACAGGTACTCAAGCTTCTTCAACATTTTGAGAAATCCGGCTAGTATAAGTTTGTCGCTGCTTGTAATTATTAACTTGGAAAGCCAAGTGATATTTGCAAAGTTGGTCAGTGAAAGCAATTTAGGATACCCTCAACGACCATTTCGGTCAGCTCAGTAGCTTCTTGTTTAAATGCAATCCTCTCTAAATGTGGGCAGTCTGCAACGCGCAGCTTCTGAATGGAAACTGCGTCGTGCAAGATTACATGTATGAGTTGAGGACAGCCCAATTATCTTATTCTGAACAAAACCAACAAACCGCAAATGAAAATACGAAATGCAATACATTACAATAGAGGTATGCAGTTTCACTTGCACTTTATCAGGAAGGCGATCATCGATTTTTTCTTCAAAAAGACGCAGGCCATTTCCAAGACTGACCAAGTCGGGTAAGTACTGCATCACGAGTCTTCTTAATCAAGGAAAGATCACATTATCATACTTCACTTTCTTCGACTCCTCTTTGACTATCTTCTCAACTTTTTCACAGTCCTCAACAACAAGTTCCTCCAGGTTGGAAAGACATTGAAGCAACTGTTGTAACTTAGTACAGGTTTTAACTACAACACATTTACGAGCTTCAAATTTTCCAGAAGGCGCACGCCTCCTCAAGATTCTCTTGGTGGCTTCCAAATGTGCTTTAGTTCCCACAAATAGTAAACTACACGGGCATCATCACATGGCTATCAAAACAAGTGGTTCGTCACTGATGGACCTTCTCCTCTCACTGACGGCACAAGGCTCAAACACCTTTGCGGTCTTCCAGATCCCCCTTATTATAGTACAAATACAAATTTAAAATGTATTACTAATCATTCAAAAATATAGAAATTATAATCAATTTAATACAAGAAAGTGACCACTAGAAACTAGAGCAATAACCCATATCAATTTCTAATAAAGATCTAGATGTAATAATGTTTATACCATATATTTTTTGTAAAATGAGGAGTAAATTCTCACGAAATGATTGATGCACGGATGCAAAAAACAGAGGGAACTCAAGAAACAAACTTGACTAGAATGTACATATATAGTATTCAATCTACAATTCCTTAATTTGCGATGCGTACCACGTGCATAAAATAACATCATCAGTTCATCATACGCTCGACAGACTAAAAATCCATGGAAATAAAAATTGCAGGAAATAGACAAGGTGCAATATGGTGGAGAAAGTTACCTTAATATGGCTTCTTTGGTGTAATAAATCCTCTGCTTTAGACTCATACGAAGCTCTGGTCGGCACCTCAATCAAATCTTTCATGTCGTCGTAGTTAACCTTGTGATCTCGCACAATGATGCATGGAACATGAGATATTAGAGAAGGGAATGCCTGCAATTCCATTTCTACCCTTGAACACCCATTGATGAACAAGTATTCCAGTTTCTCTATCTTGTTGTAATCTCCAGCATAGTAAATAGCAAAATCACCACCGCAGTTTTTAACTATCAACTTCCTGAGAGAAGGAAATTTACCAAAACACACTTCGGAAAATACTTTAGGACAATCCTCAATAACCAACTCTGCAAGCGGCGTCTCCAACTCTTCGCGAACAAGAATCCTAAACAAGTTAGGACAGTCAATTGAGGAGAAGTAGAACAAACATAAGTCTGTAAGCTGATGGCAGTGTAGAATGCTAAAGTGTTGGAGGGCAGTGAACGTCGTCCCAACATGCGAAATGTTAACAATAAGCTTGTCCTTTACATTGCATAGAATCAATTTCTTGAGTGAATCCAACCAAGTTAGATCTTGGAAATTTGACACCCCGAATTCCATGTCATTGATGAGGAGGGAGGAAAGACATGTGAAGCTTGCCAATGAAGAAAGGATCGTCTCGTTGCTGGCCCCAACTATCATGTCAGACAGAGTGGGAAGAGGTGGCAAGCTTGCAAGTTTAGGACAAGCTTCTATTGTAAAGAGTTTTCAGGCTTTGAAACAGGCATTGGAAAGAGATGCCGGAAGAATTGGGAGAGGTTTCGCCTGACCATTCCGACAATCTGGGGAGATCATAAATCCCGAGTTGTTGCAGTGATGGAAAGAAGACATCGGTGATGGCATTCCCGTAAAATTCTGGACCAATGCGCTCGAGGTCAGTCATCCCTTTCAACTGCAGCTCTTTGAGGACAGGCAGCTGCCCCAATGATGGCAGTTCCTTGCTTCCACAATCTGTGATTGAAATATTCGTCAAACCGTTGATGGATGATATCCACCGAGGAAATCTGGAACCAGAATAGCGTGTTATGTCGAGATATTGGAGTAGAAAATTTGGCTCTAAAAGTTCCAATATCTCAAAACAATTATCAGCATTTTGACTCCAAGACAATTTCAGATGGTGAAGATTTTTATTGTCTAGCTTTGCATCCCGAGCTTCATTAACTCATGTTGCATTCTCAAGATTTTTTATCTCAAATTTGCCTCGGAGCTTGCTTAATGGCCCGAGTTCTGCTAAGCTAGCACAATGATGGTTTCCCAGAACAAACAGCAGCATTGACTTGAGGGATCTGAGGAAGCCAATTCCAGAAGGCAAGTAAGACAAAGAGTCACACCTCGACAAATCTAAATGTCTCGTGTGTATTAGTTTACTCGTTCCTTCGGGTAAAACATTGAGGTGATAACACCATGACAGATCTAGAGTTTGTAATTGTGAGAGGTTTGTGATGGAATCTGGTAGTTTTTCAAGAAGCGTATTAGAAAGATTGAGGTGCCTAAGTTCCTTTAATGCACATATATCATCTGACAGATTGCTAATACTGCTGCAACTCAGATCAAGCGAGTGCAAATCCTTGAAATCATGAAGTGAGTGATCTAGACTGCAATCGCCCAAATATGTAATAGGCGACAGAATCAGAAACTGCAGGTGATATGGGTGAGATGTTTCGGTAAATGGAAATGAAAGGGAAAGCTGACTAGCATCTGCATTTACGGAGCAAATCATTCCCACCTTATCTTTCCATAATATTCTGGCAAGATCCACCAGATTTTCATGGATCAAAACAGACATTCAGAACTCTGTGATATCACCATACTCATTGCAAGTTACATCTGTGAAGAATGATCTACAGAGCAACTGATGGAAGTAAATATTACCGATATCCTCCAGGTATGGATGATCTTCTCTTTGCTCAGTGCATAACCTTTAGGAAAAACGGCGCAGAAGGCTAAGCATTGCCTTAAATGCAGAGGAAGCACCCAAACACACAGCAAAATCGGAACTGATACATCAAGCACAATGACATCTGAGAAGTCCGTGGAATGAAGCATCTCCCGTAGTTTTTCATCCTATCTCATCATGCTTCCCACAAGTTCTAAAGCAAGGGGATTACCCTGGCAGAGGACCGAAAGGTTTTTAGCCATGGTCGATGATTTGAAATTAAATTCAAGCTGCAATCCACACAATGGAAAACTATCATCCCAAGACAGTGGTGCTAACTCAAGAAAAGGCAAGGTGCCTGCAACATATTTGTTCGGGGTTGTTATCAAGACGATCGATCCCATATCCAGAAAGTCGAACCAATGCTGATTCATGTGCTTCCACGCATCCAGGGCCATGGATTCAATTCCATCAAACACGATTAAACATCTCTGCGAATGTAAAGTGTCTCTCACGATTTCATCCAATTCATCTACGTCGTGGATGGAGCACGACATACCCAAGGCAGATTTCAGTATCCCATGAGCAGCATGCTGCAGATTGAAGGTTTGTTCCTCCACTTCACCCATGCCCACAGTTCAAAGTGCTCCTTCACCACTTTTTCATCATAAACCATTCGAGCAAGCGTTGTTTTCCCGATTCCTCTGGCACCAATAATTGGAATAACAGAGAAATGCTGCAGATATCTCCATGTCTGTCGGCTATTGGATGCAGGAAGGTTCATTTTGCAGTTGAGAGATAGAAAATGCGAAGAGGTGAGTCAACAATACAGGACAACTACAAGAGTTATATCTAGCAGGATAATGTTTTTGTCTTTACACGTTTTGGATTACTCACAAATATAATATTGAATTTCTCCAACTTTTAGCAGCACTTCAACCATATTAAAAAAATTCATCTCTTATTCTTGTCGTTTAAGATAACAAACCAATGTCATTTTCTCTTAGCTAGTCATCGTCTGAACATTCTCTAAGATAAATGTACAGTCAATTGAAACATAAAGTCCTATATATAAATTAATTGAATATACATTAAAAATAACAATAATAACAAAACAGAACAGAACCCCAATTAGTACAAAAAAATAGGCCAGAGCAAGAACAGAAAAGGATAAAATAAACATGAATTTATTCATTATTCACGAATATGTAAGTGATGACAGAATGTTGGATTTCAAAATAAAAAGGTACACAAAACCTTGTCTTGAGTAGGTAACACAAAGGCTCCATTTGTTACGATGTTTTGGGGAGGAGTTGTTCTAGCGCAACTACAACCTCAGCCAATCCTGAAAATGATTTGCATTCTCTTCATACAGAACGGTTAAACTCCGGCTGGATTTGTACTCCGGGGCACCAACTAAATAAAAACAATAATACAATAATATTAGAAAAAAAAATAGTAACAATTTTGATAAGATCAAAATATATTACATTGTAAGAATATTGTTATCTTGAGTTGATGAGAGTTTTATATTGAGAACGAGCGGTACACATGGATGCATACAAGACTTAGCCCGTCCTTCTCAAATTATGCTTCGTCTCACGCAACCTACTTTATAATGTATTATCAAAAACAGGGGAGGGCCGGAAGGTAGGGGTATAAAATGACAAATATACCTCTAATTTTTCTGGATTGGAAAGTTGAAGAGGCCCGTACCCCTCTGCCCTCCAAAGGCTCCCATCCTCCCATAACCATAACCATGACTCCTTGATTTTCGAAACAGGTACTGTCATCCGAGGAATCCTTCCAAGTGACCCCTTATTTTTGCCAGGGACAATGTGCATAAATTTGTTAGAATCCAGCTTGTCTTTAGCCTTATGATCTCCCAGTACGACACATGGGATGTGAGATACTCGTGAAGGCCTTAGATCCAATTCTCTTTCTAACCAAGGACATTCACGAATGGACAGGTACCGAAGCTTCTTTAACTTCATGAAAATTCTTCCCCGTATGAATTTGTCGCTGCTTCTAATCATTAACTTGGAGACCGAGCGGAGAGTACTGTGAATGGCATTCGGGCAGTGCAACTCAGGACAACCATCGACGACCATTTCAGTCAGCTCAGTTGCTTCTTGTGTAAAGGAAATGATCTCTAAACTTGGACAGTCTACAACGTGCAGCTTCCGAATGCAACATGTAGCACCCAGCGTTAGTTTACTGACCTGAGTACAGTGTGTAATGCTCAAAAATTCAATGTCAGTGAATTCCCCCATCTCCAACTCCTGGTTATTGAAGTAGTTTGTGGTATTGAAGAGGATGAGTTTCTATAGCGAACGCCACCCCGTTGAACCCTCTAAAAAGTTCCCCAATTCCATATTCTTGATAAGAAGGGACGAAAGTGAACCGAATCTAGTATGGTTCAAGGACAAAAGGATCCTGTCATTGCTATCACAAACTATCAAGTCCCGAAGATTTCCAAAACTTGGAATGTGGTAAAGCAGAGGACAACCTTCAACTGACAGAGTTTTCAGGCTACGACACATAGGCGAGACGAAGGGATCATCGTTTGCATCTGACCATTCTAGCAATTTGGGCATATCATAAAGCCCAAGCTGTTCTAGGGATGGAAAGGCACCTTTAACTCCATCTCCATAGAATTCTTGGCCAATGTATTGAATGTTGGTCATCCCTTTCAGCTGGAGCTCCTTCAGAAGAGGCAGCCGCCCCAGAGACGGAAGCTCCACGCATCCACAGTCGGTGATTGAAATCTTTATTAGACAGATCATGGATGAGATCCACTGAGGAAATGCAGAAGCCATAAAGCCTATTATATCAACAACTTTTAGTTGTTGATTTGGCTCTAAAAGTTCCAATACCTCAAAAGAGTTACTGTCATCTTTACTGCAGCTCAATACCAAATGGTTAAGTTGTTTTTGATTTAGCTTGGCATCGTGGGCTTCACTAGTTTCCTTTACATTCTCAAGATCTCTGATTTCTAATCTGCCCCTGAGTTCGTTTAACAGCCCGAGCTCCCCTAACTGAGCACAATCATGATCCTTTCCCAGAACAAAGAGGGGCATTGAAGTGAGAGATACAAGGACGCCGATTCCAGACGGCAAGTGAGACAAGGACTCACACTGCGACAAATCTAAATGACTCATGTATTTCAGACTACGCATTGCCTTGGGTAAAACTTTGAAATGATAACACCACGATAGATCCAGAGTTTGCAACCGTGAGAGGTTGGTGATGGAATCCGGAAGTGTTTCAATGAGTGTATATGAGAGGTTAAGGTGCCTAAGTTCCCTTAATGCACGTATATCATCTGAAAGATTCCGAATTCCACTACAACTCAGATCAACGGATTGCAATTCCTGGAAATCAAGAAGCAGGTGACCAAGACTGCTGCTGGCCATGCCACCAGAATATAGGGAAGGCAACGAAATCAGAGTTGTCACGTCTTCTGCTGCTAACTCCGAATGCAGGGAAAGACGACGAGCATCTTCACTTATGGAGCCGATCACCCCTACCCTCCCCTTCCAGACTATACCAGCAACATCCTGCATGATCTTATGGATCACGCCAGGCATCCGGAAATCTGTGATGTCACCGTATTCATTCGTTGCTATATCTGTGAAGAAGTAAAGCAATTTCATTATTGTTACAGAGTTCAAATTTGCAATTACAAATTTTTGGGTGGTGACGGTTTGAAATTTATCTCTACAGCAGCATTACATTATAGCCATGTTTGGACGATTCTCATAGGGGGTGTATTTCAGTTTGATTATATAGGCAGATAGACAAATCTTGTCTAACATGGTTGTTGATTAGTGCCCATATTGAATTGACATGAAATTTGATCCATGATGAATGATATAATTTATCAAGCTCTTAAAATTTGCAGAAGTTGCATGTGTGTGCACTTGTAGAGATTAAACTCGTCCCCCCAAGCTTGTGTTTTTCGAGCGCCAGTGTGGTGCTTGTTGAAATGCATCCGTTACTATCTAGCACAAGTTAATGCCTCCGAGGAAGTACGACATCATAGTTCTTTCATCTGGCATGAGTCTAACATTGGTTTCACATATTTTCCCTGCAACCTTAAGGCATGTTTTAGAACTCTAATAAGTGCTCCAGAAGCACTTATTTTTAAAGCTGTTAGACACAGCTTTTTAAAAAAATAAGTGCTTCTAGAGCACTTGTAGAGTTTGCAAACGGGCACTTAGTGTAAGCTCCTGAATCTTTATATCATAATCTCAATAAAGGAAGCAATTAGTATAAATCTACCTAAAGAATCCACCACATTATTACCTTTTCAAGATGAAACTGTTACAGTACTAGTTCAAGCCATTACAAAATACAACACAAACCAGTAGGTAAGGAATAGATATAATGAGCAGAACAGTGACAAAACATGTCAAACCAACCAAGTATAAACTTCATATATACATGCCAGAATTGTCCTTCTCGTTAACCAGATTCCCATTGGTCGGAAGGTTAAATAGAAGGTCAAAAATCTTCAGTATTTCTCACAAGAAGTTGCAACGACCTGTATGAATTTCTTACACGCATAAAATGTTTCACACTCATATCCTACAGCCATTGGACATTGTCTTTGTTTTAATCTATGAAAATCTGCATATACTCAAGATGTGGACTTCCAATTTTCATAGGAGCTTTCTTTATTTCTGTCTTCTTCTGGTAACACTCAGTTTTGTCCTAAAAATCATTAAACAAAAAACAAAAGAAAACTATCTCGGCACTTACTCCTTCACGGGCATCAATCGGGTTCTTTAATAATTGCACCATCCTTATCACTTGTTGAATCTGTAGAATATGAAACATAGTATAAGAGAAGAGAAATGCCATTAGACTAGTCCCTAAAAGTTGTCAATTTTTTTATTGCCATCTTGAAGTAGAATATGAATTCATAAATTAATGGTAAAAATCTATACAACTCAAATACGGGTAAATAGATTTAACTAGCTAAACACTAATATCAAGTTAAGGTCATATTTTTACTTCTAGGAGATTCAGATCTTAAACCTCGAGTTTCTTGAGCATCATCTTAATTTGCCAATTGTTTATAATAAGTATTAGACTTCTAATTCTACGGGGATTAATTCAGAACAAGTGACCTGAAATAAGCAGCTCATACTGATACCAATGTTAGAAAGGACTATAAAAAGTCATGCATGATGGGCATAGCTATTATAAACCAATGTTTATAATATCATGACTAAACAAAATACATAAAATCAGCATTTGTAGCAAGACCAATAGTACTAACCTTTACAGTATGTTTCTAGTGAGTGGATATCGACGTATCCACTTTCGAACATCCTCCTTTGTAGAGGGGCAATGTTTCATCTCTGGTTGAAGCATTGGTGCTCGTTGGCTGATGATTTATGTGCTCAATGCGTTCTTGATCTTCGGACGTGCCTGCATGACCAACCGAATTTACGTTTGACATTACTCTATCATGACGCTCTTCCAAAGCAACGGTCTCTAATGGCATCGGATCATCTTGTCTTGCATGGTTCGACGATTCTCCTTCATGAAAGGTACCAACAACCAATGGTTGTTCCGAGATAAAATCACGAGGACGAAAATGTAATTTCTCTTCCTTTTTCAACACAAGCGCATCCCACCACGTAACTTCACACTTGATCATTGGCAGCTTTCCCCCCTCTCTCAAAATTGAGGCAAGATTTCTCAATTTGTTGCAGCTAATTATCTTTAGTTCACACGGTGATTTCCAGTTCATAGAAGTACTATTGCATATGCTTTGCAACTCTGGCAAGTTCACCAGTTCGATAATCTTCACCTTGTGCAGGATCTCAGATAAATCGACAGGTTCTGATATTTCAAACGACGTTTGTGTTTTGACAATCTCCACAACTTTCGAACATTTCTCAACTTTCAGGTGTTCTAGGCTCGAAAGAGCCTCCGCTAGTTCACAACTGAGGATTTCTGTCAGCTCCGGGCAGTCAAACAGTGTCACAACCTTCAAGTTTGCTAGACTTTTCGGAAAAAATGATCCGTTCCAAAAACATTTAAGCAACTGGAGATCAAATAAATGCAGCTTCTCCAAACATTGAAGGACACCACAATCAGTCTTTCCACTGCTATCCACCCGTTTATCGCCAATTTTAGAAGTGTCCACCACACTTGACAACTTTTCACACTTCTCCAAAATACAAACTTTTAATGCTCGTATATTTTCCAAGCTAACATCGCTCAAACTCTCCACATCGGAATGACCAACTAGTTCGAAAGAGCTAGCTTGTCTTAGTACTTCTCCGACTGAAGAAATTTCTTCGTTGTTGGAAAATCTCAGAAGTCTTTCTCCAAATATTCCAGATATATCAGCACCATATGGATGTTGCATCTCACAACAACCAACAGAAATCTTGAAGGACCTAAAAGTATTCGTGTTCCAGTGTGTCTCTGTATTTAACAATGATTTGCTCTCGGTGACAAACTTTTTAAGGCCACTTGCACTTGGGAAGTGGAAGTTAAGAGTATTCAGCTTCTCCAAACACGTAAGGTCATCGATTAATTGATCAACAATCGCATTCCAGCCTTGACAGCAACAACCTGCCTCAATGATCAATTCTTCGAGTTGTTGAAGACGACTAATCATTTTAGGAGGAATCGTCATGTCCACTTTTTTCCGATTGCTATTGCGATTGCATCCGTTTTGGGCAAATGAAATTCTCAAACACCTCAACTGAGACATGTCACCAATTTCATCAGGTAACCTTCGAATTGAAGTTCCCCGAATATCAAGGACTTCAAGCTTCTTGAGCTCTTTTACTTTAGACGGTAGCTCACCAAGTAGAGAGCAGTCATTCAAATATAGACATGTGAGATTGATCAAGCTAAAAATAGAACTCGGTAGCGACTTTATCTTTGTTTGATTCAAGTCCAAAATTGAAAGCTTTTGCATATGCAAAAAGAACAAATTTCCAAGTGTTTCCAAGTGTGGGTTGCGCTGCAACAACAATGTCGACATGTTGTGGCTTTCTGGGGATTCGGGTAGCTGGGACTTGGAACAGATCAATGACATTCTTGTTGACGTTTTCCAGGTTTCTTCATCAAGAACTCTGTCCTTCTGTGGTGCCCAAAACACGCAGTTTTCCTCGCCAGGATAATTTTGTTCTAGAGCCACCGTTCTGAAATGCACTGGCATCTTGACATGCATGTCAGAATAATTTTCCAGCAGGTACTGATCTGTAAGTTCTTTCAACACTGTTGCTCCACGCTCTCGTGCTCTTCTGAGCTCGGGAATATTTAGCTCAAGAAACTTCTCAGCTTTCCAACACTCTACAAGATAATCTTTATAGATTTTGTGGCCACTTGGAAACAATGCCACAAAAAGTAAACACTTCATGTAGCTCTTCTCCAATTTATCATACACCAATTTGTAAGCATTTCCAATTCCTCCCAATTTCAGCAGTCTCGCCGATTTAGCATCAGATTGTAAGATCCGCTTCACGTCACTCCAAGCCTGTTCATCTTTCTCCCCTTTTAAGTGCATGGCTACTAACTTGATCACCTGCGGGAGCCCTCCGCACGATGCAACTATACTATCAGCAATAAGTGTGATGCGTGTATCATAAATCATACCGCAAACTTTTTGAAAGAGATTTAGTGAATCTTCCGATGATAGTGGTCGAATTTCAACCTGATCGTCTGTCATTTGTTTGATGACTTTATTGCTAGAGGACGCAACTACAACTTTACCAAACTTGTGGTCTTTGTGAATACCCACTCGATCGAAGTCAAAGGCCAAGGAAACTTGATCAATGAGCAAAATATATTTCTTATCCATAAGGGCCGTAGAAATAACATCTGCATTTTGTTCTACATTGTTGTGTTTCTCCTTATTCAGCTTTAACCGCCCCATAATCACGTCCTGCATCATTTCAATGGTCTTTTCTTCTGCATCCAAATGTTTAGAATAATTTATCCAGATGACAACTTCGACCTTCGAGCTCTTGATTCCATCGGACAACGCCGATGAATCATCTCTGAGTTGATTATTCAACATTTTCATGACGGTTGTTTTTCCTACTCCAATGGGCCCCAAGATGCCAATTGATCTGTTCCCCTTTTCACTTAGGCAGCTCAAGATTTTTTCGACATATTTAGCGAACGAAGGAAGATCAACATCATCGTGCTTCACTTGAACAGGTTCGACTTTTTTCTCAAGCATCACATTCTCTATTTTCATCCTCTCAACGACTCTAGAGATGCGATCATGCAACTTCTTGATATCTCTGCTAAGTGTCGCGAGTGTGAAGAACTTGTGCGTCAAGATGGTTGGCTTTCTCGTCTCCAATGCCTCAATCACATTGCTTGTAGTCGACACATCAGGATCACGAGCAGTTTGACACTGATCAATGACTTTACTCTCGGTTACACCAGGGAGATTCTTGCAATGCTTACTGTATTTGTGTATAAACTTGTCATATTTTTTCCGAAAGACTTCAAATTGTTTCAGCAAAATACGATATTCATTGTTCTTCTCTTTGGACATATCCCTTTCCAGGACTCGATCAACTTGTTGCTTCCTAGAATAGAAGGTGCCAATCTCTGCAGTGAGCTTCACCAAATTCTCTTCCAATTCTTTGACATATTCCGACTTGTTCTTGAAGTATAAAATCATGTCTTTAAGAGGGCTATATGCAGCTGAGGAGCAGTGCACGGCCAGTTTGGCAACGTCGTAAACCATCCTAGCGAAGCATATGTCAGATTGTCGGATTGCATGGATTAATCATGATCAAAACAAGACATAAATTCACGAAAAAAATGAAAAGAAATAGACTGTGCACTTCATAGTATATTTTAGAAACTTGCAACTTGTTGAACTGAAATTTCCGATTTGTTACACTGAAACGTGCAACTTGTGTTCGTAAAACATAATTGCACATTTCAGTGTAATAAGTCGCAAGTTTCAGTGTAACAATTGCAAGTTTCTAAAATACACTATATAAGTGGACGGTTCATACAAGACCTAGCCAAAATATTAGGTAAATTGCCGCCTGCACATTTTTGTCCCTTCCATCAGTTGGTCATCAATGAATGACGTAAATCCCCAAATTGAAGGGTTTTAGGGCTTGAATTTTCAATTTTCCACCAAAATATATCCGCTTCTTAACCTTTTGCCTAATTTTAGTTGGATATATTTTTCCTATTATAGGAGATTATCATCCAAAAAATTGTTCTATTATAATTTAGAAAAACCATCTATTCAATTAAAAAACCAAGACGAAAAACATTCTAAACCTAGAAAAATCAAAATATGCAGATCATGTATATGGAATAGAATGAAATTTAGTGGGCAGATTATGTCCGGGCAGAAAAATACTATTTTAAATTTGATGACTTTTAATTGAGGCATATTCATAATGAGTTTGATTGAGACAAAGACTTTTTAATGATTCTGTCCAATTGAATCTGACTATTTAGCACCTCTCTAACCATATATGTAATTAAAAATAACCATGATTAACACATTGAGTACAATTAGCTACATGAAGGAGCTTATAATAATAAAATGAAAGGAAGATAAATGGTATAGAGCTCAAAAGTGGCAAAATCTACTTCAAATCGGGAAACATAAACTCGATTAAATTATTATGATAAAATCTAAAATAGAAAGAAGAAAAAGTATAATTACCTGAATAATGATTAAAAACTCGGAAATAAATCTTCAAATTTGCCAGCAAAATGCATTTAGTTTTGAGGAGTGATTATCATAGCAGAGATAATCAATCTGAGAGAGCTTCGAACATGATAAGTTTTGGAAGGCCAAATTTAAGTCAACGGCTGAATGTCGTCCCACTAAATGATTTTCTATATATTATGAAAAACATCACTTCATTATAAAAATAAGTACCGTCCTAAAATAACGTCAACATTTATTATTAGTATTTGAAATAATAAAATATTTTTAAAAAAGATATATAACAGAGAAGATGTAGATCTATCATAGTCTCTTAAAAATCAATTTATCATTTCAAATACAAATAAACTACTCGCTCGCTAAAACTCGATAATAAAGGTAGCGTGCACGTTATCTCGGGACGAAGGTAGTACTTGTGTTTTATTATTTTTTGCCAACAAAATGATAATCCCTCTGGCTTATTTTAAATTGTCAATTCACTTTTTGATTCGTATTTTAGCGAGCGAATTGTTTATTAATATTTAAAATGATACAGTGGCTTTAAAAAGGTATAAAATAAATGATGTATAGGACTATTATACCCCACTTTAATAATTTTATTATTATTTCAAATTACTAACAAACAATTTATTCGTTAAAACACTAGTCAAGTAATAAATGAACAAGCTTAAATAGGATGGACGGAGTACAAAACGTGAATTTTATTTCATTGCCAACAAAATGATAAGAATTAATGGGTTGGTGGTATGTCTCAATCATGGTCTTCATCAACAGCTAGGCCAATCGACTTCGTCATTTTTTGTACTCAAGCAATTGCAACAATAATTAATGTAAGAATGGGTCATCATTGCACTGGGTCAATCATGCATTCGATTATTTATTTTTAAAATATGTAATTTATTTTATTAAAATACATAATTTATTTATATTAAAATGTGTAATTTATATTCACGAACACAAGTTACAAATTTCAATTTAAGCAAACTATTTGTTTCAGACCAACAAAAATTACACGTTATAATTTAAACTAATGATATATTTTAAAAAATACACTGTCAAATGCAAAACTTGTTGAATTAGTATTGATATGATAACATTCAATTGTAAATTTGTTGTTTTCATTTTTTTGTCAAGCTCTTGAATTGTATTATATGTTCTTTTAAAAGATAGTATAAAATATTTCAAAACAATGGAATCCAACCCCAAAGCATTTATATGGACTATCTCACCTGAGAGTGATTTTTTTATATTTTATATTGTTCATATCTTAAAAAGTAAAATTAATAATTTTTCATTATAAAGTTTCTAACAAAAAGACTATAAGGTACACAATATTTTTAAAGTGACTCTAAGATACAATTTATACCAAAAATACTGTAGGTCCCGAACGGGTTTCGTGAGGGCAGAAGTCTAGAGGGGAGGGGTGAATAGACTTCTGAAAACTTTTCGTGCAAGATCAGGTGTTATGACAGGTTGCCTGATCAGAGTGCGAGTGAATCAGTTTGGATTGATATCCAACTTACTGATCGCCTGATGGCAGATACGTTCGGTGTTTATCAGTTTAACTGATGTGCGGAAGCTAGTTTTAACCCGTGTGAAAAACCAGTTTTATAAGATCAGATTATGAAGTCTGTTTTCAATCAGATGACTGAAATGTCAAGCTGATCAGATCAGTTGCTTGATGCAGACTGATCCTAACTCAGAATATGTATGCAATTTAAAGCCAAGTTGTGTGCAATAGTGTAAAGCAGTTAAGAGCAAGTAAATACACACAAGATTTTATAGTGGTTCGGACAACCAGTCCTACGTCCACTCTTCCCTATCACAAGGGGCACCAACTTAACCAACTGGACTTAGTTTATTGTGTTAGTCCAACACAGTACAACCAACATATATTTAAAGAGTTCTCACTCAACCGATCCCAAAAATCAGAACTAGAAACCCTAGTCTGAAATCTTGCTAAACAAACATAACCTAACTTTGAGTTTGGGTAAAGATTTGTTGTTTGTTCAAACTGAAATTCTATCCTAGTTTTGAGGTAGCCTTAAGCTGGAAGGATAAGAATTATATGCTAAGAACTAATGGGATGAACACTTATAAAATAAACTTGAATTTTGTGTTCTTCGTGCGGAAATCTTGCTATAGCTTGAGCTTGATGATAATTTTCGTGTCTTCACTATGAGAGCAATCCCATATTTATAGACCTCGAAATCAAAGAGCCGTTGGAGAGCAATTTGAATTTCAGGCTATTTTTGGTAGGTTGCAGGATTGATTTGACGTGCTTCAGGAACGGCATGGCCGAAAGCGTGTATATTTGTCCTTTATAGTCGTTTGACTTTGCAGCGCCGAATCCCGCATTGTCAGCTCCGTACGTACGTGTCTCGTTCTCATTGGTTAACAAGTACACCTTTTTAGTGTTTGTTCTACCAACTAAAGTTGACATTCTTCTTGTCTGATAGTACGTATGATCTGGTGTAACATCAGTTGTCACCTGGTGTGAGCTGACCTGATCAGATAAAACTGATCAGTCTACCTGATAGAGTCTTCTGGTGCAAGTTGTCTTAGCTCAACTAGCAGACTCGACTGATATAGGTTTTCTGGTCTTGATCTTCTGGTAGTCATCTGATCTTCAGGTCTTCTGAACTTGAGCTATATGTCTTCACCTGATCATCTGACTTCGTCTAGTCTTCTAACTTGACTTGTCTTCTGACCTCATATGGTCTTCTGATCTTCTGACCTCATCTGGTCTTCTGATCTTCTGACTTCATCTGGTCTTCTGATCTTCTGACCTGACCTATACATATTAAGTTCCCCCTCAATATGTGACCTATCTTATACATCAGTTGTCTATACATTTCAGCTGGTCATCCTATCCTGATTCTAAGTCATCAATCAGCTAACAGGTCTGATTGGTCCTATTACAAACTGTTTTGGAACTTCCATCAAAACTTAATACAAATTTCCCAACAATTTCCCCTTTTTGATGGAACCAAAACACTTAATCAGAAAAACAAATAACATGAATACAAGGTAGATAATAAATAAAGTGCACAGTTTAGAAGACAATGAGACATTGTCTTAGAATCAGAAAACGATAGAATATTTTATTAAAATAGATGCGAGCTTACAGATTACATAAAATACCTATCATCTGATACTAATATGTCTTCTTTACACGTGCTTGAATTTTTGAAGCTCTTTCGGGATGTCGAATAGTCTGTACATCCTCTGCATCAGCTGTTCCAAATTGTCTCTCCCGATGATCCCTCCTTTCTTAGCAAATTCGTAATAGGCCTTCTTAAATCGGATAGGATCAAGCTTGTTGTCTGATCGTAGAGCTGGAAGAAGTTGTTCGAAGGGAGGTGCTTCAGGTATTAACGACATAATCTTCCCTTCCTTCATAACAATCTGGTAGAAATTAGGGTACTTTGTTTCTAACCAGTTCCTGAATTCATCATCATTAGCAACTTGGTCTTGATGAATCAGAATCTTCTCCAAGATGTACACATCACACAACCATTCCCCCCTGATCTGGTTCCACTCAGGAAGCAAATCTTCTCGAGCACAGAGGATGTCTTTAACATTAGCCGGAAAGGCTCTCTCTTCCCAGTCAATATCCTCTGTGGCAGCTTCCTTCTTTCTCTGCTTTCGGATGTACGCAATGTTAAGTCCTTCAACCTCTGACCTTTTTCTGCTTCTTAATGGCAGCATCCATTACGTTTTATGCGGTTTTACGTTCTTGAATCGCTTTCGGGGAGACATCCGCTTACGGATCGGTAGAAGTTATTTGACCTTGTCCCTGAGCTTCAGCAGTTGATTTTACCATCTTGCCCTTTCCTTTCTTCCTTTTCAAGGATTGATCAGATTCGGCTCGTTCTTCCTCTTCTGCGAATAATTTCTTTGCAAGTTCAAGGCTTTTTGCCTGATCATCAGATTCTATCCTTTTCTGCACACAGAGGAGGAGAAATCTTCAATTTTATCAACTCTGGCAACAACCTCTGATAATGCTGACTTTTGCTCAGCGATCTCCTTTCCCTGAGCCTCGATCTCCATGATGTGTTGCTCCACAGTTCGTTTTAGATCATCAGATGGACTGACTTCAGGCACATCAGATGCGGTGGCTTCTGGTAAGTTCGGAATAATTACCATCTGCATATGTTTTTCTTGATCTTGTCCTTCCCCCTTTTTGGTTGCATCAAAAAGGTGTGACAGCCTGAGATTCAGAGCCCTAAACTGACTCGTCATCTCCTCCTTCAGTTCTTCCACAGCGAGATGAGTGATCTGAACAGTTGCAGAAGAAGGTGTAGGACCCAAGAGCCTGTTTAACCCAGATTTAATGGCCTTCTTGGTCTGATCAACAGATCTTTCAAATCGTTTCCAGCCAATATCCATACAGGATCCAGTCCTTTCCAAGGATCCCCAGACACTCTCTAATAGAATCTGCGTTTCTCCAAGCATATCTGTCTGAAGCTTGAGCTTCTCAGCAAGAGGATCAACCCGTTTCATTACGGAGCCAAGGATAGAATCATGCATGTGGGTGATCTTGTCAACTGTTAGCTTCCTCTCTCTGTCAACCAGGTTCCTCTGTTCTTCCTCAAATCGCTGCATCAGATCTGCTGCGAGAGTTGTGAATTGTGCAACAATGGAAGCTTTTACCCCATCTTGTATTTTTGAAGTCATAAGATCTAGGGTATTAGCACTCAGCACCACAGTCTGACCAGATGTTGATGCCTCGCCAAGCTGGGTCTCATCTGCAGCACCCACTCTTGGTTCATCAGCAGCTTCCTCAATATCTTCATCAAGGCGAGGTTCTTCGGTTTCATCAATCTCCCTGGCAATCCCAAACCTGTCATGAATAAGCCATCTGATGTCATCATCAGATGCCAATTCAGTTGCGCTCTCAACCCCAGCATACTCCAAGCATCTCATTTCCAAGTCCACAAAATAATCAGAGCCAAGAGCTTCCATAAGGATTAGAAACTCCTCGATGCTTTTCAACCTCACATATCTCCAGAATACTATCTCCTCAATCTTGTGCTGAAGTCCAGGATGATTAATCAAATCAGGGCACAATTCCAGCAGAAACTCCTTCACTTGTTGCTTCAAGATGAATAGGACAGGACTATCTGATTCTGGGGATTCCAGAAGAGTCTTGGTATTGAAGGGGTTGTGAGATATGGAGACATAGGCATCATCTGCAGGAGTTGGTTTTTCAATAGTCTGCTCCGTAATCTTCTCTGATTCAATCATTGGTTGTGCAGGTGCAACTGGAGAGATTATTGGGGATGGTGTGAAATCATGAGGTGAAGATAAGGATTTGGGAGATGGTGAAGGTGAAGGTGATTTAGAAGTGGGGGTGGGTGATCTATATTTTCTGAAAACTGTAATAAGAGGCACAAAATCAGATGGTGACTTTTCCCCAGAAGGCTCAATTTATGCTCCTTCAGCTTCCCCTTCTCCTTCTTCTTCTCGTTCTAGACTTGCAATCCATTCAGGACTCACAATAAAATCATCAACTGATTCCAGATGAATCAGTTCCTCTTTCTTCTCCACCGGTTCAGAGACCTTTTCCAGAAACGTAGAAATCGTCTTTTGACGCTTCTCAGGTTCCTCTGACTTCTTTGGCACATCCTTTCTTTTCAGCCTCTTTACAGGAGCAGTTTTTTCGTGTGTTTCTGATTGAACAGAAGTCGTTGCTGCCTTGGAGTCCCGTCCTTTTCCTTCCCCGCGCTGTCTAGGCACATAGGGGGTCGGATCATCATCAGATTGGCCCGGCAGGGATTCGTTCTTGCCCAAGATGGCCTTGAACTTAGCTTGATATAGCTTCATGCCATCCTCATTCCACTCAAAATTGTCAGGCTGCCTGTCTGAAAGGATGATAGAAACTTTGTGGATGAACGAGCACTTGGAGGATAAATACACCTCATTTATGTCGTTCCGATCAAACTTTGTTGTTTCTTTCAGCAGTCTTGTCTTGAACATTCCCAACCAATCCACATCAAATGCATTTTTGATAATTGCAGTCATGACACCGATCTTGTGAGATGTGACGGCATCAAGACTGTAGGTTAAGCACATAATCACCTTCTGTACAATCTCGAAGAGAAGGCGATACTTCCTCTTCAGATATGGGGCTTTGACATTCACCGTCTGATCTTTATTGGCAGGTCTCAACAGCTAGACCTAGAGGAACTCTTTCTCTCGAACATCAGATGTGAAGGATTCCGGAGCAATACTTCCTCGACGGAGACCAAAGATTCTCCGTAGATCATTGTCTGTGACTACGACCTCCATACCTCCAATGAAGGATATCAACTTCTCATCATCGTTCTCGTCTTTCCTTAGGTTGTACAGAAATTCTAGGGCTTCATAAGTGTGGACGACATTTTGATGTCGATAGCAATACTGATCTAAGTCACACGCTCGCAGGCAATCTAGAACTTCGAGGGACTCAGGATCTGTTGTTACTGAAAACACTACAAATTTCTCATCAATGATATCCTTCTTCATTGATGCGAAATTGCAGATCTTTTTGCCTTGGCCCTTTCGTGCAATTGTGCCATTTCTTTTCTGTAACATATGTAAAAAGATATAAGTTTGAGTAGTATAAATCAATAACCTCAAACAATCCAACAATCTCAACATGAATTAAACATGTATGCATACAAAACTTTTTTAATATTATAACAGATACAAATTTTTAGACACATTGAAGCACGATTCGTAAGCCTAAGAAATACCAAGAACTTGTTTAGCAAGAATATTTAAAAACAATTACCAAGTATTGATTCGTGGAATTGAACCGCGTGAAAATTGAAAATGTTAATAGTTACGGGACTATTTCAATAAAGGTAAAAGATTACGGGACGAATTTGGTTTATATTCCATCAAATAAGTCTCCCGAACTTTTTTTTTTTTTTTTTGGGGAATAACATGAACATGCAGTTGATAACGATTTTAGCATTAGATGACAACTCCGAAATCTTTATCAACGGCATGTTCTTGACATGATCGATAGGAGTTGGTCATGTATATTTAATTTAAGAGTAGGTCTCCGATGAAGTTCGTTGATGCTCTCACATACCCTATATCTCAAAATCGTCTATCTCTTTTCATGAACAAGATTGGTGCGCAACATCTTATGGGGAGATATGAAGAACAATATTGTATATGGTATTCTTTTGTTGTAATGTAGCATCTCATGTCTTTTACTTATGACCAAAGAGGTCCTGTGGTACAACTATAAGAAGTACTCCCTCCATCCCAACATTACTTGAACACTTGTCTTATTTGAACGTCCCAACATTACTTGAACATTCCCAAAATGGAAACAAATATATTATTAATACACTCACAACACCTTATTTTATTCCACTCAAACCCACTAAAACCCACTTTACTTTATTTGCGTGTCATTTTCAGTGTTCAAGTCATCTTGAGACGGAGGGAGTGCTAGTTTTGATTTGATATGTGAACAAGTCATCTTTCATCAAAAGTTATACTCAAGTTCAAATAGATTTTAATATCTAATAAAAATAGGGTTAATTGCAGAAGTGGTCCCATGTGAATTTTGTGTTTGCAGTTTAAGTCCCATGAAAATTTTGTGGTCCTTTTTTGTGCAGAAATGGTCTCAACCGTTAAGTTTCTTACGGTTTCCGTTAACTTTTTGAACTAATACTAAAAAAAATTAATTTATATAATAAAATAAAATTTTAAATTAAAAATTAATAGTAAATTTATATAGTGAATTTAAATATGATTACAAACACAATAAATATTTTTTAAACTAAATAATTTATTTAAATTTTGAATATTAAAAAGAAATATAAAATCTATATATAAATACAAATAACATTTTTTTTCAAATCAAATAATATTTTTATAAATATAAAAAAAATAGTCAGTAAATAATATAAAATATGTTTAAACTAATACTCCCTCTGTCCTAATTTTGATTGTCCACTTTCCGTAAATAATCGTCCTAATTTTATTTGATCATTTCCTAAAAAGGAAATAAATCAACTTTCAATACTATTTAATACTATTATTTCTCTCCACCAAACTAACTTTACATCATTTAATACTATTATTTCCTCCATCAAACCCACTTAACCCACTTTACACCATTTAATATTATTATCTCCTATTTTTTCTTAATCTCCGTGTCATTTAATACTATTATTTCCCTCCACCAAACCCACTTAACCCACTTTACACCATTTAATATTATTATCTCTTATTTTTTCTTAATCTTCGTGTCTACAGTAAACGGATAATCAAAAATAGGACGGATGGAGTAATAAATTATGTATAATCTAAAAAATTTAAAACCTTGCTAAAAATACACAAAAATAATTTGTTTCAACTAAATGAAACCTTGCTAAAAAATTAAAAAATGTAGAATTTGTACATAAATACAAATATATTTATGTAAGATTTAAAATAAAATATTATATATACACAGAAGTGATATAGAACCAACTATCTGGTTTTTTTATGGAACCAGATTAATGAGATGTCCACTACTACACATTTAAGCTTGCACAACTGCACTTGGACAACCCTTTTTTTCAAACAACTCTCCAAGATATAGCTTTGAGAGCAGTTTTATTAAAAAAAAATTAAAATAGACAGCGGTTTAAAACCGTTGTCCAAGAAAAAAACTTGGAAAGCGATTTCAAACCGCTATGCAAACTAACCTAGACAGCGGTTTCGACCCACTGTCCAATAAAACACTTGGACAACGGTTCCGAACCGCTGTCAAGAGCTCGATTTTTAGACAAACACCCCAAGTCTCGAATCCAGAAGCATAATCGACCCCAAATTCGTCTTCTCCCCCCAAATCGCCCTCCTCCTCCTCATCTCGCTTGCCGCCTCCCCCTCCTCCTCCTTCCTCTACCTGTTGTTGCCGTCGCCCTCCTCCTTCAACCCGGCCCGGACCCAACCCGACCCGAGTGGTTCATGGTTCACCCGACCGGAATGGTTCATGATTTAGGGTTTAGGATTCATGGTTTAGGGTATAGTATATTAATTATAAAATATTCTATAATTTATTTAAATAAAATTAATTATGTGGATGATGAGTTGGAATGACACCTCATTAATCTAGTTCCATAAAAAACCAGATAGTTGGTTCTATATCTTACTATATATATATAACCTAGAACGAATTATCTCATGCTGAATATCCCATCCTTCCGTTGTAAAGGATGTAAAGAAATCACCATTTGGTCCTTCCATTAAAACTTGTTATCTTTTAATTTCCCTTTGAGAGAATTCTTCAAGAGATCAAAACTTTCTTGAATAGAAAATTCCTGATCATCTTCATTTGGATCCTGCGCATCTTGAAGATCAGATCCAGAAATCATTGAAGCATCTGATTTTGAATCAGAAAAATCAACATCCTTAAATAAATCATTCTTAATATGATCCATATAAAGATCCATAGTTTTTTTCTTTTGAGAAAATACCAAAATACTTCTTAGAGTATTCAGAGAATGATGGAAGAGAACCAGAGGTCTTTTCAACAGAATTATTTATGTATTCTTCCATTTTGGATTTAATCTGTGTAATATTCTCTTGTAATGGTGACTCATTGGAGCCAGGAGTAATAACATTTAAGTTATTCCAAAATCTTGTTGTATGGATTCTCCATAAACAAGGTGTACCATGTTCAGTATAACCAAACTCTGGTCTCCATTTTAAAACCCATGGTATTCCAGAATCCACAAAAAACATACAAGTAGTTTTACCACTTGTATTATGAGATCGACTTTAAGTCTGAAGAAATAATAGAATATTCTTCTAATAGATTTTTAACCTCTTCAGGCAAGATATCTGCCAAAGCCCCAAAATTTCCCCACCAGAAAAAAAACCAGTTAGGAATTTGATTCCTGTTGATATTATCACAAATTTTTATTAGCCAAGTATGAGAATGCTTAGCATTCTGATACAATAAAGTCTTATAAAAACTTTGTAAGTAATCCCAGTAATTATACTGGTAAGTAGTATGTGTGACTTCATTAGTCATACTCCTTTCTGCAAAAGGTGAGGTTCTTCATTCTTGGATGGGGATAATATTTTTAATAATAAATTTAGAGTAATTAATAACTTTACTCTTTGGAGGAAAATGCTGAATTTCAACACTTCCGAGACTAATGAGAATATTCTCATAAAATCCCCTGGATTTATAAGTCTCCACATTCCAATTTGAATTTGGAAAATGTTGGGAAATGAATTTAATAAAGAGGATTTTGATTAGATCCCAAAACCCCTGAGTATGACATGTTCAGGATAAATCTTGATAGATGAATCAGGATTCAGTTTTAGAGTGTTCAGGATATTATCTGCACCATGTATAGTCGGCAGATATAGAACAAAAGTTAGTTTCAAGACTCAAGAAGAAACCGAGATATCAAGACTCGATGAGATATCGAGAAATCAAGGCTCGAGAACTCGAAGCCTCAAAGAACTCAAGACTCAGAGAACTCAAGACTCGAGAGAACTCAAGACTCGAGAACTCAAGACTCGGAGAACACGAAGACTCAGAGAAATATCAAGACTTCAAGAATGTCTTGAATGCTCAGTATATCCTGAATGTTCCGAGGCACTGAAGCTGAGGAATATAGCCGTTGGAATCCAGCTGACGTGGACCAACGAGAGGAAGACAACCAACTGAAAAAAGTGCGCAGAACTTACAAAGAATAGTATGGATTTGAATGTGATTCTCTCCAACGGTAACATTCAAATCCACACTATAAATACAAGTTCTTCCTTATCGGGTGGATGCGTGGAGATTATGCACAAAATGCTACAAAGCCAAAGAGCGTTATAGTCAAAGCATTCCCACCCTAGAACACAAGTCTGTAGATATACAAATATATTCAAAGAGTGTTCTAGAACCCAACCTAAGCAACCCACGATGTATCATAAGCTTAGAGAGATTTTCCCAACCTTAGCATTGAGGCTAAACCATTGTAAGGGAAAATCTCACCATAGTTGGAGACAACACCAAACCCAAACCCAGTGGTGAAGTGAGGTAGTTGTTAGCAAACCCGAGTGAGGGTGATAAGTCCGAAGGAGTGTGAACTCTTTAAACATCTAAGAGTTTGAGTTAGTAAACTACTGAGGTAGTGTAAAAGCTCGTGGTCGGGTTGAGTAAGTAAACCACGTGGAGTAGTCGAAAAGCTCGGGGCGAAGTTGAGTAAGTAAACTACACGAGGTAGTCGTAAAGCTCGAAGTTGATAAGGAATTTCCCTAGAGAGGAGAGTGGATGTAGGATGGTTGTCGAACCACTATATATTGCTGTGTTGTTTACTGCTTTATGTTTATACTTGTCATATGCATCTAGTTATAAGCAAAACACAACACATGAGCTCCAAAGTTTAAAAATTGGAAACACTCTGCCCTCACCTTCGCTTTTTATATGCCCTAGGAAATAAAACGCGTTTTTTTTCAGACGCCAGAAAAATAGGTTTTCCCACCGGGACCAACAAGTGGTGGTATCAGAAGCGGTGCTCAAAAGATTACTTCTTCAATGTAATCGCTCGAAAGCGAGATCCATTTTTAAAACTCGTCTCGATCCGATACCAACAAGTGGTATCAGGAAAGCGAAAAGTTTTACACAACAATGGAATAATAGAACTTTTCATTGATAAAGACCAAGGTCGTTACATTACAAGTTACAAATGCAAGAGAACACGGAGGTCAATACATAACTCTAAACCCTAAACCCTTAAGCCATAACCCTAAACCTTCATCCAAACCCAAACCCGATCTACAGGGTAGTGATTAAGAGGAGGAGAAAGAGAGATTTTAAGATCTCATGCTCTCATTTTCCCCCACTTAACAGGGTGAGGGAGGCTTGAAAGGTAATCCTATGCCAAGAACCCGATGGACTCTCAAATGGAGTGAGAGCGGCCTTGATAGGATTTTTAAGCCAGGAGCCCTAAGAAAGAGTCAGTAGGCTCTCCAGCTGTTAAATGGTGAGTTGATATAGGAAGATCAGCTGATGTCTGATCAAGATCGTATATCAAACTCACGTTCATTTTCGGGATCGAAGTCTCGCTATCGCCGGTTACGTCATCCGAAAAGACACACAAGGTGCATACGATTAGGAAGTGTCTTCTTCGGGCCATGACAGCCAGATCCGCCACCCCGATGGTAGAGAAGTTTAGCAATTGTATTGTATGAGAAATCTTTGATGACGACGAGAACCGCAAAAAGGACACACAGGTTGATTTGAGAAGATGAAATCATGGAAAAGGGGGTAAAAATGTTTGCCGGAAGTCTCACCGGAAACAAGGGTTCACCAGGATACATGATTCTACAAAGAAGATAAGTATGGTGAATGAGTTATGTCGTGTAAAATATTGGTCCAATTTATAGAGGCCAAGCAAGGGTGCAGATGCAAATTTGAGCTCTCAAAGCCTTTTTAGAAAAATTTGCATCACAAGGACAGCGTGTAGAAATCACGCGACCGATAATTGGATAAAGTTACGGCGGATTGACATATCGAGAGTGTCAGACGATATTTACGCATGTCAAATCGCACCAACTTAGGGAATAGAGGCTACTACTCTAGACTAAGTTTTGGCAGTAACACTTTCCAAGAATTGGCTTAATCTGAGGAGAATCAGATTAGGTCAACAAAAATTTGATTACATACAAAGCTGATCAAATGAAGAAAATCAGCTGAGCTTGAAAACTTCACCAAATCAGATATATCGGTCTATATCAGTTGAAAGGGGAACTTCAACTTGAGGGGGAACTCACAGAATCAAAAGTAGATGATCAAGATCAAGACATGGCTGCAGACGAGACTGATCGAGATCAAATAAGTTAGATGAGTTCAAATGATGAGCTGTGCAAAAACCAGAAGTGAAGAAAAGCTAAAACCAGCAAATCAGAAGAGAAGGTTGCAAATCAGAATATGAGCAAAAAAGAGATCGATCAAGATCGACGTGATCGAGATCGATATGATAATGAGCGGATGAAGATCGACGAGATCGGGGCGTGATCGAGATCAGATATGATAAACCTGATATGCTAACCTGATATAATGACCTGATGCTATGTTGATCTAAAGATGTGTTGATCTGATTAGTCGAGCTAATCAGATCAGGCAAAGAAGAAATCAGATAGCTTGGGTAAAGTGATCTGAGACTCAGTAAGTAAAGTAAACTGAGACTCAGTATAGGTCAAAAGACCTGAGGGTCAAGATGTCTGAAGTCAGAAGAAACTGAACTCAGTCAGCATGAGTGTCGAAGATACTGATCGACGACAAGGTTCATTGAAGAAGAATGAGGAGCCGAGCTGAAGACAGAAGACTGAAGACCAAAACTGAAGACTTGTAATTCTTTATGTTTTTTTGTCTTTATTTCTTTGATAAGTTCATTTAATCAGAATCGATAACATACAATCAATGAAACTTTTATCTTTATGCTCAAAGATAATACCTCATTATTTTTTTTTTACATGTCTTTTATGTTGATATGCCCGATTGAATGTCGATCGATTGTATGCTCATATAAAGGGAAACTATATGATCTTTATGGGAGAAATTGTTTAAGTATTTAGTAATGATCTATTTAGAAAAGATTCATTCTTGAAGAAATCATTGAATGATTTAAATTGATTAGAGATTTACCATTCTTGTAATAGGAAAAACTCAAAACACGAGTATAGGTTATATGTTTGTAACAAGATAGGTTTTTGCATCATCAAAAAGGGGAAATTGTTGGGAAATGAATTTAATAAAGAGGATTTTGATTAGATCCCAAAACCCCGAGTATGACATGTTCGGGATAAATCTTGATAGATGAATCAGATTAGGTTTTAGAGTGTTCAGGATATTATCTCGCACCATGTATAGTCGGCAGATATATAGAACAAGTTAGTTTCAAGACTCAAGAAGAAATCGAGATATCAAGACTCAATGAGGATATCGAGAGGCGAAGGCTCGAGAACACGAAGCCTCAAAGAACTCAAGACTCAGAGAACTCAAGAGTCGAGAACTCAAGACTCAGAGAACTCAAGACTTAGAGAAATATCAAGACTTCAAGAATGTAATGAATGCTCAAGATATCCGAATGTTCCGAGGCAATCAAGCCGAGGAATATAGCCGTTGGAATCCGGTGACGTGACCAACGAGAGGAAGACAACCAGCCTGAAAAAGCTGCAGAACTTACAAAGAATAGTATGGATTTGAATGTGATTCTCTCCAACGGTAACATTCAAATCCACACTATAAATACAAGTTCTTCCTTATCGGGTGGATGCGTGGAGATTATGCACAAAATGCTACAAAGCCAAAGAGCGTTATAGTCAAAGCATTCCCACCCTAGAACACAAGTCTGTAGATATACAAATATATTCAAAGAGTGTTCTAGAACCCAACCTAAGCAACCCACGATGTATCATAAGCTTAGAGAGATTTTCTCAACCTTAGCATTGAGGCTAAACCATTGTAAGGGAAAATCTCACCATAGTTGGAGACAACACCAAACCCAAACCCAGTGGTGAAGTGAGGTAGTTGTTAGGCAAACCCGAGTGAGGGTGATAAATCCCGAAGGAGTGTGAACTCTTTAAACATCTAAGAGTTTGAGTTAGTAAACTACAGAGGTAGTCAGAAAGCTCAGGGTCGGGTTGAGTAAGTAAACTACGTGGAGTAGTCAGAAAGCTCAGGGCCGAGTTGAGTAAGTAAACTACACGAGGTAGTCAGAAAGCTCAGAAGTTGATAAGGAATTTCCCTAGAGAGGGAGAGTGGATGTAGGACTGGTTGTCCGAACCACTATATATTGCTGTGTTGTTTACTGCTTTATGTTTATACTTGTCATATGCATCTAGTTATAAGCAAAACACAACACATGAGCTCCAAAGTTTAAAAATTGGAAACACTCTGCCCTCACCCCTGTTTTATATGCACCGGAAATAAAACGTTTTGCTTCCGCACGCGCAAAATAGGTTTTCCCACCGGGACCAACAGAAAATATTTTTCCATAAGATTCGATGGGGACTCTTTGAATTTCTCATCGTCATTTTCAAGGATAAGAATCAATTCTTTCTTAGAAGAATCAAAGAATTTGTATTCTTTATGTGCAATTGAAGAATATGATTCTTCATCATCTGGTTTTGAGGAATTGTCCTCAATTGGTAAATTTCTTCCCCGTTGTCTAAGGAATTCTTGAAACTCCTTTTGAACATCATCTCCTTTTGAAGAAGAGTCACTTCCAGAAATATTCTTGTTGAAAAGGGATTTCTTCCCATGTTGTATAATAGGAGGATGACCTCTGCCTCCTCTTCCTCTATAAGAGGAATATGGACTTCTTCCAGAATGACTCATTTCTGTCATGAAGAAATAAATTCACGAGTTAAAAAATCTGGAAGATGATTATCTTTCCCTTGCTTATAAACAATATCAAAATCAAAATAAGCAAGATGAGATTGCCATCAGGCAAACATTTGTTTAGAAACATTATGTTCAAAATCTTTGAAGAGCATAAAAATAGCAGCCCTACAATCAGTTTTAATAGTAAATTTCTGATTGTATAAATCATCCTGAAATTTAAGGACACATTTAACAATAGCAAGAATTTCTTTAGCAGTAGCAGGATAATTCTTCTGACTGTTATTCCATTTTCCAGAATAGAATCTAATAATATAATCATTTTTATTATCAGGATTAATTTATTTTAAAATACCTCCATACCCCAAATCTGAGGCATCAATTTCAACAATTTTTTCCCAAGAGGAATTAGCCAACATAAGACAAGGAATATTTTTATCCTTTTCTTTTATTCTAATAACAGCCTTAGTATGATCATCATTCCAAAGAGAATGACTCTTCTTAAGTCTATCGTATAAGATAGCAGAATCTTCAGCAAGATTCTTAATATAAGAAGACACGTAATTAAGGTTTCCTAAAAATCTTTGTAACTGAGTTTTATCAGTTATAATATCAGGAAATTTATTACCAAATTCAATACTTCGTTGAATAGGAATAATATTAACTTTGTCAATTATATGACCAAGAAATTTTACTTTTGTTTGAAATAAAACCATTTTACGTTTTGATATAACAAGACCATTTTTAATGACCAAGTTTTTAAACATATCAAGATGTTTAAAATGCATTTCAATATCCTTAGAAAAAACAAGGATATCATCAATATAGACAATAATAAAATCACTATAAGGATTAAAATATCATTCATAATTTGATGAAATTCTGAAGGAGCATTTTTAAGACCAAAAGGCATAACAGTCCATTCGTAATGACCAAACGGAACATTAAAGGCAGTTTTATACCTATCAGGTTGATTAATCTGTATTTGCCAAAAACCTGATTTTAAATCAAATTTAGAGAAAATAAGAGCATTGACTAATCTATCAAGAAGATCTTTTTTATTAGGAATAGGATGTCTAATCCATTTTAAAACCGTATTAAGAGGTTTATAATTAATAACTAATCTTGGAACTCCGCGTTCCTGCTCAGAATGTTTATTAACATAAAAACAGTACAAGACCAAGGAGATTTAGAAAGAGTTATAAGCTTCTTCTGTAATAAGGAAGATATTTCCTTTTTGCGTAATTCTAAATAATCAGAGTTCATTTGACAAGGTCTAGACTTAGTCGGTATTTTATTTTCTTTGAAATCTTCCTCATAAGGAAGAGAAACTATATGTTTCTTTCTATCCCAAAAAGCATTAGGAAAATCATTACAAATTTCAATAGAAAATTTATTAATTAAAAATTTATTTATCCTGCAGCTTAGGATTTTTTTATCTATCATTAATAGTGATAGAATTAATTTCTTCTTTAAGAAAATTTATTTGGCAATTTTTTTTGTTAATTTGATCTTGAATCAAATTAAGAACCTTATGAATAGGTTTAGTAATAAACTTAAAAGTAATAGGTTTACCATTATATGTACCTGTAATACCTTTTTCACCAACAAAGGTAAGAGAATATATTATAAATAGAAAAGGAAGACCTATAATCACTTGACTAGTAATGTCTTCAGCTATAAGAAAGTCATTAGAGATACAACAACCATCAACACAAACATAAGCATTTTTATGCTTATAATTAATTTTTAGAGATCCTCCACCTGCATGAGAAAGTGAATGAGTAGTTTTTTCAAAAAACTTAGTAGGAATTATTCCTAGTTGTATGACACTTAAATCAGCACCACTATCAATCGTAGCAATAAAATCTTTCTTATAAGAATTATTTATAAGAAGAGAAATCTTAGTATACCATTTTTGGGATATAATCATGTTAATAGTAGAAAGATGATTTTTCTCAATATTAACATTATCATTAGTATCCAAGAATCGTGAAAGAGCATTTGAGCTAGTTTCACCTTCTTCAATTTTTCCCTTTCCTTTCTCAATAACAGAAAGACGAACAGAAAGGTCAGTATTCTGACTTTGAAGAATCTTGACATCAGTCTTAAGATTATTTATCTCATGAACTAAATCATTAATAGTTACTTTATTATTTTTAATCTTCTTAAGGCGAAGAAGTCTTTCTAATTCACCCATATTATAATAATTACTATCAATCTTATTAGAAAGATTAGTTTTATTATTTTCTTCATTCTTATAGGAAGAATCATGAAATTGTTCAATGAATTTATCTCTTAAACTAGAATCTTTAATATGTTTAAGAAATTCTAAAATATTATTATCAGTCAAGACATTAATATTCATATCTTGAAATTGACTCATGAGTTTATAAAACTCATTATCAGTATTATTATTATTACTGATACAATTAAGACAAGATTTTCCAAGCACACAATCGTTGCATTTTTCCTTATCAGACTTAACAAAATCTTCATCATCAGATGTAGATTCAATAGAAGAACAGTCATTATAAGACTTTTCTGATTCTGAATCAGTATTAGGACTCATAACGATTTTAAAAAGAGTTTCTTTAAGCTCTTCATCAATATCAAGATTTTTAATCTTGTCTTTAGCATAGCACTGATTAGCATAATGACCAGGCCTATTACATTTTTTTACAAATAATTGTATTATATTTTTTCTTTTTAAAAGATTTTCTTTTATTTTTATCATTTTCATGATCTTTTTCTTTATGTTTATTAGAAAAATGATGTTTTCTTCTTTTATAAGTATATTTATGTTTAAAATCTCTCTTATTAGCTTTAGACAAACTATTTTTAGAATTAGGATTATCTAATCCAAATTCATCACAGAATTGACCCAATTGTTTTCTTTCCATAAGATTGTCTTTTTTAATTTGATTTTTTAATTTGATTTTTTAATTTGAGTTCATTACAAAGATTTAATCATTCCTAAACACAAACACTAATGATTTGACCAAAAGTATAAGACTCATAATGAATTGAACTAGAATCTTTTCTAATAGTTTTCTTAACTCTTTCAGCAAATAAATGAGGAAGACCATCCACAAATTTATTTTTCCAAATATCCTGATTACAATCAGGAATCTCATAAATACGAGACAAGAAAGTATTTTTATACCATCTTAAATCGGTAAGAGTTTTACACTTCATATTTAAAAGAAGAGTTCTAGTATTTTCATATTTATTGGTATATTGACTAGTAAAATGATTCAAAATAGTAAGAATCAAAGAATAAACAACATTGGTTTTAGTCTCACCATTTTCAACTTTTATAGAATTAAAAATTTCATTTCTATTATGGGGAGTTAAATAATTATCCCACCAACCTTTAAGTTGACCAGTAAACCGACAGTAATAGCCTGTGCAGTATTAAAATCATTATTACCACTAGTTCTACAAGCAGAACTATACATAAGCATTCAATGACATTGAGTGAAAATTTGATTATCACTCCCACCATCAATATTCCATTCATAAATACCTTTTCCAGAATAAGAATTACTGAAAAAAAAATTATGTTTCTCATTAATAACATCCATAGGAGTAGGTCTCTTATAATAATAAGTAGACATGGTAGGTCTATCAGCCCATTTTATTTTATTAATACTATCAGTATTATTCGAACTACCAATATTATGGGGTTGAATAGCGTGACTTTCATCTAAGTCATCATCTAAAGCTAAAATATTAAGGTTACCAAATTTTTCATTAATGATCTTTTCAAGATCAGACACAGAGGCTTCAGATTTAAAATCTTTTATCTCAATAGGAGACTGAATAGATGAAGCAGTTTTAATAATAACATTATTAATATTATTATCAAAATTTTCAGATTTATTTTGAGAATCTATTTTAGAAATGATTTTATTCACTTTGTCATGTAAATAAATAATTTCTTCTCCAAGAATAGAAAGATAGAGATTACAAAAATTGTTTTTTTCAATCATTTGATTAACATGTTTAACAGTAATATGTAAAACATCATTTTCAATGATTCTGGAGAATGGAAGGAAATTAAATATCTTCCTATTTTTCTCAATTTGAAAAGGAACATGAGGAGGGTAAACAGATTTTTGTATCCCTCCAGAAATTATTTTATAATCTCTTTTGATAACTGAAATATAATTAATATAAAAGGTTTTAATAAACCAAGGAACATAATAAGTAATTTCATTATGTTTTTCACAGATTTTATAAAAACTGTCAACAAAGTAGTCTAAATCATCTTTTGAGAATGATTTAAAATACCAAATTCTAAAACTATCCCATTTAGGATTATTAAACTCGTCATTAATATGAGCTCTAGTTGAAGAACCTTTAGAGAAATCTAAAAAGTTTGTAAAATCCATAAAATTACATTTTAAAGTTACAATCCGAAATTATTTTGGGATCAAATCCTTCTTTGTGGATAATATTATTTTCATTAATAATAATTTTCTCATTGTTATAATTATTAGTTTTACAATGAGCATTTTCTCTATAAGAGGAAGTAGAAGCTCTAGACTCAGAGGGTAATTCTACCTCATAATCCAAAGGAGATATAAAAGAATGACTAGACATTGATCTAGAATAAGAAGTCGAATGTCTTCTTTGGTTATTTTGAAAACCAATATTAATAATACCATCATTACTTTGAGTAATATGCTTAAAATCACTATTAATAATATGATTTTTAGGAACAGATTGTTCTATAATCCAATTTTCAGGAAAAACAATTTCTTCCCACTTAATGGATCTTCTGGTAGTAATGTTTGATTTTCCAAAATTAGTTTCTATGAGAATAGTCTCATTACTATCTTTTTCAATTCTTTTACACATAGGATTGAGTGTAAATAAAGGTTTATAATAAATACGATAACAGATACACATAACTTCAGTACCTGGAATGTAATTATAACCATGAGTTTTAACATTTAATGTTAAAGCTTCAAGAATATTACTATCAGATAAAGATAGAGATAAATTAGGATATGCGTCAAAATAGACAGGTCCTAAAGCCAAGCTAGACTCTATAATTCTCATTAAGGATTGTGTCCAGTTAAGATTTCTACCATCCCTAAGAGAAGCTAGAAAGCTTTCTGGTGAACCATTTAAGGTAAGCGGTCTAAAAACGACCTGAACACAACCAATATGTAAGAACTTATGAGTTCTTTTGTAAGGTAAAATATCATTTTTACTAAGTAATTTAATAATCATCTCTTCTTCATGAAGAGGTATGGAAGATTCAGTGGTTTTAACAATTTGTTTAAAACCTATCTTTTCAAAAGCTCCTAATTTATAAACCATTTTAGGTTCAATTTTAGGAATAGTCAATTTATTCAATAAATCAAGATTATCAGGAATATCATATTCCTGAATCATACCGTTCTTGACAGTATCCTTCAATCGGAACAGATTCATTAGAATCAAAGATGTATTGAATCATGAAACCATATAACTTATATATATACCCTACTTCTCATGGCTCTGATACCATATTTTTATAAGGATCGTGCAAAAGATCTATATCAATAGTATTATGTGGATCTTTTACAAACACAGATAGGAAATTACTGAGAAATTCCATAGTCTTTTACAAACACAGATAGGAAATTACTGAGATATATATATAGGTTTTGACGTAATAAGAAGAATAAGATTTTTATTTGAAAGTTCTAAAATTACTCCAAAAACTATGAATTATAAATAATTAAAGTAAAAAATCAAACAATATAAATAGTCTTTATATTAATTATAATTTTATAAATTTTAATTTCAAACTATTCTAATAGACTATGAATTATAAGTTAATTATATAATTTTTTTTGGATAGTTTGATATACTAAAAAATTATATTAAATTTATTTTAAACTAAATAATAATTTATATTTAAAATATTAATTTTTTGGGACCAAAAGTGCAACTAACGGCACGTGTGTACCACTTCCGCTAGAAATGGACGGAAAAATCTTATGGGACCAAATTTATCGAAAAAATAACCAATTTTGTGAAGGTATATTCACATGGGACCAGTATTGCAATTAACCCAATAAAAATAGTAAAAGTAAAGGGTGAACAAGTTTCACACAAGAAATATGTGAAATTGATTGAGGATATAACTTATATTATTAAAGGGTGTTAGTTGTGATAATTGAAGGGTATAACTTATTATTATAGAAAGACGTATTACTTGTGATACTAAAGGGTATGACTTATATTACAACAGTAGTATTAATAGTGATAACTAAAATGTATGACTTACATTACGAAATAGTATTAATTGGATACTAAAGAAGGATCAAATTTATAAATATGAAACTAACTACAAGGTGAACAAATTTCACAGGGGAGACCTACTCATCAAATACATCTTAAAAGAAAAAAAAAATACTTAAAACAGATTGACTAATTCTTTTCTCAGTATCTTAAATTTTGTCACCATTAGTTCTACTGATTGGGCTAAAATTTGTTTCTTTATTAAATATAACTTAAACAGACTTAAAAATAATTAATTCTAAATATATAACTAATACTTCGATTTATCTTTTAAAAGACACTTTATAATATATTCTTTTATGAATTACAAAAAATTGTTTACATTCATCTAAAGTCATATTAAAATATAGTCAAAAGTGAAAAGAATGATCTTAAATCATCGGGATATAACCAAAACAGTCTCATAACTTTTCACATTTTTAAAAATGATTCTAAAATATTTGATATACGAAATTAATCTCAATTTTATGCGAATTGTACTATTTTCGTCCCAAATTGGATTTAGAAGACTTTATGTTAGGTTATTATAATTGAAACTGTTTATTTGATTTGCACCATTCATTAATTTGTTGAGGATTAGGTCTGAATTTAGTTTTCTTCATCACTGTGCTACGGTGATTTTGTTGAATAACATCCTGGGATAGGAAGAAACACCAGCAGAAAATCATATGTAATTCTACTTTCAATAACAATTCTCTCAAATCACTAATAGCATGAAAGTAGAGTATGTGATGATTGAAAAATATAGTTGAACTTGTTTGTGCATAAATATGATGATGTTAATCTTCTTTCGTCCACTATGTATGTTATGAAAATCTACAAGTACTTAAGTGAAGATAAAAACAAATCAATTGGAATCGTGGTCCTAAAATCATGCTGAAAGGTTGAATAATAATTTCAAAGACACTTCCTTGTCATTGTTTGAAGTTGTCATCTGGATAAATTAATGTAGGATGATGGATACGTCATTGTTTGAAGTTGTGATCATCTGGATAAATGTAGGATGATGGATGCTATAAGTTAAAGGTTCTGCACACACAATGACAGTATTTTATGTCCTTGATTCATATCTTGACTATTTACTTAGTGATGACTCGTACTAATCATGATTAATCCATAGAACCATAATCTAACATCTGTTATGCTACTTTGCCAGGATGGTGTATGACATTAGAAAACTGACAGTTCATCTGTCTCTCTGTGTGTATTCTTCTCTTAAAGACTTGTTTTTGCACCTCAAGGATAAGACAGAATATGTAGAAGATTTGGAAGACGATTTGGTGAAGCTTACTATTGAAATAGACATCATCTTTTAATCTAGGAAGAAGCAAATTGATCGAATCCTACAAAATGACTATATATCCAAAAACAAAATAACAGTTTGAAGGATTTCAAAAAAGATACAACAGATTTATTCACAAGACCTTAAACATTGCTAGATACTCTCTAGCGTAACTGAAGTGTTGGAAACCTTAACCGAGAGAGAATTCACTAAACACCACCAAAATGATCCTGACAATGTAATTAATTAATGCTCCGCAGGCAATAAAGTGAACCATCTTGGCACACAAGTTTTTCAAACTTGCAGAGCTCAGCAGAGACATCAACAAGTTCAATGGTCATATTCTCAAATCACTAACAGGATGAAAGTGGAGAATATGATGCTTGAAAAAGTCTTATTAGTGATGCAAGAGATATGATCATTCAGCTTCTTGTTGGTGTCTCTGCTAAGCTCTGCAAGTTTGAAGAACTTGTGTGTCAAGATGGGTCAACTTTGTTGCCCAGAGCATCAATCACATTATCACGGTCATTTTGGTATTGTTCAGTGAATTCACTCTCGGTTAAGGTTTCAGGCTATTCAGTTACGCTAGGGAGATTCTGGAAATGTTTATAGTACTAGTTAATAAACTTGTTGTATCTTTTCTGAAATCCTTTAACCCGTTTCAGTCAATATGGTATTCTTTGGACACAGTCGTTTGTAGGATTCGATCAGTTTGTTTCTTCCTAGAATATAAGGTGCCTATTTCAGTAGTGAGCTTCGTCAAATTGTCGTCATGATCTTCTACATACTCAGTCTTATCTTTGAGATACAAAAACAAGTATGTAAGAGGAGTTTATGCAGCAAAGAAATATTGCATTGTTGGGGTCGCAGATCGTCTTGGGGAATGCGAAAGTGATTCGACATTTTGAAGATCTCAAGTATGGGTAGGATGGGAAGGGGATGAGTTTAGGTTGTAAGCTCGCATGATCATTCTATATCTACGATGAATTGGTTAGGCATACTTTAATTTAGTGTGATGGAATTGAATTCACAACCAGGAACCCTGGTGGTTTGATTTTGTTGATTTGGGATCCAAGTTATTAAAAAAAAACCAATAAATATTGAAGATGATAATGCATGTTGGTCTGTGTAGATATCTTGCACTAAATACCTGAGATCCATCTTCTGGCTCACTAGGTGAAATCAGAATCACAAGACCTGGAAATACTGAGATGACAAAAACTCATATGAGACGGTCTCATGCATGAGACGGGTTATAACTTAGCACAAATTACACCCACCTTTGCGCTAATGCTCAACTTATGCCCCGTCTCACCGTGACACCGTCTCATGCAAATATGTCTCTACTGAGATATATATTTAGCTAGCGGTTGACATCACTTGCTTGATCTAAGTTGCACTACCTTGTATCCTAGTGGAAAATCATTAAGATATCTCCATGTAAATTTTACACCGACTTATAATCATTTTGTTTTTCTATATTAGTATTCGTGTTGTATTCATTTTACAGATAATGGCTCATCTGTGTTGCACGGGTACGGGTGCAGGGTGCAGATACGATACGATTCGGGTGCGGGGATTCGTAAATTTTTAAATTTTTAGGATACGACAATGGCTGTTTGAGTTTTTATACATACTTTATCGGGGGCCACTGGACAATGGTACTTCCTGGCGACGATGACCCCTTGAATGTAGATTCTTGCCGGGAATCCTGTTCCGACTCAAACAAGACAGACATCGTATCTTCATCAGAATCGTTACTACCCTGGTATTCAACCTTGTGGTTTCCTAATAAGACACACGGGACGTGAGATATCAGTGAACATTCACTAATCGACAGGTACTTTAGCTTCCTCAACATGCTGAGAAATACTGCCCGTATACATTTATCGCTACTTGTAATGATTAACTTGGAGAGCAGAGTGAGATTTCGAATGCTCATCCGAAAAACAAATTCAGGACAACCCTCAACGACGAGTTGTGTCAGCTCGGTTGCTTTTTCATTAAAACTGATGTTCTCTAAATCTGGACAGTCTGCAACATGCAGCTTCTGGATTGAAACTGGTTGGTGCAAGATTATGTATCTGAGTTGAGGACAGTGAAGAATGCCCAAATGTTGAAGTTCAATGAATCCGTCCATCTCTACAGATGTATCAGTCGAGCAATTGAATAGAATGAGCTTCTTTAGAGAAGGCCACCTACTTGAACTCTTAAAAAATGTTCCCAAGCCCATATGCTTGATAAGAAGGGAGGAAAGTGAACCGAATCTAGTCTGATCCAAGAGCGGAAGGATGTCATCGTTTCTGTTACAAACTATCAGGTCACGAAGATTTCTAAAAGCTGGAATGTTTTGAAGCCGGGGGCAACCTTCAACTGTCAGAGTTTTCAGGCTTCGAAACATAGGTGAGACGAAGACACCAAACGAGACATCTGACCATTCTAACAGTGTAGGCATATCGTAAAATATTTTATAAATATTCCCGATCTATTCTTGGTTGCTAAAGTGTTTGATTCTAGAGTAAGATTGGATGGATTAATAATGATGTTAAATATGTATTATAATTATTTATTTCCTAATAGACATATGGTCATGGGTGAAGATGATGTATATCCTAATCCGGAAGAGATTGGTAATCGGATTAAAGTTACTTTAATGTCTTTATTTAGAGAATATAGTGGTCCCGGTTTTGAAGAAAATTTTGGTGGTGGTGGCTCTTCTATGAGTCAAGAAGAAGATATATTAACAGGTTTTTATAATGAACGTTCTCAAAAACGTCCAAGATCTACTTCTAACCCTTATTACGAACTTGATCATAAATAATCCTCTTCATTTGTTCGGCTTGATGAAGATGAAGACAACGCTACTTTTAATACACTAAAGTAGTGGTCGAGGATGAAAAATATCTATCCAATATTGTCAATGCTAAAGCAAGAAGAAATTTTTGCATCTCCGCCTCAACCGTTGCCGTTGAACATTTTTTTTTAGTTTGGGAGGCTTCACTTTGGATCAACGAGATCGAATATGACCGTTGAAAACGTGGAAAACCAATCTTGCTTGATGATTGGGTAGGCGAGATAAGAGAAGTCAAGAATTCATTGGGATTTTAATATTTACCTTCCATTTATCTCTTATCTATTAATTATTTATCATCCCCTATTTATGTGGTTGATATATTCAAAATACTTCCTCTTCAAAGCATATACATTAATTTAATATTAAATACATACTTCATAATTTATAAATTTATACTCCTTCTTATACTTTTTAAATATCACTAGCATGTAACTTGACGTACTACGTTTACACGAGATTGAAAATAATTTTTATATCATTAATTTTAAATTAAATACTTAATTAGTTTGATTAATTCAATTATAAACGTAATTTTTTTTTCTAATATTATATGTACATATTTTTATTCATTTCTTATTCTAAATTACTCTTCACATACTTCTTAATGTCTTTTTAGTGTCTTAGAATATTTATATAATAAATGTCGTTCTGATATTTTCTCTCCTCATTATATCATATATACCCATAATAATTAATTTTCATGATTATTTAAATTTATTTTTTTATAATTAAATATTTATAACCATAAATACTATTGGCTGGAAAAAATATTTACACAACATATTTATAAAAAAATTAAAAAAATTAATAATCATGAAAAATAATTATTAGGAGTATATATGAGATAACGATGAGTGAAAATGTCAAAACGACATGTATTATGTAAATAGAAAATATGAATGTAGAAAATATTTAACACCACATCCCAGAGATTTCGCAGTCCTATCGTTCTGTATACACATGATTCCTTGCTTATCATGAGTATCCTTTTCTAAACTGTTTATGAGAGATTTCTATGTAGAAATAAGCGGTTGATGCATCTTGAATAAAAAAATATTAGTAATTTCCCCCTCCATACCACAGGGAAGTTATCAAGTCAGATGAATATTTCACTTACATGCATAGGTTCACATTTGTTAATATAACAGTAATTATTGACCTTGAGAGTACGAATTTCATAAGCATAATCACATGACTTTTCTAGTACACGACTATAGGACTTCGCACGAAATGAACACCATCAGACCACACCAGTGAAGCAGAAATCAAAGCCTGAGATTGCAAAATTTCTCCTTTAACAGTCACAACAAACGACTTTTTCTCGTTCAGATTCTTAAAAGAAAGGGTTGCAGGCTCCACTGTGATATTGAGGTTCGAAGATTCGCTGAATTTAGCTGTATAAGTATAAGTTGAATTTGCAACGCCAACATTAGTTACCGTTCTAGAAACGGTAGCCGATATTGGTCCACTTTCTTTCACTTTGATTATCATTGAAGGATAATTTACGTCCTTGCTCATTTCCCCATCTTTCTTTAAGTTTGAGCAAACTATGCTATTGTTTTTGAACAATCTTCCAACGGTTTCTGAAAGGTAACCCATGTTGCACAGCATATTGGTGTAATCTTCGTTATTTGTTTCATAGACGAGCCCAGGATTTGTTGCGTTTACAGGACTTATATGCCCGGCTCCGTATGCGAATTCTGCTTCTCCATTTTTTTTAGGATCCATGGGCCAAGCTGGAAAAGTGTTCAAATTTTTATTTATTTTTTCATTTCAGTAGGATTTTTTAAGTGAAATTTGGCGTTTTTTGTGCAAATATATGAATTTATTACCAGTTGTCATAAGAGCAGATTTGATAGCAGAAGGCGACCAGTTAGGATGTACTGATTTTATGTATGCAGCTGCCCCCGCAACATGCGGACAAGACATGGATGTACCGGACAAAACCGCGTGCTTGGTAGTTCTTTTATCAGATGGGAACTCTGAAACACGAGCTGATGGTGAATATGCAGCTACGATCTCCACTCCAGGTGCTGTTACGTCTGGCTGCATACCGGAAAATGTCACAAAAGTAAAAAAGATGAGAACTCAGAAATTTAAAGATGGACAACATTGAACATAGCCCTTAATATATACCTTCAGGAGAATGGGAATGATGGAATTAGGCCCTTTTGAAGAAAAAGAAGCTACAACAGGAGCATTAGTGTTCTTGATAGATTCACTGGCTGATATAAATGCTTTGGCCCCTCTACAATAAAGCAATGGTGTAAATAAAAAGAGAGAATATGTGTATGTAAGTAAAGGATTGGGAATTGAATAGCTAACTTTGTAGAGTTGATGTAGGCTTTAACTAATTCCAGATCAGGGGTACGCAAAACTGATGCAGGAAAGGGAACGGTAAAGGAAACATCAAGTATTGTTCCTGTTGTGATTGTTCCAAGGGCCCCACTTTTAAGAGCTTCCCCCATACCATTGCTTCTATCACATAATACAAGCTTTCCTCTTACCAAACTAGGATCTAAACACCCTGGAGAACAATTACTGCAATAAAACAAGGATACACTTTTAGTTCTCAACAATTATAACTCGGAAGAGGGAAAAGGAAATCAGCGTTGGAGTGTACCTGGCACTCAGTTCATCACACTGTGTTGTGACGTCTTTCCCATACACTAGAGGGAATTCTGCTCCTTCAATCTTGAAGGAATTAACCGATTTCCCCTGTTAAAATATGATTATAATTAGGACAAATCAATGCCATTATCAAGAAGACATATCACCATTACTCACAATTATTGTTTTTCCATTTCCAAGAGTGACTTTGGTGGCAATCCCGCGATCCATAGTGCTTGCACCAACGGTCAACAGCCATGGAGCGACACTGGAAACTGATCCGGGGATTAAACCGTTATTTCCTGCTGAATGAGCAGTTAACACTCCTTTCTGAATTGCATGAAGGGAGCCGATTGCTATGCTATCAGTCTTAATGTCAACTGCGTTGCTAGCTCCCACAGAGATGGTAATTAAGTCAACTCCATCAGCTATGGCATCATCAAATGCAGATAGAATATCTGAATCTGTGCACCCGAGCTTATGACAAACTTTATAAACTGCAATTCTTGCTGAAGGGACTCCCCCTCTAGCGGTACCTTCAGCAATGCCATAGAAACTAGCGCCTTTTACTGAATTCCCGGCTGCTGTTGAGGCAGTATGAGTAGTAGAACAAACATAAGTCTGTAAGCTGATGGCAGTGTAGAATGCTAAAGTGTAGGAGGGCAGTGAACGTCGTCCCAACATGCGAAATGTTAACAATAAGCTTGTCCTTGACATTGCATAGAATCAATTTCTTGAGTGAATCCAACCAAGTTAGATCTTGGAAATTTGACACCCCTAATTCCATGTCATTGATGAGGAGGGAGGAAAGACATGTGAAGCTTGCCAATGAAGAAAGGATCGTCTCGTTGCTGGCCCCAACTATCATGTCAGACAGAGTGGGAAGAGGTGGCAAGCTTGCAAGTTTAGGACAAGCTTCTATTGTAAAGAGTTTTCAGGCTTTGAAACAGGCATTGGAAAGAGATGCCGGAAGATTTGGGAGAGGTTTCGCCTGACCATTCCGACAATCTGGGGAGATCATAAATCCCAAGTTGTTGCAGTGATGGAAAGAAGACATCGGTGATGGCATTCCCGTAAAATTCTGGACCAATGCGCTCGAGGTCAGTCATCCCTTTCAACTGCAGCTCTTTGAGGACAGGCAGCTGCCCCAATGATGGCAGTTCCTTGCTTCCACAATCTGTGATTGAAATATTCGTCAAACCGTTGATGGATGATATCCACCGAGGAAATCTGGAACCAGAATAGCCTGTTATGTCGAGATATTGGAGTAGAAAATTTGGCTCTAAAAGTTCCAATATCTCAAAACAATTATCAGCATTTTGACTCCAAGACAATTTCAGATGGTGAAGGTTTTTATTGTCTAGCTTTGCATCCCGAGCTTCATTAACTCATGTTGCATTCTCAAGATTTTTTATCTCTAATTTGCCTCGGAGCATGCTTAATGGCCCGAGTTCTGCTAAGCTAGCACAATGATGGTTTCCCAGAACAAACAGCAGCATTGACGTGAGGGATCTGAGGAAGCCAATTCCAGAAGGCAAGTAAGACAAAGAGTCACACCTCGACAAATCTAAATGTCTCGTGTGTATTAGTGTACTCGTTCCTTCGGGTAAAACATTGAGGTGATAACACCATGACAGATCTAGAGTTTGTAATTGTGAGAGGTTCGTGATGGAATCTGGTAGTTTTTCAAGAAGCGTATTAGAAAGATTGAGGTACCTAAGTTCCTTTAATGCACATATATCATCTGACAGATTGCTAATACTGCTGCAACTCAGATCAAGCGAGTGCAAATCCTTGAAATCATGAAGTGAGTGATCTAGACTGCAATCGCCCAAATATGTAATAGGCGACAGAATCAGAAACTGCAGGTGATATGGGTGAGATGTTTCGGTAAATGGAAATGAAAGGGAAAGCTGACTAGCATCTGCATTTACAGAGCAAATCATTCCCACCTTATCTTTCCATAATATTCTGGCAAGATCCACCAGGTTTTCATGGATCAAAACAGACATTCAGAACTCTGTGATATCACCATACTCATTGCAAGTTACATCTGTGAAGAATGATCTACAGAGCAACTGATGGAAGTAAATATTACCGATATCCTCCAGGTATGGATGATCTTCTCTTTGCTCAGTGCATAACCTTTAGGGAAAAACGGCGAGAAGGCTAAGCATTGCCTTAAATGCAGAGGAAGCACCCAAACACACAGCAAAATCGGAACTGATACATCAAGCACAATGACATCTGAGAAGTCCGTGGAATGAAGCATCTCCCGTAGTTTTTCATCATATCTCATCATGCTTCCCACAAGTTCTAATGAAAGGGGATTACCCTGGCAGAGGACCGAAAGGTTTTTAGCCATGGTCGATGATGTGAAATTAAATTCAAGCTGCAATCCACACAATGGAAAACTATCATCCCAAGACAGTGGTGCTAACTCAAGAAAAGGCAAGGTGCCTGCAACATATTTGTTCGGGGTTGTTATCAAGACGATCGATCCCATATCCAGGAAGTCGAACCAATGCTGATTCATGTGCTTCCACGCATCCAGGGCCATGGATTCAATTCCATCAAACACGATTAAACATCTCTGCGAATGTAAAGTGTCTCTCACGATTTCATCCAATTCATCTACGTCGTGGATGGAGCACGACATACCCAAGGCAGATTTCAGTATCCCATGAGCAGCATACTGCAGATTGAAGGTTTGTTCCTCCACTTCACCCATGCCCACAGTTCAAAGTGCTCCTTCACCACTTTTTCATCATAAACCATTCGAGCAAGCGTTGTTTTCCCGATTCCTCTGGCACCAATAATTGGAATAACAGAGAAATGCTGCAGATATCTCCATGTCTGTCGGCTATTGGATGCAGGAAGGTTCATTTTGCAGTTGAGAGATAGAAAATGCGAAGAGGTGAGTCAACAATACAGGACAACTACAAGAGTTATATCTAGCAGGATAATGTTTTTGTCTTTACACGTTTTGGATTACTCACAATATAATATTGAATTTCTCCAACTTTTAGCAGCACTTCAACCATATTAAAAAAATTCATCTCTTATTCTTGTCGTTTAAGATAACAAACCAATGTCATTTTCTCTTAGCTAGTCATCGTCTGAACATTCTCTAAGATAAATGTACAGTCAATTGAAACATAAAGTCCTATATATAAACTAATTGAATATACATTAAAAATAACAATAATAACAAAACAGAACAGAACCCCAATTAGTACAAAAAAATAGGCCAGAGCAAGAACAGAAAAGGATAAAATAAACATGAATTTATTCATTATTCACGAATATGTAAGTGATGACAGAATGGTGGATTTCAAAATAAAAAGGTACACAAAACCTTGTCTTGAGTAGGTAACACAAAGGCTCCATTTGTTACGATGTTTTGGGGAGGAGTTGTTCTAGTGCAACTACAACCTCAGCCAATCCTGAAAATGATTTGCATTCTCTTCATACAGAACGGTTAAACTCCGGCTGGATTTGTACTCCGGGGCACCAACTAAATAAAAACAATAATACAATAATATTAGAAAAAAAAAATAGTAACAATTTTGATAAGATCAAAATATATTACATTGTAAGAATATTGTTATCTTGAGTTGATGAGAGTTTTATATTGAAGAACGAGCGGTACACATGGATGCATACAAGACTTAGCCCGTCCTTCTCAAATTATGCTTCGTCTCACGCAACCTACTTTATAATATATTATCAAAAACAGGGGAGGGCCGGAAGGTAGGGGTATAAAATGACAAATATACCTCTAATTTTTCTGGATTGGAAAGTTGAAGAGGCCCGTACCCCTATCTGCCCTCCAAAGGCTCCCATCCTCCCATAACCATAACCATGACTCCTTGATTTTCGAAACAGGTACTGTCATCCGAGGAATCCTTCCAAGTGACCCCTTATTTTTGCCAGGGACAATGTGCATAAATTTGTTAGAATCCAGCTTGTCTTTAGCCTTATGATCTCCCAGTACGACACATGGGATGTGAGATACTCGTGAAGGCCTTAGATCCAATTCTCTTTCTAACCAAGGACATTCACGAATGGACAGGTACCGAAGCTTCTTTAACTTCATGAAAATTCTTCCCCGTATGAATTTGTCGCTGCTTCTAATCATTAACTTGGAGACCGGCGGAGAGTACTGTGAATGGCATTCGGGCAGTGCAACTCA